>JANZLP010000075.1:23650093-23662107 GCA_026930925.1 Chelictinia riocourii
CTGCAGGAAATGGCAGGGCAGCGCTTCCTCCATCTGCTGCTGCCTTCATCCCCCCCGCCATCACCCTCCCCATGGCGGGAGGCGTGGGCCTTGCTGCCGGGGGGGTCGGGGTGGCTTCAGAGGCAGGGTGGGCGTGCTGGGGCATGTACGGACCTGCCACGGCCAAAACCGAAGGGCAGCGAGCTGAATTACAGTAAATACTGAAAGAATAGAGAGCTAGCCCTGCTTGTCTCCCCACCCCCCGCCATCACCTCCTTCACCCTGAGGTCTGTGGCTCACAGGGAGGGAGGGCTGGCTGGCGTCTGGTTGCCACCGGGCATCGCTCCTGCTGCCAGGGAGCAGGATGGGGATGAAGGAGCCTGAATAAAACATGGAGGCCGCAGGCTAAAAGCAGAAGTAGAGCTGATCCCCATGTGCTCGATCTCCACGGAAGCTCCTGGCTGCCATGCGCTTGGTCGGAGCCGTGCAAGGTCTGGCGAGCCGCGGAGAGGGCTGCTCGCCCTGTGGTCCTCCAGCCACTGTCCTTCCGGGCGGGCTGCGGATAGCGGGTCTGTCTTCATTCAGCATGTGGCTTAGGGCTGGGTTAAAGTCGGCCGGTCCTCCCTCTGGCTGTGCGTCCTGATGTCTTGGCCTTGTGGCCTCAGAGGAGCTCGAGGGTGAGAGGTCGGGCACGCGGGACTGGGGGACACGGGGCTGGCCCTCCTCTCACTGCTGCGGCGGCTGTGAAGGAATTAAACCGCGGGTTTGAGGTTGTGTTTTGAAGTCACGCGCGCTTCAGAGCAGCAGTTAGGACTGGGATGCTGTACTGTACGGGGGAAGGAGAGGAGCGGTTGGCAGAGTGCTTCACATCAGGTTGTCTGGGGTGTGATAGTCCTAGAGGGGCCTGGTCTCTAACTGCAAATAATTCAAATTTACTTCTTTGTTAATTTAGATCTCCACACCCCTGGACTTTGGGCAAATGCAGGTCTAAAATCGAGGTTTTATTTTGCTGCAGAATCTGATTTTCTCTCTTGTTTCTGGCACTTCTTGCCTGTTGCCACCCCTGCCCGGGCTCTTCCCCTGGCTGCCGAACTCCTTCCGCCACTTTGCTCCCTCCGAAGGCTGCAGAGATGCACGGGCCGGGCGGCAGCTCGCTTAACGGGCTTTGGCCGAGCGGTGAGCCCGGCTTTGTGCGAAGGCTGCCAGCGGGTAACGTTATACCAGGCTGGCATTCGCGTTCACTGGGTTCAACAGGACACACGGTGTTTTGCTGGCTGGTGGGGACAGGCGGGAGAATGAGCGCCATTGTTTGCCAGGGGATAATGTCTGCACAGTGTGAAAGTCAGCTGGAGACTTGACACAACAGAATTGCAGTGTGCACACGCACGTGGTGCGCGAAGCCCTCGGGACAGCCTGCGCTTCTGTCTGCATGCCTATCTTCTGGTGCGGTCCTCTTCCTTCGGGGTGGGGGTCAGACACGCTCCAGCAAGTCCAGGTCCCTTAGTTGAGTTGGCAAGTCTGACTACGTGCGTGGGACCGAATACGATATTTAATGGGAAGGATGGATGATCGATTTTAGTTTGGTTTATTTTAAGTTGCTTTCATGCACGTGTAGAGAAAACAGCTTGCAAGAGGAGAAGGAGCAAAGGTCATCTTGCACACACACCAAAAAAGCATAGCAAAAATACATTGAGGCTGCACTGATTTTCTTTACCGCTCTGGCTTTATTGGACTGGAGAGGAAATGGAAACCCGAGGGAGGTATATTGGAGAGATGACCTTGTGAGCTCCAAGGGAAAAATAATTTGTCCAAAAGCTTACAGTTACTTATTAAAAGTTGTCACCTTCCTACCCCTCTCTTCATATCTTTCTCCTGTTGTTTTTTTTGCATCAATCTTGTAGGTGTTTTGTTTGGTTGTGGGGTTTTTTTTCTGGCTTATTTGCTGGCTGTAGGTATGTAGCATTTGTCGGTTCTCTGTCAATCCCATTCTCCCTGGTTATCTAAAACCTCCTTTGGCAGGGAGGAGCATTGAGCAGTAGAGACACAGACACGTGTGAGTGAACAGCAGAACGGGATTTGAACATCGTTGCCTGTTTTGAAAAATGGTGATATTTCCCCTGAAGGATTGAGCTCTCAAACCTGAATCTGGCAGTCCCCCTAAATTGGATTCGGCTTTCTCTGGGAACTATAAAACCAGCAAATTTTCAAACCCTTTTGCTAATGGCTTACTGAGTGAAGATCAATAGAGATGCTGAGAGAAGCCAGGCCTAGAGAAAGAACATATAATGCAAGCTGCCTGATTAATTTGCTCCAGAGAATAAAAGCCTTCAGAGATGAGAACAGGGTATAAAATAAGCAGTTATAGACTTCCTAGCCACTGAGTAGAAAATGTTAACTTCTTCAGTCTGGTAAGGCATTTCCAGCTTTAGTTTTGTAATGGCATAATGTATTTAGTGTAAGAGGGAATAGTCAGAGTATGGAGGAGGCCCCTGCCTATTCCTCTGCCACCCAAAGCCACCTTTACTTCTAATCCATGTGTCAGGCAAGTGCTGGAAAGGAGATGTGTTGGCTTCAAAACCGGAATATGTATCTGCTTCTAGTTCTCAGATTAGGTTCATGATTTCCATTGTCACTGCAGGAGTTAAAGTAGTTCTGATCGTAAACAACAACAAGCTGTTTTCTTCCTTTTTTGGCAGCTTCAGTCTGTATTTAAAACCACTGTTTCTTCAGGAGAACTACAGTCATCTCTGTTCTCTGAGTCACGTTTAACCATCTTTGTTGGGCAACCACATCTGGGATGGAGCGTGTCGTGGGTGAATGGCTGGGCCCTGAAGTTGGAGATGGAGGGTGAACAAAGAAGCTGTTCAAAGTGCCTGCATGCATGCTTGCTTCTCAGATGCTCCTAATTCAGAGGAATGCATCCTTCCCAAGCCAAGTGACTTGTGTGCTTGTGGCGTTATTTCAGTGTTGTTGGATTTTTGTTTTGATGGATCAGGTTAGAGAAAAGTCAGGTTTCCACAAGAAGAGAACTTCAGAGAGGCTCTTTTCTTGCACACTCTTGTTTTGCCGTGATGCCCAGACTGTTGCTGGTGAAGAAGGAAAATCAGGAATTCTCCCAAATGGATTTTGGCCAAGAGACCAGAGTTAACGTTTTCCCTCTGTTTAGAAAGGTTTCTTAATCACAGGTGTCTAGAACTTCCAATTCGCATCCTGGTGGTGTTTCTCCAGCAGCAAAGGTGTGTGGTGGTGGTTGAGTAGATCCTGGAGTGGTTACTTGGGCTTCCTGCAGAACTGTGTTTCCACTGAGAAGAAAAATGTTATCCTAAAATCTTGTTTTCATGTTTGTTCTCAAGCTACGTAACATGCATGGTTTATTTTTAGAGAAAACAATGTCAGCCAGATTTGTGCTAATTGTTGGCAACAGTAAGTTAGCCCCTCAGATGCTGACAGGGAGACAATGTTTGGTGATTGCAGCCATGCAAAGCTAAAAATGACTTTAATTAAACAATCATTAAGTATACTTCGCAGTGTAGGAGTTGAACAGTGGGGTTTTTGGTTTGGAGTTTTATTTATGTAGTTTTTTTCACTCAGCTGATTGCAGGTGTTGTGTGACAAATTGGATCTCGTTATGTTCTGCCTTTAATTATTATTCCTGAATATATGAAAAAAGCAAAAACTATCATCTCTGAATCGTGACAAGTTCCTCCCCTCGTCCTCCCTCCCCTTTTGCTAGCATTGTAGTTACTCTGTACTTCAATTGCATTTATTTGTGTGTTTTGTTTATTTTTTAATTTGCTGTAGGAGGGGTTTTGGTGGTGTTTCTTTGGTTGCGTTTTGGCAGATCACTTTTTTTTATCTTCTTTGAATGTCTGAAGACCTCAGCTCACTTCACAGTCCTGAAACTCAGTGGAGTGATTTTTCTTGCTTTGTGTGTGAAAGCAGAGCGGGTTGGGTCGCAGCTTTCCTGCGGGCCAGATGGAGGGGTGCAGCATGGATGAGTCCCTCACCTTCCTCTGCTGGGTCTGGGGGAGGCCCTAGAGGTCCGTGGTCTCCACCTACAGGGGCTTCAGTGAGTCCTGAGAGTGTGCTTAATTTTTTCTTTTTTTTTGGTTGTGGGAAGGAGAAATGTCACTTGCTCATGGAGGAAACGAATGATGGGGTGAAGATGTGGTTGATGCCCATTGCTTTTTGTATGTCACTGGTACCCTGGTGAGGTGCATGGATCACTTTTGAACTTCGTCAGTAATAGTTTCTTCCACAGACCTGAGCAAGACGACCAGCCGGCTGCCCGAGTCATTAGAATGCTTTGAGGATGCTACACTGTGACGTAGCGGTACGAGAGGGAACTGTGCTGCAAACCAGCAAACCCGTGAAATCAGCCTCTCTTCAGGCTGTGCTTGTAATGGCCTCGGGCTCCAGCTCCTTTCAAGATAGAAATCAGCCTCTTCTATCTTTTGCGACAACTGCGGAGATGTTAGTGGTGTGTCAGACATGCTGCAAAGAGAATAGGTTTCTGGCTGCTGCCTGCCTGCCCGTGGCTCTGAGTGCCACCAGCTATTTGCTCTTTTTGTCCAGAATTAAACAGCACAGTGCATTTCTTGCCGCAGAAATGTTTATTTTCCTATATTTGCCTTGCTGGCAAAGGACAACAAAGGTGGCCAAACCCTTTTAAGATAGGGAAACAGGAACAGAGAGGAGAAATGATGGATGGAGCTGCAAGGCTCCTTCTGGCTGCTGCATCTATTTGCTGTAGTCTTTCACTTCTGGACAAGTTGCCTGTAATTCATTGCACCATCACCCAGTTTTGACTTCCCTGTAGTGGTTTGTGGTCGTGGCTTTTCAGCTGCTGTGCGATGTCATATGCAGTACGGCTCTTATTTTGCTGATTTCCTCTGCTCTTTTTACAAGTGAGATGGCTGCTCAGGTCTATAAATTGACTATATAGTGTATCTCCTGTATAGAAATTGAGTAGCATCCCCTCAGAAAAAGATAGTCGGTCAGTATTGAATGGATGAATATTTTGGCAAAGAAGGGGTGTCAAAACTGCTGTGGGATGCCTAGCTTTAGCAAAGCAGGGATGTATGTGTGATTGGTGGCCTTTTGATGGAGATGGTCAGAGCAGCTTGTCCTTCTTGGGCTGCAAAGGCAAGAGCAGTGCAGCTTTGGTCACCCTCACTTAGTGTTTAAGGGGATGCTAAGACTCCTGGCTGAAAATTCAGTTTAAAGTAGCTCTGAAAGGGTAAATCTGTGTAGAGGGCTGGGGTCTGTGGTCACGGAAGCATTAGGTGATACCTGTAAGACAGATTCTTCAAAAACTTGAAGGAGAATAAAGTGGTATTACTGGAGGCTGACGAAGTGGAGGATAACCATGATATTACTGATCATCATGTTTGGCTAGTCTTGTATGTGTACAAAGGTCATCCTTTTGAAATTTATTTTCTCTGTCTACATCTTTTTTTCCTCCAATCACAATTTTTTCAGTGTGGCTTTTTTTTTTTTTAACCTAATGTGTGACCCAATGACCATCTTGAATATTGTTTCCTTGGCTCACAAGGAGTGTGGAGAATGCTCCACTGAGCGGTGGGATGCTCTGGAGGAGCTCCACAGTGTTTCACACTCTCTCTGTCTCAGGGATGTTCTGAAACCTCCGAGAGCCTGGCTTGGCCTTTGAAGGAAGAGGAGTGTTTGCTGTCTGAGGACATGCAAGTAGTTGCTGTGCAGCTGGTGGAATTACCAACTGACTAATTTGGAAGTTGTGCTTAGGCACCATGTGGTTTATTGTCAAGTTTCATTATAATTTCGCAAAATCTTAATAAGGAAGTTTGGAAAGAAAAAAACCCCACACTGAGGAATGACAAATGTTCTCCAAAGTAATATTATTAAATTTATTTTTAATTTAATTTTTCTTTAAATCTGTATATGCTTGTAGAAGTTGATGCTTCTGACTCTAGGGAGGTTCTTATTAACAGCCCTGCAGTCCTGTTGATGGCAATTGTTGTAAATGAATTTTAATAAATACAAAATTACGATTCTGTTGCACTTCCCCATCCCTTTTGAAATACAACTGTGATTTGGCCTGAAACACACCTTTTTACTTTTGTTCTATAGAATAATGAGGCTTGTGGGGCTGTTTTTTTCTCTTTTTCTTTTCCTTGAGAAATCAATTATGTATTTTATGTGATGCCAGAGTAAACACTGCATTCCAGAGCAGAGGAAGGCACACAGCAGCTTGACTCTGATTCCAGTATTGCATCTTGTCTACCTTAAATCTCTAGCCATTTTAAAACCACTTAGAATTAATTATCTAGGCTTTAAAGCTCCCTTTCTCTGGCTCCTGCCTACAGTAGCCAGCCACAGAAAAGAGGACTTGGATATAAATAAATGGTGTTGCATTGCATTCTCTGGTTTGAAGACATCTTTCTTCCCTTCATTTATAGCCTTTCAAGTGGAATTGCCTATTGAAATGTGACTATTGGTGTTGAATCAAGTGGCAGGGCTCCACCAGGCTTCAGAGTGCTGTGCAGTGACAGTGCAGAGGAAATTAGGTATTTCAAAGAACTGAACAAATTAGAAGGCAGAGAGTGCTTCTTACGGCATATTAAAATAGCAGTTTTAAAGGGCCTTTGAACTTATTTTTCAGTGGCTGGGTCAGAAACACGCTGTTTAGCCTGACAAAACTACTCTTTCCCCTTTTGTTTCCTTGCATTGCTGGGTTGAGGGGAAGCAAGAAAGGAGATTGTATATAAAAGCAAGCTGGCCCAAAACCTTAAATCAGTTGGGTTTGTTGGGGTTTCTTAAATATTCTTTCAACAGTGTTAGCATTGGTCATGTGTTTCTTAATTCTTGCTTTGCTGTGGTCCTCTTCTAGGCAATGAGAACTCTCTGTGACAGAGTGGCAGAGGAATTTTGAAACAATCCCTGAGAGAAAAGAGAGCTCAGCAATACAGCAGAACAATATTACACTTTAAACCTATTGAGTACCTCTGGGCAAGTGAGCTGTATGAGCTGTACAGAATGTTACATTAGGTAAAGATCAAGAAGACTTATGTTTCATGACATATTAAGGATTCAGAAAAAAATCATGTCTATTCATGTCTAGTATTCTCCCTGCCATACACTTTTACTTCTGTTTCATAATGAGGCAAAGAAGAAGTCCTTGAAGGTTTTCATTGTTAATACATGACAGTCTAAATCAACTGTATCTTGTTCCGTATCTTTCTGGAACCTGCACAAGTCCACAAAAGGTTATAAAATGTTTTGGAAAATGAGAGACAGATGACTGATTGGCTAGTGACTATTTTGACAGTTCCTATTAGACTATATAAACATAGATCATGATTTTTCCCTGTCAGATTGGTACTGCCCTGTGAAAAGGGGAAGTGTATAATCAAAAAAACACTAGCATTGAATTTGAAAAAAAATCTGAATATTAGATGCACCTTCAGGGAACTGTAGCAAGAATGTAACAGCTTAAAACACTCTCTCAGGAATTTTCACTCACTTACAAAGAACTTGGCCTTTTCACACAGGCAGATGATTTTTTCCCTCCTGATCTGAGAAGATCTGAAAACTCAGAAAAACTCCGGTGAAATGAGAATGCTTCAGATATAGATGAGTCTTTAAAACCTTTATCAACAGCATTTAAAAAAAGCTTATGATAGAGGAGAAACAGCTGGGGATGGCAACTGCTGAAAGTAAACAACTGAGATGGGACAAATGATTTGTGCTGCCTTATAAATGTCTTTGATGGTTGCCATCAGAGAAATGGAGTGTTAGCTTAATTAAGCATCCCAGACTTCCAGTTTTGCAAGAACATATTCAATTACAGAAAAAATGGATTTCTTTCACAAGGGAAGCATTATCAACAGGTGACCCTCCTGCTGCCAACCAAACCAGCGTCAAATCATCTCCAACCCATCCCAGTTTCCCAAAGTATTGTTTCCACAGCCAAGCTCTGCATGATGGTGGCATAAATTGTTCCTACACAAACAGAAGAACCCTTTGCAATTGCTTTTTTTAATCATCACAAACATTCATTAAAAGCAAGTCCCTCTGTATTTCCAAATATAGTGAAGAAATGACTCTCCAAGCTCACCCATTCCTTTATTTGCAGCCTTCCCTGTTAGTGCATCCTTGGAAGAGTGTCTAAGAGGCCAGACTGCTTCTTCGAGAGAAATGGGGATATTTGGAACATGACTGGATTGTAACGTTTCTAAACTTCCCAGAAGAGGCAAATTGTAAAGGAATAAGCTTCTTTCTGTGCACGCACATTTGTTTTGGAGCCAAATGGAAAGGAGAGCTCAGAAAAAAAAAATGACAAATTGTTTGGAAAATATTGTCCTTCCCAAGACAGACCTAACCATACGGGGGGAAGGGAGTCAATACTGAAATTTTCCCTTTATATTCGAGTCCAGCAGCCCTCCCATTCACTCCGCTGGGAGGTTTGTGTGAGTCAGACCTGCAAGATCATCCATTCAGGGTCATATTTCTAGCACTTCAGTCCCCTCCCTGCTTCACTCCTATTCCCCACTGGAAGAAGTGTCGTGTCCCCCCCCAGATTTATGGTAAGAGCAGCAGGATGGGACCCAGGGCTGTCCCTGTCCCTCCTAACCTCATCCACAGCCCGACACCACTGAAGACGAACTGCGGCGAAGGAAAAGGCAGAGCAGCTCCGTCACTTAGAAAAGAGATCTGTGAGTTTATGCAGATCATTGCGAAAAGCAAAAAGCATGCTGGAGCAAGGAAAAATTAAATATGAGGACCGGGAGAAGTCCTCTTTCCAGCCCTGCCCAGCCTCCTGGTGTGACTCCAGCAAGTCCTATGAGGTTTATGTGCCTGCAACCAACTATTCCGACCTCCCCCCAGGGCGTGGGCAGGTTAAGGCAGGAAAAGGTGTTAGGCAAATGGAAGAAGCTATAAAAGAGCAGAGTTTATTGGCATTTTGATCATGCTTGTGAAAGGCTGCAGTAGCCACACTGGATCGATAACGCTAGACCTGATCGCTTTGTGGACAAAATGAGGGGTCTGTTGCCGCCTTGGCGGTTAGATGGTAACACGGAAAATACTTGTTGTGGCAAGGAAATCCCTTCTCTCGTTCGAAGCCACTGAATTTATCATCACTGTCATCTTTAAGTAATAAACAAATGTGATATTTATGCATCCCCGACCGCTAATGGTGACATTTATGCAACGACAACAAAAGCTGCTGCAATTGTGTACATCGGCAATTAGCAGCATGCAGAGCGTGCAAGATGCTTTGAAAGGAGATGTTGGGAAAGAGGTTTCTTTTGTGTGTGTGGTTGTGTTTATTCCCTGGTGACACGCTGCTAACAAGCTGCAAACCAAGGATCACCCACAACAAACAAAAACAAACAAACGAAGTTTTGTAGAGGGTGGTAATACTTAGTTTAATTCTCTTAGGCCTTTAAAAATAATTATAGCCCTGTTTGTGACAACTGGAAAGGCCACATTTACTCCAATAAAACTGCTTGTTATCCTTCAAAAACGACATTTAGAGATGTTTCCTTATACAATGTAGACATTAATGGGAGTCAATCTCAATCAATGAAATATCGATGTATTTCTCATCTTTGCACCAGCAGGATTTTTGATTCCGCAGTTTGTGGTCAGCTGTTTACTTGCCAGTTAAATCGCAACATATTTAACAACTTTCTAGAGATCTGTCTGAGGGCTTACTGCCAAAGAAGAGGATCTTGGGGATTTGGGCATTAGTGAAAAGTTACTTAAGGTCTAGACATCGATCCAAGTATCTCTGCTGCAGTTTATTCCACGCATTATAGATTTTGGGGGAAAGTGATAAATGGCACATATACTTTCAAACTAACACACACCTCCTATGTTCTCACAAGGTAGGTGTTACATCTGACTCCAAATACTCTGCTGTGCTTAGTGCTGTTCATCTGAGCCTTGACAGCACAGCGGTGTCTTAGCTCATGCACTGTCTGAATGTCATACTGGATTTAATGTGCCATCTATTAGACCTTGGCATCTACTTAAGCCAGCAGCTTCTTAGCCCTTGGCGAGAAAAACCCCATATAGATATAATATAAATACAGATACTCAGGTCTCCCTTCAGTTGAGAAGCATTCAGCTTTGGCCTTAACAGGGACCAAGCATATATTTAGGGGTAAATTTGTGCTCATTCGGGCAGAGACGTGCAGTATTCTGGGGACCTGTCGCTGGGTACGTACTTTATTCTTCCCGCTTCCCCAGGGATTGGCTTTGGGCCATGGTGAGAGGCAGGAGAGGGGACTTTGGCCCGGCCACTTTTCATTCCTGACGTTAAACAGCGCTTCGGAGCAAGACTTTCTTAGAGCCAGGACTGCCTCCTCTCCAGCCCTGTGGGACCTTCTCGGTCTTGTATTATTATTGCTCTATCTGTTATGATTAATGACTTCCAAAGTTGTTCTAAAACTATTTAAGTGCCTGATGATCCATCTGAAACTCATCTCCATTCTGTGCACAGGTCCCAAGCATTAATCTTTATAGGTGACCACGCTGGCCTGTGAGTAGAGATGAGGTAAATACACATTATTTGGCAGGAGCTGTGTGTCGGACAGTGCTTTCTGGCAGCACACATAGGGCCTCATACAAATAAAAACTGATGGCTTACTATTTTGTTACATTTTTCCCACCAGAGTTATTACCTCCTAATTGCAGGGATGGATTAAACCAAAGAGAGCGTGCTAGTGCAGGGAGAGGCTGCCATGCATTAGCCTTGAGCTGTCACCGGTGGGCTCCCCTCCTGCTCCCACTTTCTGCCCTCACCGTGCATCCCCCCCCAGTGTGGGAAGCTGGGGTTAAACACAGGCTGGTTAAACACTAGAGGTGGCATTTCCAAGGGAATTTGCCCTTTCTGTGCGGTTCCAGGGATATGGGAGGGCGCAACCAACTCTGGGCTGATTTCTCAATATACATCTCATTACTCATTACCTTACAAAGCTGTATTTAGATGATCTCTTTAATTGCTAAACATATCCCTGAGGTCTGCTGAATTCAGTGAGGCAGAAAGGAGAGGCGGCTTCCAGAGGGAGCCTGAGAGCAGCTGGTGGAGCCGACGTGACAAAACATGGCTTTATACACCTTTGTGTGTTTTACAGCAGAGCTAGGCGCCCGGCTGAGGACCTTGCTTTTACACTTGCAAAGTGGTCAAGGGAACTCTGCAATTACTGCAAGGGAACAGTCTAGCATTTCAAGCTTTGATAAAAATTCCATTATAATCTATGTATAGAAGCTCATATATAATCAGTAAGAATTAGGCACCTAGGCATGTTAGAACAGGAATGTCCAAACCACAGCCTGCCCCCAAAATTACTTTGGCCCATAACTCAGCCTTAGCAACGCTTATCCTAGAGTCGCAGGGCCCTAAAGAATGATGGTGCCTGAGCACGGGCTGCTCCTGTTCCGATGGGTCGGCAGGAGATGTTGTCCTTGGTGGGGAGCACACGCAGCAGTCTGGACCTCTGGTACGCTCCAGTCCTCGCCTCTGAGCTGCTTAATGGCAGACATAAATATCCAGCCAAGCCTTTTTTTGCCCTTTATGGTTGTTATGGTTTAACCCCAGCCGGTAACTAGGCACCGCCCAGCTGCTCGCTCCTTCCCAGTGGGGTGGGGGAGAGGATTAGAAGGGTAAAAGTGAGAAAATTCATGGGTTGAGACAAAAGCAGTTTAATAATAATAATAACAATAACAACAACAATAACAATAATAATAATAATAATAATAATAATAATAATAATAATAATAATAATAATAATAAACTATAATGATAACAATAATATAGTAGTAGTAGTAGTAAGGAAAAGGAAAAAAAAAATAACGACGAAGGAGAAAAAAAACCAAACAAGAAAGACCAGCGATGCAAATGAAAACAATTGCTCCCCACCAACACAGCGATGCCCAGCCGTGGGGCAGTGAGGGCAGAAAGGGCCTTGACTCTTTGTAAGCACTGCTCAGCTGTAACTAAAATATCTCTGAATTTTCAATGCTGTTTCCAGCACATATCCAAAACACAG
>JANZLP010000075.1:23907734-23920147 GCA_026930925.1 Chelictinia riocourii
TGCTATTTGGAAGGTACCTCCAGATTACCGAAAAAATTGAATGCCTCCGTAATTCAAGCGGAAGATGTACCTACCCTTGGTTTCAGCTAACTGTAAGTGGGTTTATGAATGGCCAGGAGTCTGATCGTGCCCATAAGATTAGAGCTAAATATTTTTTTCTCCAACACCATTTACTGAATAAATGGATTTTTATTTTTTTTTTAAGGTTTCTTCTTCCCTGTATATTATTGACCAAAACCTGTCTACAAGAAGAAACGAATGTGTCCGGTTGGACCAGAATGGCAATAGCCATAATTGTTAACGACGAGATGTTGTAACTGGATCTGATACTAAGTTTGTGATAGCGCATATCAAGATACTCCCGAGTTTTCAAGATACTCCCGAGTTTTCAAGATACTCCCGAGTTTACGCTAAAGCATCTGCTGGAGCGACGGATCATGGCGACGTAAGACACCCTCGGCGAGAGAATCGAGATGTTTCTGCTCTTCTTCCCACCTCCAGCACTCTCTCCTATCCCAGTAACACCATTTTCTGGCCCTTAACTGCCAGCAAACATATTAATGGCATCGTAAAGTAGATTGCAAAAATGATCTGTGCAAAACCTAATTTTTACAAAAGGGCGTTTACCATTAATCTGAATTAATTCAGTGATTTGGGTAACAGTGGCCTGCAAAAATGCAAATATTGGGAGCACTAAAAGAGTGAACGGGCAGAGGAGGCCGAAATCGCCTTCTCTAGGCAGGGACTTTCAGTCTGTTTTCATCGTAATCTCTCTCTTCCCCTTTCCTCTCTCTGTCCAGCATTTTTGCTCTTTCTTAAATATCTTTTCTGGAGGCAGCACCAGCTTGTCCGACGGGGTCAGGTATGTCCCAGGATTCTACCAGAGACGAGCCACCTTAGCACACGGACACTGTTAGGACAAATAAATTCCCCCCTCCTCCCTTTCTGCTAAAATTGCTTTTGTAATTTAAATTCTGTCCTCATTACAAAGCTCTTTTTTCCTCCGTTCTCGCAGAATAAGAAAATGTAGGTGAGAGACCATAAATATGACTTTGTGCTTTTTGATCACTGTTGGAAGTTCTTTAATAACTGCAGGAATTTCTGTGGAGAACCATTTGCTAGCTGAGCAATAAATGCATTACTGACCCCCCCTATTACAAACACACTATTGGAGCAGAATATCTGCATGTGCTCTTGAGTGCATCATTTATTGATATGCTTCCTTAAGGGGTCTTTTTTTCAAAATTAAATAATTATGGCTTTTATCTGGGCTTCACAGCTGTCGGTGAAGCCATCAGACTGGAATTGCACTATTGTTTTTCCAAGTATAAATCCCTGGTAAACTTTACTATATCTGGATGGTTTTTCTCCCTAGTAGCTCTAAGGTGGCAAATAACAACAGTTCTCACCTAATTTTATTTCGTTAAATAAAATTTCTCTGTTTCGTTACTCATTGAGAGCACCATGAGCAAACCCTGCTAGCCACTGAGACTGCAATGAAATAGGACAGAAAGAAACAAGGGGATTTTATTGCCATTAAAAGTACCAATTTGTACAAGCCGACATTTTAAATAGTGTAATTTAAATGGAACCAAACTGATATGAATAGAACCTATTAATAAATTAAACACTTCTTTCCACCCAATATTTCACAAGGGAATTAGCAGAATAATTTGTTAGTAAATGAGCCCAGGAATGAAGCTGTGAATGACATATCTATCCTATCCTTCTCCTCCCCCTGTAAAACTCTTTGCAGATGTAAGCAAAAAGTTGCTGTGATTTCAAACATTGGTGACTCTCACTTATGTACAAACAGAAGCATAACTTCAAGTGAAGGAAGAAGGATGATTTAGTGGTTAGAGAACCAGCTTTGGCTGTAAGAGTTAATCATGCTCTACTTCAAATTTTGTGCATTATCTCAGGCAAGTTGTTTCAGGCCAGTATTCCTCACAGTATTTAGGCACCTGGTATTTAGGCACCTGGCTGTCACGCTGGTACCGACCTTTCAGTGCAGCCACGGGGGGTGGCCCCAAGGCACGTCTCTGGTCTAGGAACCGGAGACCTGGCCATTGGGTCAGCGGTGGCCCGGCAGCAAGCAGCAATACCGAAACACCAGCATCACAGTTGAGGTTTGCTGGTAGCAAAGAGTGAAGGCGGTTTGTCTGTCCGCTTCCCTCTTGTGTCTGGCCCTAGGACATTGGCACAGCCTTGCCTGCTTCCAGGAGTGCTAAAAGCACCCCTTCCCTCACACGTTAGTGAAAGGGAATACGCACAGACATGGTCAAGCACAACTTCAGAGAAGCCCCATGTATTCAAAAGTATCCTCTCCACGGTGCCGTGGGTGTAGGAGTGAAACGTTGACTAAACCGCTGTTGGCAATCTCGGGAACAGGTGGCAGAGCAGTGCTTGAAAATCTCCTTTTTCCCCCTCCTTCTTCTCCCTCTAGATGAAGGTCCCTACAAGCAGAAGTGGCAGAAATAGCGAGGAAGACAGCATCAGGGAGGCCACAAGCTCTCAGCGGAGCAGCTCAAGGGACCGTCTCAGTGATGTAAGTACCATTCAGGAGAAAGCATCGCTTCATTGCTGCAATTCCCGCTGCTGACATGGCTTTTCATAAATCTTGCTGAACAAATGTTGGCATCCAGAGGTCACTGTGTAATAACTTTTTTTTATGTCATGATTGAGTGTTATGGCATAAGTGGTTGAGCTGCCTTGCAAACACTATAATCATGGTGCAAATAATATGATAAGCGAAAGATCAGAGATGGGAAAACAAAATGGAATTGTTATTCCTCGGGGAAAAATGGCTTGATGTTTTGTTTTGTTTTCTCAAAGAAGTTGTGTTAAGAAGCTTTTTACAGTATCTTTGGGTTTAGCTACTGCATGTAATCACATAGTTTGGGTGCAAAGTCAGTTCATCTAATTTTATGCTTCCTGCCTCCAAGATGTGAAAGGTTTTGGGGGGAAAGCTGTCTTTCTCTCTGGAAATTCGATGGTACGTTGAGTGAAATGTTATGATAAAACAAAAGCAAACGGTGCCTTAGTGTGTAAACACACAAATGGGCTTTTGAGTCACCAAGAAATCAATGGCAGTGCTGGGATAATTTTATATGAAGGCTTTTTGTGTTAGCAATTAGCATTTTGCCTTCATTAAAACATGATTTTTTACTAATTAGGACCTTTCCCGTTAGGAGAGATTTAAATGAAGAACAATAATCAAACGCTGGCACAAGCATGTCTGAAATATTAAATTTGCCATTTCAATGGCAAGCCACAGAAATCCCAGAGCGAGTGGTTTTCATGTTGAGTTCTATTAATGTAAAATATGCTTCATAACTAAAACCTGTCACAGAAAACGGCTCACACCAGCTAAATTCAATTGGACAGTTAATTTAGCTTTAAAATTGAAAACACTACCTCCGCTTCAGGATGCAAAAGGAAGGGGGGGGAAGCCTTTGATAAGTGTAATGTATTTGCTATTAAGGCTTTCAGAGCCCATTCTACAGGAGGAGAAGGGAGAAAAAGGGGAAAAAATGGCTCCCACAAATGTGTTTAAAAGCTGAAAGTATTTATTAAAAATGTCAGCAGAAAAGTGCTTTTGGCAGATTAAAGCGGGATTCAGCTTGACAGCTCTGACAGGGAAATGTGACGGGGGAAAATTCTCTCTACATGTTTAGAGTGTGAATGGGGCGCTGTAAACAGCCGACGCAGTGGGAGGAAGAGAAAAATAACGTGTCCTGTGATCTGCTTCCAGGATTGTGAACCCACACGCTGCGGTGGGGAAAGTTGGTGAGGGGGGGCCCTTTGGACAAATCCCCTTGCTGCGGAGCGCCTTTGACTGTGTTACTAGTCAATAATGATCATAATTTTATATATACATATATTTATGCGATTCTGACCTTCCCCTCTCCTTGGCCACTCGACAGGTATGTGAGCAGGGGCACCTGGTAGCATTGATGTACAATAATTTGGGGCTGCGGGAGAGGAATAACATGTTCAAACTTAGCAACTAGCTTAGGTCAAAGTGTTAAGTGGTCTTAGAGACTTTTCTTGTTAAGCCGATGCACTTCCAGTTTTTTCTCCTCCTTTCCCTTTGCCCCCAAAGTTGCAGGCTGAGCCTGCAGGAATCGAGTCTGAGTGCCTAATTCCTACAAAATCTTCAAAGCCAGTTCAGCAGCCAGTGAAATTCAGTGGGAAATAGGCACTCCGTTCTTTTTTAGTCAACAGGGACATTTGGGCAGTGCCTGAAGGCTGGGGCACACTTCAGAGCTTTGTTGAAGCTACTCTCATGACCTGGTGACCCATTGCAAATGAGAATTTTTCAAATTAGTAATTAAACAGTTTGAAAAGTAAGGTTCATGAATCACAGAATGCTCTTCGTTCATTATTTGATGAGTGCAATTTAGCTTTAATTACGTATAACGCTTCCTTGCATGCTAGTAAATGTTCTGTAGTCTATTTAGTGACTGTCAGAAAGTCTTAGAAAGTCCCACGGGTGCAATCCGATGGTTTTCCCCATTTGCGTGCAAAAGAATAAGGCGGCAGAATTTTTCTTTTTGTAGAGCGGGAGCAGGGATGGGAGAGGAGAAGACGACTTGCTACTGAGTGTCAATTCCTGCAGGATTTTCTGTCCAGCTGTGCCTGGTCCCTGTATGGCTCTGAAACTGTATTTCCCAGTGTGCAGTTTAAATAGGTGATGTGCAGCTGAACTGATGCAACCCCCTTACGTGTGGCACTGAGGGTTAAAAGTCCCAGGGCAGTAAGGCGTAAAGGGAAGGCAGGGACGATTTTTCCTTGTGGCTAGCGGTTACAAATCGAGGCTCTAGCTAGCACACGGTTGGGCTGGGATGGCCACCTGTCCTTGCAGATGGATCGGACGCTCTGCAGCAGAAGGCACCTGGGCTGTTTCTCGCTCTCCCCCAAGTAGCTCTCCTGCTGTTTCTTGGTGCATTTGGCCTTCAGGACCAATTTTCATGCTGCCTTTCCCTCCCGTCTCTTTCCCCATTAACTTGGGTGAACAATGGAGTAAATGAGGCGGGAGGTGGCAGGTTTGGCTGCTGTACGGCAGCACACAGCAGGTGTGGTGGGAAATATGTGTATGAAAGTGTCGGCTATAGCGGTCAGCGTTGCCACCTTAGGAGCACTGGAGTCCTCCCTCCGGCTTCATTGTCGGTCTCCATTTAGAAGGCGCTATTATGAACAGCTTAGCTCCTCCATGTGATTTGTTTCTTGAGGTGACTTGTTCAATGGGATGCCAGCAAGTTGTTCTTTATTTACATTAACGCATGTCATTAGTCTCTAATGGACCATGAAGTCAAGAGGTGGCCTGGTCTGTCGTGAAATAATTGCACTCTAAAGAAAACTGAAGCAAATGATTGATTATGTCTTGCACACACAGTCATAGCCATCAGTCCGTCCACAACAAAACCCGGAGCGCTTTGTTGCTTCTTTGCCACAATGAAACTTCTGTGGGGAGAGAGTGCTACAACTTCATAGTAAGACAGCAATTGTCTGTCTTGTATAGCGCGTCTTTCCAGACATTACGCTGAGTGCCATTTATTATGGGTCATTGGGGAAAAAAATGCTTATTATGATCTAGTGAATTCACCTCTGGCTGCAGAGGTTTGATTTGTTGAGGCTGGTCTCGTCTTTGGGATGATGAAACTTTGGAGCAGAAAAAACAGAGACATTTTAGCCCAGGTTTGCACATCAGATAGTGTGGTGTGGGGGACAGGGGATGGGAATTTGCCACTTGTTTATGTTCCCAGTGTCGATGTAAAATTCCCTTAAAATCTACTACAAAGCTGACATGCCTATTACACATGTACTCTCAGGTCTTCTACAACCAACACAGAGTCAACAGCCTTTTTCCAAAATGGGATTTTCCTCCGCTGTCTTTCATAGTGAGGTAATTGGAAGTTGCCAGAGAATTAAGAGCCAGATAAGCCATATTGCTATTTTGTTGTGTTGACCCAAGTAAAGTGGAAGGCTTGGACATTTTGTTTTGGTTTTTCCCCATGTTCCATAATTGTCCTAATCTTTTCTGATGTCCTGAACAGTCCAAAAATCCACAGAGCCTTGTATAATGGCTTGAAAAAAAAGGTTTTTATCTTTTTCTTGACCCATCAGCTTAAGAACTGCCTGCTTTTTAATGGATTTTCTCCCTCACTAAATTGAATGGATCGTCCCTCATTATCATTTAAATAGAAGCCTCACTCCCTGTGAACATGGAAAATTTGAATGTGGTAGTAGAGCTGTGATAATTTGAAATATTCGGAAGGTGGGGGCAAGGAGGGGGAGCAGGCGGCAGAGTGCAGAATTGCTGTATGTAATTGTCATGGATTCTCAATTTTGTTGCCACAAGATGGGAAAATAGACTAATAATTGTCTTCCAACCCTAGTAGAATAGTTGCCCTAGTTAGCTGAAGCTAACACTCTAATTGTCATGGGGGCACAGAGATGAATGAGGATGTATGCAGGGCACAGCCAGGGCTAAATTGAGTGATATACTAAGGCAAAGAGCAAATTGGCAATTATTGGCCCAGCTGAAAAGGTTGGCAGGTGTGCTGCTTTCTCACGAGCCCTTAGGGGGAAATTGGAAATATAAAATATCGACCATAAATACTCACTGATTAGGAAATATGTTGCAAGAGGTGCTGGCCACTTAAGAGTCAAAACTCTCCTTTTCCAGGGATTGGCTTCAGCTGTGCATAAAACCAGCAAGTCCTGCTACTAAGTTGTGTTCAGAGTTTTTTCCTCTCATCCCCCATCCCTCAGGCTCTCCTTTCTAATTTTCCATCGTTCTATCCTCATATGTTTGTTTGTTTTTCTTTAAACATAATAAACGAAAAGCAGTCTTTTATGAAATGCAGAGATTTTCCTCTCTCTAAATGTTCTTTGATAAGTGTTTAGCATATTGTGTAGACTAGATATAAAATTCTCTCTCTAGTAGATGAATACAAAATAACTTCTGTGATTTCTAATTCAAACAGTTCACTGTGATCTGCTTTTCTTTGTGTGCCATCACAGGCACCTATCTCCCCCTTCCCTCCTACTTTCTGTACCATGCTTCCCCTCCTGGGGCAAAGGGATTAAAGCAGCAGCAGGGTACAAAGCTGCAGGTCTGTTATGTGTGCCTCAGGCTGAAGTGCCTTGCCAGAAGCATGATCAAATGAGCCTCTGAACTGAGAATTGGACCACAGTCGCACCACAGGTCCATATTTATCAATTTTTCAAACTTTGGCATATGTGGGACATCTGGTCTTGGCTCCGGACAGGGTGGTGGTGGGACAGCTGAGCTTGGCATGTCTCAGGCCAGGAAGACCTTAGTGCAATAGTCGGGATGTTAACTGAGTGAGTTGAAGGAGTTTTTTGGGAGGCCTGGGATAGCAACCTGTGGACTGCAAACTCTTGTGGCACATGCTGTTGGTGTTCCCCATATATAACACACTAGAATCTGATCCCCAGTTTGAAGAGTGGAATAAGAGCATTGTAGAGTTTAGTGAAATAAAGGTAGCAACAGAATAGTTTTAAGACCTGATCCTCAAACCATGAGTTCTTGGGAAACCTGTTTGAATATACATGCAAGGATTACAAAACCTTTAAAGTCACGTTCTTCTGGAGACAAAAATTCATGTCCCTTCAGCATGCTATCTACTTTTATCTTTGTGTCCCTCAAAATACCAAATGCTTGCATGAAAACTGCTGCAGCAGAAATTACGAGCAAAGTTGTAATGACTTGCATGAAGCTTCAGGTAGTGAAGCATAGCTAGGAAGAAAGAAAGTCTGGAGAAGTTTTTGTGAAGTTGGCCGAGGGCTGGTGGTTTGAATGGGAACAGCACTCATGCATGTTCGGTGTGTTTCGGAAATGTGAGGTCCTTTTGTATTGTTCCTGGCCTACTGTATGCAGTTCATTTGTTCCTGGTCAGCAGCCATCTTTCCTTCTGCTGTCAATGGCCATCAGCTGTAGGAGTCTAAGTGTCTTGGTTGGAAGCTGTTCTGTAGCTTATCAAGCCAGTTACAGATGTTTAGACCTTGTGTAGTTTGATATCTTACGGAACTGGTTTTGCAGTATTTCCAAGCATAAACCCCTTTGTTTATCCAACATAATAAAATAAGTGAATTAAAGAAGGAACACATTCAAGTTTTGCATGACACCCAAAATCATTCATTCATCATGTATTGTGGTTATCTTGTCAGGTCCTGGTCTAATCTAAGTGAACATCAGATACACTCTGTGACCTTTGCCAAGTCAATTGAACTCATTGTATTAACAGACAGGAGTGTGACTATGGAAATTAATTGTGTTAAGAGACTCCATGTTAAGGTCTGGGATATCTTCTGCCCTTGGCCCTTTTTGCCCTCCTCCCCACTTACTCCTCTTATTCCAAGACATTTGAGTTTTCTAAGGGACTTACTTGGAAAAGAAATACTAGATTTCTCTGGTATTCAATGCGGAACCAATATTCTGTTGTTGAATGTTCTATAAATGACCAGGTGGACAGGTGAACATGCATGTTTCCTTGTGCCTCAGTCCTATCTGACTGCAGAATCAGGGTAACTGAGAAATAGTGGAAGACAGGTACAGCTGAGGTGAGTTTTCACCCTGAAAAAATGTTATAAAACATAATTAAAAATTAGTTCTCTCCATATCATTGATTAACTCTGCTAAGTGCTAATCAACCAAATCAGGCTTGTGGCATTAGGCCGTATGATAAGTTTGGGCCTGTGATTCAGCAAGGCAAGATTAGGGACTGAACAGGAGCTGGGAAGTCTGCCTCGGTTCCCTCCTCTGCTGGGGACTCCTTGGGTGACAGTGGGCCTGTGTAAGTCTTTCTCTGCCTCAGTTTCCACACTAACATGGGGGTGGTGTTAGTAATAGTGCTAGGAGTCTCTTTCTAGGGACTGTCCTGTGCCCACGTAGGAATAGCTATTTGCCCAAAATGGCTATTTCAACAGCTGCCTTGAAGGTACTTAATATATTTTTGGTTTCAGCCAACAAAAGTGGCACATTTCAGAAGAGCTGGAATGAACTCTTGACATTTCTGGAATATGTTAATTTAGGTCTTTTAACCAAAGAGGAGGAAAGTGACTATTAAAAACAACAGCTAATTTTGTGGTCATGCTGCCATCACCTACTTTTATCTAATCCCCTTTATAGTTAGTTCATATGTCAAGGATACAGAAGATCCAAGCTGAAATCTTGGATGATTGACATGCCTGACCCATTGATGAGAGTGGGGAATTGGCTTGAGGTGCCCTATTACCTTGATTATTACTGGATTTTAAAGCCCATCCTACTGTCATTCTAGTTCAGTAAATAACCCAATGGCGTTAAGAAACTGAACAGAGGGTGTCTTGATTTCTTCTGCATCGTGAGAACAGTGAAAGGCCATGCTTTTATTTATACAAGGGAAATAACTTTTCCTGTCAGTTTAATAGATGATCTTGGAAAACCTGCTGAAGGTTATTGGTGAGATCTTGTCACGATTTTCTTTTCTAAATTGCAATCACAGTGTTTATCAGGTATAAAGGAAGAAATCTTTTAAATACAGTTGTAGATTACAGTGTAACTGAAACTCTCAAGGACATCAGTGAGGGGATAGTAGAGTCTTTCAACAGTAAGATTTTGTCTTTGCTGCCAGAAAGGTGTATTTTTTTATACCCAGTGTAATTAACACGAGAGCTATCCCAGGGTAGAAGTAATTCACTCTGTGACATAACTGAAATGTCTTGTCTGTGCTGTCTGGTTTTGTTTTTAACCTTGGGCTTAAAAGGAACCAAAAATCTTTAGCTGTAAAAGAGCACATCATCTGCAAAATATTATAAGCCATTTATCTTTATGCACAAATGCCATCTAGCACTGTAGTTTTACTTAAGTGTCATTGAATGCATAGACCACACTCATTTTGCCTCTTAACTAGTAACAGTCTCCCTTAGAAACCCAGGGTATTCCAGCCAGTGCTGAAAGAAGCACGAGAGGCACAAAAGCCGGTGCTCAAGCCAGGCAGAGAGGGCCTCTGCCCTCCCCAGGGGTCTGCTCGGGATTGCTTCACGTGGCAGCTGCAGCCGAGGGGAGCAGCGTCTGCAAGCTCGGCATGGAAGCCTCTGCCGCGTTGGCTTCGCCAGAGGGCTGGCAGACCATGCCCACTGGCCCCTGCCTGCTCCGAGTGGCCAGCACTTGGATTGTGTGGGCACATCACTCTCCCCATCTCCCAGTTCTTCTGCAGTGTTGGATTTTGCAGATGCGTGAAGGCTTTTCAAAAGGCTTGACGTGGCAGTTGTTCCTGCATCTGGCTGCAGAAAGTTGGCCAGGCAGGGAGGGTCACGATCCGCTGTCTTTGAGTTGCATGTTTGACTGCATCTTTCCTGCCTGCGATGCTTTCTTCAGACAGTGTTTGAAGGCCAGAACTGAGCCTGCTTGGGTGCCTGGGTTGAAGCAGTAAGCGCTGGTTTGGGTTTTGGTCTCGGGTGAACCCAAGCTACCAGGCAGGTGCTGTGCTGGTTGGTGCAGCGCTAACATGAATGTGGCTGGCTAGGTACCACAGTAACCATCGTACCCTCTGGCTTGAGGTACCTTCAGACAAGGAGAAGATTGACCAAAATAGCAAATAGACTATTTTGAGAATAAGAATTTTATGACAGCCCTCCATGTAAGTGCTCCTATCCGTAAGAGCCTCCGTGAGTCATTCCAGCTGAAGATTTGCCCCGGTGACTGCTCTTGCCGGGCAAGGACTCATTCATAGTCAAAGTAGGTTTCTTCAGCTTTGGGTAGATGCCAAGTCAAACTGCCACTAAGATTTCTTATATTTGCAGCTACAATTGATTACTTTTCTCATTATTTGATCTTGATATAGAGACATATGGATTGAGCTATGTATGTATATATCAACCCTCAAAGATTTTTTTCTTTAGGAACATCCATCACAGTTGCATGCAAACTGTTCGGCTCTGGCACTCGCAGCTGATATTAGCTGGGCCTTTCAAAGTTTTTACATGTGGATCCTCCTAAAGAGCCCACAGTGTTCCCGGCTAACCAAGAAAGCACTAGCGGTTTGTTAGATGTAGAAAAAAATGCATGCAAACAGCTCTGGAAAGCGTGGGACATGGCTGTGCATAAACCTAATTGTTGGAAGGGATTTTACAAGTTGAATCCAAAGTATTCACCAGTTACTAACTTTATACAAGCAATAAAAATTCTGAGGGGGGGGAACCCCTTTTGCCCCCCTGATTTCCAGGAAATTTAATGTTAAAACTTGTAAGGGAGGAAGAAGTTCTTAGATGTGAGAAATGCCAGAGTAAATTGCCATTCAGTTTTAATTATTTCTGATGTAACACTTTATTCAGCAGCTCTTTTTATTTTTTTCCACTCAGTGGTTTTAAATCAGTGGTCTGCACATTCCTGGGGTTCTTGGACAGCTTGGGGTGCCTGAAAGATATCTAAGAAAAGCAGGTCTCTTGTTAGCGCGTTTGAGTTTGTTGTCCAAGGGTCTGTTCTATCCCGGGAAAATATTTTGGGCGTGCACATAATTGAAAATAACTGTTACAGTGAAAATGCTCTGAGAGGCTGTTTCCCTAGAGAGAAGCTTCTAATGAAACCTCTTGTTGCTGTTTTTGGTTATTATTTCCAATTTGTTAGACCCTGTCAATCTTTGTTAAAACTGAGTTGATGAGGGAGGGGGGAGTGGGGAGAGTGAGAACTGCCACCCCTTCTCCTTTCCTCCTCCCACCTCTCCAAGCAGGTAATTGGCCCTCTCCTCATTTCCATGTGTACTTTAGGTGAACTGCTTGATCAAGCTATCCAAAGTGTCAGAACAGATAATTGTGTTCAGCTGTTCAACATACTTATGTAGATAGCAGGATATTGTTATTAACCTTTTTCTATACAAGGCTGAATTCCATGAATTGTTTGTTTGTTTGTTTAAAGTATTTGGAGGGAGGGATAGGTTTGTCTTAGTTTCTCAAAAACAGAGATAAATGCTGCTGCCCTTCATTTCACCAGTCTGTAGCTTTATTTCTGGGCCATTTGCATCAAAGAGGTTTATAAATAACTCTCTATTTTTTTGTAGTGTTTGAAGGCAGAGGCTAAATCAATGTGCAGTATGCAAAATGTGGAAAGTCAAATGCTGTTAGCAGTTTGTTATTGC
Source organism: Chelictinia riocourii (assembly GCA_026930925.1). Lineage (NCBI taxonomy): Eukaryota > Metazoa > Chordata > Aves > Accipitriformes > Accipitridae > Chelictinia > Chelictinia riocourii. Next base: position 23,919,881 of record JANZLP010000075.1, read on the forward strand.
TGTCTCAAACTCCCCTGTGAAGGCTGTCCTTTTTCTGCAGAACAGAGGGCTCCTGACAGCAGGACAGAGGTGCAGGCATTGCATGCCAGGGCTGGGGACTGGCACCCAGTCACACCTTGGCTGCAGACTTGCGTGTAAGACCTGTGAAGAGCTGTGCCACTGCTTTCCTTCCGTCGGGCACCCTGGTTCCTGTGCCAGTTGGTGAGAGGGTTAATGGGGAGCCCTCCTTCCTCCAGCAGCACACTCACTTAGTTGTAGGGCTTTGCT
>JANZLP010000075.1:23993880-24005146 GCA_026930925.1 Chelictinia riocourii
CCAGGTCTGTTGTGCCTGTGCATAGGCCACCAGTGGCGGGTGAGGACAAGGCAAGGTTTTGGGGAATGGCTCCTTCCTGGACGGAGGCCATTGTTTGGCAGCTGCCTCAATCTTTCTGTTTCAGGGGGTTTTCAGAAGGGACTGTGAGGGATGATAAAGGCTGACAGAGAAGATCAAGCTGATAAATAGTTGGAAAATTTTCACATACAAAACCCAGCAAATCTGAAAACAGAGCCACGGCAACAGAGAGATTTATGTATTATGTATTGAAAAATACAAGCATGGCATGCTTTGTAAATGCTGGATCGCCAGCTCTCCCGAGCTGGGGTTTACAGTCTATTAAATTACTCTGGGCCGCAGTCTGTTATAATAAATTGTTTGCATAGCACCTTTGGAGCACACTGCCAAGCAGAAAAAAAGAGACAACTTTCCCTCTGAAAAGCTTGCAGCCTGACCAGTGAAGAGTCACAAATGGGGCAATAGTTCAGGATAGAGGTGGTGGAAAATTTAGGAAGGGGGATGGCAAAGGAAGCTCTCCTGGGAGGGCTGGTTTTTATAGTGGCTGTGGTAAAGGACAAGAACAGGGGTTGTTGGGGTAACTGAAAGATGAGGAGGGAAGAAGATGCTGGAAGCTATTAAGAAAAAAAAAGGAAGAGAACAGGAGGGGATTTCTATCTTTTAGACTACATGGGATCAAATGCATTACTGCTCTGAATAATGCCCTCGTTTAGCTCAGTTGTGTGATGGATTTGAAGCTTCAAAACATAAATGAAACTAAGGGCCTAGATAGCCTAATGCTGCTATAAATTTTGAAGACCTGGTTTCAAATATGATTCAGGGGCCTTAGTGAAATGCGTTTGGGGATCTCGGCTCCATCCCTGTTGGGTAATTGCGCACATCACAGAAACATCACATCTTGGCATGACGCTGGTGCTCTGCCAAATGGAGGCTCCAAGGCTGCAATAGCAAGGGCAGCTGCAAGTTGTGATTTAGGAATGTTGGCTGGGAGACGTGGAGGCAGAGTCTACAAAGTTTCTGCCTAGAAAGCATTTTAAAAAAGGAAAGAAAAAAAATCTCCAAGTTAATTCTCTTACGGAAAAAAGCATGTTGGAAAAGAGGCAAGCACTTTGTGAAATTGCCAATGCCCTATTTTCCTGGGTTATAAAACTTCTGGCAAATACATCAGCTGTATTCCCCTCCCCTTTCAGATTTCATGTAGTGCGTTTGAAATATTTTTTTAACATTCTCCAAATCACAACATTAAAAAGGAGGAAAAAAGTCTGAATAAAATCTACTAGGTCAAAGATGAAATGCTGGCCTGATACATAGCAAAAGCGGCTACATCCACTAATGTTTCTATGTTTTAGAAAAACTCGGGGACTCTGTGTCCACCACTTGGGATTACTAACATTTTTGTCTGTCATCCAAAAATACAGAAAAACTTAGGATGCAAACATCTTCAACTCTGTTTGAGTAGCTCTAATTTACATGACTTAGGTAGGCGTAAAAGATGAGAAATGACCTTTTCAACATGACTTCAGATATTAAAACGATCTTACAATCTTATTATCATGAGAACATTTCGCAGAGTATTAAGCTCAATAAATTACCTTTTCCCCAAGCTGCTAACCCTCGATCCCTCAGGGGCAGCTGCAGCAACGATGTTGGTTCACGGCCTTCTTATTTTAGCTGAATTGCTTAATTGGTATGTGTTCTACATCCCCGATTGAGTATTTGGAGCACAAATGAAGGTTAGAACCTTTGCGCTAGTTATCGACTGGAAGAAAATTGATTCACGCTCAGGAGTGCAGTTGGGAGACAATTCACAATCCTCCCTAGGAAGGAAAGATCCTGCTCTTTTCTTTTTCCCTAGATTTCTTGCAAAGGTCACTCCAAGTGAACACTGTCATATTTTTGGCTGGTGGTTGCTTTTTTTTGACACAGCAAATCACTCTTTGAGAACCTGAGTTTTAGTTTCCTGGACTTGTTTGTAGCTGAACTTGAAACTGGTACTGTGGATGCTGTCCTTCCCTCTCTGCCTCCGCCTGGTCATCACACCTGCATTTGTTGTTCTCCGGGAGACCCTGCTGTGTGGGACATCTATAGAAAAACAAGTTATAACTCCCCAAGTGTTCATTACCTTTGTTGGATCCGAGAGTGGGGAGGAAAGGGTTATGGAAAAATATCACTGTTTCAGCTCTCAACCTCAAGATGTATCCCATAAGGTGACTTTCCAAGGACGTGTTTCCATTGTGCTGAACATCTGTAGTTCAGTGAGTGAAAATAAATTCTTAAGTAAAGGTCATTCACGAGGAAGTTCAGGAATGCCAGAAAGCGACAGCAAAATTTACCAAATTGCCGTGCTGAACAAATTTAAACTAAAGGCACGTGCCTTGCACTGCCTAATAATTGCTCTTTTCTTTGCAATATGATCAAGCCCTTCTGCACATCAACTGCTACAAATGCCTTTGTTTTTCTGTGATCTTTGTAGCAGGAACCTGAGCTTTCTTGTGGCCTGTATTAATAGAAACATCAAAATGGCATAGATTCTGCTTTCTTTTTTAATGTTCATTAAAGGGCAAGCATGTGACTTCGCCAGCCTCAGCAAGATTCCCTCCGGCTCCATGAACAGGCCAAAAAGAGAGACAAGGCAGCCAAAGCAAGAGGCATTCCTGGACTACAGTGCATGTTACACATAATCCAGAAGGGAAACGGAAAGAAAAAGCTTAAAAGTCAGACAGACACAGAGGGGGCAGCAGGATGTCAACTCAGCATGTTGACATGCCACAATCTGTTAGCTCAGTCTCATTAATACGGAGGCCAGTAAGAAAGGAGATAGACAGGATTGGAGGAGGAAATTTGGCAGCATCAAATAAACCCAGATACAGGCACTGAGATACCTTGAGATGCTTCATCTGAGGAATATGGTAAAATCGGAATAGAGCTCAACTCTTGAATTCAGCCGTGAGGAGTTTTGTTCAGTGGGTGGTAACTAATCTGAGAATTGGTAGGTTTTCCCCATTGCACCAAGGGACAAAAATACAGTAGAAATTATGATTTTTGTATAATACATGACAAGGTACTATGGGAGAGTACGTTTGATGTGACAGGTCTTGCCTCTGTAATCTGTTCAACCTGTGGGCTCTGCAGAATTTGGATGGGCTTTTGGATACCATCCAAGAGTCAGTAGCTTACCCAGGCACTGCATAGGTTGAATGTTTGTAGAGGCTTGAGCAAGTGAGACTACTGATACCTTAAAGGTGATTTAAGTGTTGGCCGTGGTCTGAAGATACATAATCGCCATAGTCTGAAGGAGCATGTGGAAAGGCTGGGGATTTTTGTTTTTTTTAATTTGGCCACTTGCCTTTGTTTCTTGCATTTTGTAGCATCCTATGCTTTGATTGAAAGCCTTTTGATGTCACCAAGAGCCTTAAAACTTGTGATAAACATAATGATAGTTTAAATATATGAATCCAGATTTCTTCTTCTTCTGGTAAAGAGTGTTTAAGGTACTTGCATACAAAGTCGTGTGGAAATCTAACAGAAAATGATCTACTGCAGGGAATGTAATAAAGAAAGATATCGCTGTCCTAGGAATCTGTAAGGTAAAAATATGAAAAATTAACTACATATTTCTGTCAGCACTTAGAGATGGCAACAGTCTGTAGTTCTATTCAAGTCCTGTGGACATCTCGGTTTGTCTGTGGATTTACCCTGAGCAAGTTGTGTATTCTTTTTATTTTAACACAGCTAAGATTTCAGAGCCAAAGTCAAATATCAGCATGATCAGTGACTGACCATAAAAATAAGTAAATGGAGCACTCCCCTGATTTTTGGCACTTCTGAAATGTTTTTTCTTGGTATTGTTTGGAAGAGTCTCTTGGGAGCTTCAAAATGAAAATGTTTCCTTATGTTTTCTCTTCCATTAAGTGCGGTGCTGAACTGGAGGGCTACTCTTGACTGTAAAACTGGTAGTGTTTGGGGGTTTTTGTTTTGGCATTTTCTTGAGAAAAGAAAAAAGCTTTAAATATTTTCTTTTAAGTTCTCTTGCATCCCACACACATACAGTTAAAACAAGATTGGAGACAGATCATGGCTTATGCAGAAAAAGCAGTATTTGCTTCATATGTTGCAATGCTTATCCAACCTTGGCTTGTAGTACCATGCTGAGCTGATAGAAACAGCACATAGTTAAGCACATGCTTTCTTTCTAATATCACCACATGTGGGGACATGAAGTACCTACATGTCTGCTGTAGGTTGGTCCGGATCTCCTGTGCTTGCAGGAGCTGGAAATTTCACCTTTCTCTAGGGAGGAGACACCCCTCCCAGGACGCAGTAGACACAGGGGCCAGCAGTGCTTCCCCAGGGTTTTCCCAAAGGAAATCCTTCAAACATGAGTATTTTAGGAAGCACAGGAGAGGTGCAGTTGTCTCGTGCAGGAAGCTGACATGGTGAACTGCCCCATCCCCATGCGAGCGTCCCCAGCACAAGACCCTCCTGCTGGACCATGAGCTCTCCTGTGTTGGCTTGGTGACAGGAAAGAAAACTCAGCTCTGATCTTGGGCCTTGGAAACGTATTGTCAGATTCTCTCCTTCCAAAAGAAAAAATATACACAGACATGGATTTTTCCATGGTCTAAACATATTTATAATTCTTCTAATAACCTGTAGGGTTATCCTGACTGGGTCTGTGCTACGACATAGCTGCAGTTCATTTTACCATTCTGATAAAAGCAGCATATTCCTTAAGCCACTTGAGATCTCTCTTCCCAGAAAAGAAATATGTTTGTTATTAGGCTGTGTAGGGCAACATAAATAATTGTATTGGGAGTGAGATAATATTTGTAGCTTTTATTTATATTGCGAATGCTTGCAGTGAAAGGTCTAAGGAGCAAACGAGCAAATACCTTCTTTTTCCAGTGTCTGTATCGTGCACATTGTCTGTGGATAACAGACATTGATTCTGTAACTTACAAGTTATAGAAAAGCTATAAATATATCAACATTTTCTTTGTCATCCCAGAACACTCAATAATCTCTTAGATAACTTGGATGTAAGCCAGGGAGTGCCGTAGCAATAAGGTCCAAGGCTTTGAACTTGATTCAAAACTGTATGGAAACTTAGTGTCAAATGCAAAGATTTTGACGTTCTTACAGTAAGTTCTCTTGCCAAAGGGACAAATTCCAATATTTATATTACTTAGGGTTTTTTGAGTGCTGTACACTTTGTGCCTAACATGTCATCAATTCTGTGACCTACACAACAGCACTGCAACTTGCAGTCCACCTTACATGCCCTCCTGACTGTGTTCTTTGACACTGCCTCAGTTTTGCCCCAGGTTGCTACCTTCTTTACGTAGATATTTTATATGAAGAGAAAGCCATTTGGGTATGAAGTTTCCAAGCTTTCTGTGTCAGCGAAAACACCAAAGTGGTGGCAATGTGAAGGTCAAGTGATGAAGGCATGTGACGCTTTGGGGAGCTTTTGGGTTTATTTCCACCTTCTTGAAACTTTGCTCATTCAGTGGTGATGAGTATTCAACTGCCTCTTCAGGGCAAGAGACATAATCATTAAGCATATTAGTGCAGGGATGAGAATGTGTCCCGTCTTTTTTGAACACAATTTTCCCTCGTGCCTCACGGTTTGTATGCTACTGTGGTTGAAAGGAATAGTCAAATTCCTAAAAAACAAGAGTCCTGGTTGTTCCCCAAGGGAAGGGGGGAAGCAGAGACACCACAGATTCTCCGTGTCTTTACAGCAGTGCCCACGCCAAGCTGGGAGACAGGAGCGGAAGCGTCCAATTTTCACCCCGCCAGCTGAAGGCTGGCAAACCTCCCTACTGGCAGCCAAGCCACTGGGGGCAGCCTCCAATTGAATTTCCCAGCCTTGAAAAATCTTCTAAGACAAGAAAAAGAGTTAAAACAAAAATAGGAAAAACGTGCCAAGTGGCAGCCAAGAAGCAGAGTGCATCTTCTAGGCCAGAGGCCAGCCGAGTCTGAGCACAGCAGAGTCTGACATGCAGTAATTAGTCATTACGGGGAAAGAGCCCACTATCTTGCAAAGGAGCAGCAGACGTCGACCAGTATGGGTGGCAGTGGGGTTTTTCAAAAAGGAAGAGCCATCCTCTACTTACAGGAAAAGCGTGGTTGAGGGCAGAAGGGATGACTTTTTAGGAAAAACAAGGCAAGTCAACACAGAATTGGCAAGTGCATAATTCTGGTTCCTCAAGCCATTTTATTCTTTTTAATGATTTCTTTTTATCATTCTTTCATGTCCTGATTTCACCCAAAAAAATATTTAAATTTCAGGATGAAAGTGGTCCTTGTGATGCGGAAAGCAGCCGTGGAGGTGTGAAATGGGAGGTGCGTGGGTGTGAGAGCAGGCTGAGCACAGTGAGGATGTTAGGATGAGCGATGCCAAGCAGCCACCTTGCAGTCAGGGCGCAGGTGATCAAATACATGTGGCTAAAAGCATTAGGGAGTTCTAAGCCAACATAGCAAAGTACAGAATATTCTTTTTTTTAAAAAGTAGTTTTTAGGGACGGGTTGAACCTGTTCCTTCAGCCACACCTTATGTGTAACATAAGCCAGGTAATTTTATTCTTTCAGTCTTGTAGTGAGCCCAGTAGCTTGCGTTTGACCAGTTCACATCATCCATCAGGTCACCTAGTCTGGATCAGAAGACTTTGAGCAGTGATGTACTGTAGCAGCTAGGCCAGCAGCTGGGGCAGGGAGTGCTCTGAGTGACACCTTTGGGGGAATAGCTGGACATACATCTCTTGGCCTCCTTTCCCACACGTACTGCATATCACAGCTGCATCAAGCTTTGCTTCAGGACAATGTAAATCCACCATTTTTCTTTCTCCATTTTTCATATTCTGTCTGCAGCGGTGACTCAACAACATCTTGCACCAGATTTCTGAATTTGTCTAGCTTTACCATTCCAACATTTCTTCTTGCTAAGGTCTCTGTTCGTGACTAGGAATAAAAACAATTATATTACCAATAAATCCCTTCAAACCCAGTGAAGGAAATTTTGAAGCAACAGAGACTAGCTTATAATTGTTGCAGCCCTAGCTTTGGCTTAAAGCAAAAAAGCCCTTGAGTCCAGCATATGAAGATACGTAATTCTAGTTTCTATCTTCTGAAGCTCCTGAATCATCAGTAGGGAGTCTACCCAAATTCGGAGGGCAATATGAGCTCAAAAGCTGTGGGATTCTTGGATCTCTCTTTCCTGGGAAGGGTGGGAGCAAAAAGAAGGCACAGAATGTTCTCATAAGCTTTCCCAGGGAAAATTATACAGTAACATTGAGAAAATTCACACGTGGAAGGAACGTGCTCTTAAGATCAAGGCACTAGAGGGGGAACTCTTGCGTACAAGATGCGTTTTCCCAATAGATTTTCCTTCGGTGCACTTATGACAGAGTAAAAAGGGGGGAGTAAGTATGAGCAATGCATGCTTCTGTCTTCTCTGCTGTACTCTCCCAGTGCACCTTTTTTGTTTGGGTTCCTCAGCTCAGACCTTCTCACTCCGGCATTCGAAAGAACATTGTGCTTTGAAACTGTCTAGTTGACATCATCACCCAGGCTTCTGCAGGGTGGTTTGGTCACCGTTTTTCTCATGAAGTTACAGTTATGCAAAAGCCATTTCTTTTCAGTGAGTTGAAAGTTTCTTCCTCATGTTTCTTAGAAGGATAACAAGAAGCAGACGATCACGTTGAAGCAGGAACTGAGAAATGTTTAACACTTGCTTTGAAAGTCTTTTAAAGCAAAGAAGCTAAAGAATCAATGTATATTTTAATTGCTTCTAAAGAGGAAAGGGTGACTCACTGACAACTCCACTGTTTGTGCTGGGTGGAGTTTTGGGGGGTTGTGTTTGTTGATATTAATATATTTCAAATTGCCAGTTTTAATGAAACAATCTGATGCTAGTCAGAAATTTTGTTTCTTTAATGCAAAAGAAGACGAATTTTGCAAAATTTTCTTACCCATTAAGATCAGGTTGTAAGTTTTATCAGATTAAAAGAAAACTACCCTTTTCTTTGTTCTTAAATGGAGGGTTCCTGGTTTTGAGCACGTAGCCATCCCAGGTCACTCAACCACAGAAGTCTGTTCAAAGGTATTTAAATTGACAACACAGCCTAACGCAAAGTACTTGCTTTTGTTTCTGAAAGCTGCTGGTGATTACTTGCCAGGCTCTCACATTGATAATTAAGTGTTCTGGGATGTAGATGCAATAAATCACTTGATACCAAAAAAAAAAAAATTTGCTGTGAGTCCTTGAGGTTGGAGGTACTGCCAACTGAAAAGCACACGGGACACTTCACTGCTCATTCTTCTGAAACAGCTATATGTAAATAATGAAAGTACCAGCAGATGGCACTTTGAAACATTAGGTTTTTAAAAGTTACATACTGCAAATAGTGCCACCTAGAGATCAAGTGTCAGGGCAAACAGTGCAAACCAGCAAACATGATGTATGTGGTGCCAACTGATGGTTTTGAGCACAGGCATGTTGAAGTTTATGCAATTCTTTTATTTCCTGCTACTGGGGTGTTTCGATCTGAACATGTTCTGTACTGTGTCTTCTGGTACTGGTTGGCTAGAAAGGCTGAAAGCAGCCTGTGCTGTACTTGCGGGGCATTTCACCCATCCAGAGGTGCTGAAAGCTGCTGACCTTGCCAGAAGAAGAGGGGAGGGCAGGGGTTGTTACAGTGATGGGAATAGAGGAGCGGAGGAGTACCATGTAAATAATTGCCTTGTGGTGTACTGTCAGGAATGAAAACTACTCACAGACAGATCCTGGGCTTACAGTAAGATTAGATCAAAGTGTTGAAGGTACTCGTGAGGACAGAGACGTACACCGTATTTACTGCCTGTAGAATTTGGCAGTGTCTTGCTAAAGAATGGTAATGGTATTGTGATCGTAGGTTACGCACATTTCTACTACTTATGCTGGCTGAAAATCATAGGCTAGCTTAAGCTGTCCATTCTCATTAGGATTGTCAGTCCCTTACCCCTTTGATTACCAAAGAGGCACACCATCAGGCAAACTCATTTGCCCCAGGGCATGCAGCTTGGCATCCGCAGGGCAACCAGTGCCTGGCCAGGTGTGGGAACAGTGGAGCCAAGGCAATGGCAGAGGTAAATCCTCCCTGGGGAGCAGACCCCTACGCAGCAGGATACTGAGTAATGCATGTGGAGGATGTGGTGCTACAGTGTGTGTCTGAAGAGAGGAGTGGGACCGGGAGGAATGCGGTCCTATGGAAGCATCAGGTAGGTTTACTGTTTGGGGCTGTCGTGCAGGGCTGTGTCTGGGTGAGAGTGAAACTCTTTCAGGTAGTCTCCCGAGTCTGCTACCATGTTAGCTGAGCACCAGGAGTGCCCCGGGCAGCTTAGGACTTGTGATCCAGCTGCCCAGGTACAGTACAGGTTGTGGCTCTCCAGGGGGAGTTGGTGGAGTCTCTCCTGCTGCTCTGGGTAAAGGTGCTGTAACTTGGCTGGAGAGATGCAATAATGGGAATAAATTCAGATCTACAAATAGTTGCCCCAAATTAATTCTTTTTATGAACCAGCACAAACTGTCTCTGCTGCATGGTTATCTTCAGGCACCACCCTGCTTTCCCTCTCCTCAGCAATCTGGGGTGTTCCTCAGGCTTTGGGCCCCACTGCCCTCTTGCTTTCTCCCATCACAGTGTCTTGTCTCTGGTTTCGTTTTGACTTTAACCATCAGAAGCTATGTTCCTGTTTCTGCCTCATTCCCAGCAGCCTTTTATGGATTTCCAGTGTTGCCTCTTCCTCTGGCAGTATTTTGTGCTCTCCCCAGCTGGTACAACTCAGAGCAATGATTTCCGCCCACCCTGTCCCAGTGTGAGATCGTTCCTGCATTGTGCCAGGGCACATCAGAAAAGAGCTCGGTGCCCCCCACTTCCAGCTCTCTCGGCCCCTCTGGTGCAACAAAGCCTGCCCTTCCCTCTTCAGAGAGGTGCAGCCACAGGGCCACTGCCTCCACAGTGAGCCGTGGTACATGGGGGTCCCCTTGGCAGCCCCGTGGCCGCACTGTGCCTTGCTGCTCCGTGGCAGGGTTATTTGCCTGGCAAGTTTGGTTCACGAACCCCTCCCGCTAGACTTGAGTGCCTGCCAGCTCTGCAGCCCTTCCAGGGCTGTGGGGGGTATGGCAGAGGCTGCTTCCCTTGGGGCTCATCAACAGCTGGTTTTGAAGGGGGGCTGCTGAGGCACCCTTTCCTCTTGCAGAGCCCCTCGTAGCCGTGGTTGTCTGCCATTCACCAGGAAGGTTTGTTGTAGAGTTTTAGGAAGAACGATGATTCTTGCAGTCACTGCTGGGTTGCTGAGGGTGGTAAGGAGAGAACTGGTTTCCTTCGGGTCTGAAGCATTGAGTTCTCCATTGGATGTGGCCCAGGGAGATAGGATAAGGGCGTTCTTTGGGTTATAGGTGTGTTTTCCCATACAGATTCCCAGTCCTTTATAATCCAATGGGGGGTTTTGGGAGCATGAAGGTCATCCCCTTGCCTTTCTTCAGCCTAGGCCTGCCCCTTCTCCCTACCCTCCCCCCAAGTTTCTGCAGTCTTAAGCGTTTGCCCTGACTCTTCTGTCTTTGTTTCTGTTAAGGAAATTTCTCCCTTTGTTTGCAAATCTGTCAAGCCAATTTTCTTCCATTCCTTTAGGTGACATGAGTTTAGCCTGCCTTGATTTGAGTCAGCTAGGGCAACATTCAAATGTATGAACGCGACATGTTTTCTTCACTTCTGTGGTGCATCCTGGAATGGTAAGTCCGGAAAGGGGAGTCTTTATTCCTGTGGTTAAATCAATAGGTAATTGATGCCACATGTGGTTTCTTCCTTTGTTTTTGGGAAGAGTTTGAGAGGTGACTGTTGGGTATGGGAAAGATTAACCCTGACAGGTATTTAAGGGAAAGCTTTCATTCGGTCATATCCAGAGGACACTGAGCACTAGGTATCTGTTAATTCTGAAGGATTTTGTGGTGTGTGACTGGTTCACTCATGGAGGCAAATAAACAACCTTTTACCTCTGAATTTTTCTAATTGACAGTTCCTGTTTACAAGTACTTCTGTGAAAAATAAGAAACTTCTAGTAATTTATTTCAAGTAAGGAAACTTAAACACCAGTTATTCTTCTGGTAAGTCATTATCACTGCTAGAAACAATTAATTTCTCTAGCTGAAAAGGGCAAACAAAAAAAGTGCAAAAAAGATCAAGAACAATAGAAAGAAACAAAAAAATCC
>JANZLP010000075.1:24098086-24110525 GCA_026930925.1 Chelictinia riocourii
ATGAAGGCTTTAGTTCAATTTTCTCAGCTCTTCTACCACGAGCCAAAGCTATGCTAGCACTCTCTAACACCCAGAATATCTTGGATGGTCTGGAGTTCAGAGTTGCCTTAGGAGACAGCTGGAAGGAAAATTTAACAGAACTTAGTGGAGGACAAAGGTTGGTGAACTTTGTGGGGTTTTTTTGTTTGTTTGTTTTCCACTGCAGTTGCGTATATAATTGGTATGTCTAGCTAATTATAGTTCAAAAAAGCAAAAAACTGAATCTTTTCCCTAGTCAAGTCAGGGACTCTTGTCTCCTTCCAACCTGTCTTAATATTGAAAGCATTATTAATTAATTTCAGCTCAAAGAGGAATCTGACTTAGAACAATGCGTTACTTGGAATATGATAACAAACAAGATCTTACTCCATGTAGAAGTGACAAAAAATGAATTGAAACACATTTAGTAAGAGTGCTGCGACTAATCGTTGAGCGAACAGTCTTTCACTGAATTGCCATGCTACTGTCTAGCTCCAAGAGGTTGCAAATGTGCTTCTTCATTCATACCGTAAGTTTAGGTTGTCAGCTATTATAACATTGTGCACCTCTCTAAATGAACGAGAAATGCCAATTTTAACTTATTGAAAAAAATAGTCTCTCTTACGATGTCACTTTAAAGGAAAAATCCACAGCATTGGTATTTTGAATGATAATCAGTGGTTCAATCATCTGTAGTCATTGCAGTTCCCTGTATCAGCAATGGAGGTTCTGGGTGAAACCTCAACTAATTTCACTTTTCTTTAACTTTTTATGCTGACATGTCTAACATTTTCATGAGTACATTGTGACAACACCCAAAGTAAAATCCTGAAGGATACTGAAATCTTTGTAATCTAGTGAACATTTGTGGATAAATAATATATTAGCTTTTCAGTGAGTTACTACTTCAGTATAATTTTTTAGATACATCATAGGCAAGTTTTAAATGCAGCTCATCAAGGTAATAGAACTAACTAAATTGTCTTCACTACAGGATATTATCCAATCTTGAATTTTCATGTCAGGTCACAACAAATTTCAAAATGTCCTTTTAAAGGCACTGTATGCTGCATCAGCAAACCCTTCTGCCTTTACTGTTCCCTTTGGGTTAGTACTGTCTATAAAAATGGTATTTAAACATTCATTCTGTTCATGGTCAGTCAAACTGGTACATTTGCTGGCAAGTCACTTCTGAAAACCTCTCCCTTCCTAAAGCTAACTTTCACCATTTACTGCATTATTCTCCTATTTCCCTGAATCCAAATGTAAAGAATGGAAAATTCTGGTAAAACTCACTATGGGAAGCATACCTGGAATGCACCAATTATCTGAAAGTGTGCATCTTTTTTCCTTCCTCTTCCCCCAAAATGACACAGTTTCCAGTTATTTCTTTCCAGCTACTGTGTTCAGAGTCTCCAGTAAAATCAGCAAGCCATAGACAAAATCCCAAATATATTTTACAAGAGGTTTTCTGTGGGATGGAAGGGACTCGGCCTCAGCCAAAGGACTGCTACCTGGTAATGAGCTCCTCTTTCCACCAGCCACTATAAATAGGATTTACAATCTTCCTCCAAAATGACTGTAATACTCTAGGTTAATATATGAGATCTCACCCCCTCTAGTGACTGGTCCCAGTGAGAATAGGATACAGTTACTTACTGATCGTTAACGCAAGCCATTCCTTCAGCTTTTGCTTTTGATGCTGAGAAGAACCCCAGGTGCTGCGTGCGCTGCCGACCCAGGCGTGTGTGCGCCGGCAGCACTGCCATACTGCCTGCGCGCGGCTGGAGGCTCCCCCAGCGGGAACCCCTCCAGGGTCTTCTTCCCTAAGGGCCATCTGCAAGTACTTGATTAACGAGACCAGCCTACACGATTCTTCAGTTTAGAAATTGAATGTATTGGCTGAAAGAGGAGCAAGGCAGAGAAGTATATTTACAAAGCAGTGGCACAAGCCCCCAGTCTGGAAAATTTAGGCCCCAACACAACAACTGTTGCCCCATTCAGACATGGCCGTTCCCTTCCAGGTGCGGGGCTGCCTTGCAGAAAACCTGACAGCACGCCACCTCAGACCTTGCCTTAACCGACCTCCGAAAAGGCCCAGCAGCAGCACTGCCTGTTGCCCAACTGTCTGCCCTTGACAACGTATTTACAGTCTGCCCAGTACTGTGGTTACAGAGCACCTCGGAGGATTTAATCCCCTTGTCCTGCACCCCACTGTCTCCAGAGGCTCTGGAGGAACACAGGGGAGCTGATGAGAATTAGCACAGTTTGTGGAAACTCGGCCGACTTCTGATGAGGCCTGGGCTATTGGCCTAACAGCCTCCTTCCCCCTCTAAAAATACTACATGATTACAAAGGCAAGCTAATAATAAAAAAACATTGTCCTTCTACGAGGGTGCAAGTAGGGGATTATTTGAAAGTGTGGTAGCGAGAAAATTTCAGGCCATCACTTTCACTGAAGACTCCAGCAAGGTTGCACCTCAAAGGCACGGCGTATAGAAAGCAGATAAACGCAACTGTGAAGCATTTTCTATGAGAAGCCACAAGAGAACTGAATAATCTGTTATCTTTGGGAAGAACCTATGTGGGAGCCATCCGAGATGATAGATCCTGCCACCTCTTCCAGTGTTTCTCCTGCAGTCACCCATGGGGCACACAGACCGCCCCAGAGAGATCAGGGCTCACTGCACTGTAAAAACCCTCAGTTTTTTTAGGGTGAGAGCATGAGCTGGGGTGTTTCTGCTTCTGGAGAGAGCCAGAACCTATCCCGGCAGCAAGCCACAGCAGACATCATATGCCAGCCCTCCTGCCAGCCCTCCCCACTCACCTTGCTCCGCAGCAGCCCTCCGCTCGGTCGCTCTGGTGTGCTATGCTCCGAGGATGGCTTTGTCTTTTCCTTGTTGTTGTTGGAGTCGTTGTCCTTGATGATGTCATACTGTCTGCAGAAGAGGGCAATCACCGCTGCCGAAAGACAGGGGATGAAGGACTCCCTCACACTGGCTGCCCCCTGCCTCCCCTCCCCACAGCATCCCGCCTGGAGAGCAGTCAGGCCTGGGGCACCCTAGGGTCCTGGTCACCCACACCCTCCACCTGTGTCAGCCTGGACCACCCCAGGCACCTCTGGCCAGGCCAGTCTCCATGGGCAGACAAGACACGGATGCAGCTAGAGCCAGCAGGGCACGCGTGAGCTGCTTGGTGCCTACGGCTCAGTGCTCTGAAGCCGAAGGCAGATGTTGAGGCCCTCGGAGAGGGACAGCTCTTGAGGTCAGTGAGCAGCCGAGTGCCTCCAGCAAGGCACTAAAGTTACTCATCCAGTGCTTGCGACCCTCGCAAAGGCCAGCCCTTGGCTTTGTCCTGTCCTGCAAACTGACTGTGGGGTCAGACACTCTGTCATGGTTCTCCAGCACCCATCTCACGCAGCACGAACCTTGGGATGCTGGACTCTGGAGCCATGCTTTGAACTGTAATCATTAGATGCGTCGGACTCATTCAAACCACAGTGCATTATCACAGCCACCCACAGACCGGACCCGATTTCTCCCTGTTTGCACTCTGACGCACCAACTTGTATGAGGTGTAAGCTATCAGCAGGCATCTTGTATTTTCTTCCAGTGTGCTAGAAAAGCGTTTAAGGTTAAGACAAGGAGAGATGCCTGCAAGATGCCACTAGAAAATCCACATTTACTGGGAAGAGAGTAGGAGACAAATGACTTCCCATTCACAGCAGCTGCATGTGACCTGTCAGGAGCTGACTTACCACTCAGGTTTCCTCGCTCCCAGGGCAACCTGCTGTTTGCTAAAGCACTGGCTTGAATCAGGTGCTGTACGGGAGCAAATCACCCATCTTACAGTTTAGCAGATTGAGGCACAGCCACTACCAGCCAGTGCAGCAATGTTACCAGATGTCAGACAAGCTAGCTAAGGCCCAAGTTACACGATAGTTAATGTCAGCTGGGATGCTCCCACCCTCTAATTCTGTATTGGCTGGGTCCTACATTGTCTCCTGCTCTTCCAGCACAGCAGCCAGGCTACCCAGCCCACATGCTCCAGGCCACCTCTGCTAAGCAACGGCTGTGGTTGCTCCTTGTACCGCACCGGCTCGAGCTCCTACAGAGACTCAATGAACTTACTGGAAAGGATGCCAGACCCATACCAATACGCCTCTGCGCTTTCTTTAGCCCCATCGTCTTTGTGGGCCCTGGATCGCACCTTTGCCCCAGCCTGCCAGAAGGTTGCTCGTGGCACTCACCTGCCCACATGAGCAGCACAGCCACAATGATGATAATCTCACCTGTCTGCAGCTGCCTGTCTTTGTCCAGCCCTTCCATGGTGATGTCACCTGCAGAGAAGAGAACCCAGGCAGGGCTGGTAGCAGATACCCTCCTTCCAGAACCTACTTCAGGACCACCAACACTCAAAGATCCGAGAAGGAGCTCCAGAGGAGAGAGGCCCACCTGCCCCAGACAAGGACAGGTGTGGGATGACATCTTGGCTGGGGAGAGGACATGCAGCCTGTGGCTTTCCTGTGTCAGATAAACCCTCCGCACTACCAAAGGTAGTCAGGGATTCTAACAGCTTGTTCGGGTTCAAGTAGGGACTGCACAATGCGTGGGAGTAATCCTTGAGGTCACTCCCTATGTAGGGACCAGGGCAGGTTAGGAAAGCCCTAAGTTGAACACAAAAGTTCTGAGAAAAGTAAGCCATCTGCTTGCCCTGTTATACTCTTCTCAAGTCCCTCTCTTATGGCTAGTGCTGGAGACAGACTCCTGTGCCCAGTGGACCCCCTCTGGGCATCACCTCTCTTGGATTCATGGATCATCTCTCATGGACCAGCACCCAGGCAACCCCAAAGCAAGAAGGCACAAGATGGATCTGAGTAGGAGAGGAGACTGTGGGGCTCCATCATTTGCCCGTTGGTAGCTTGCAGGCTGGGACATCCGAGAGCCCCTTCAATATTTGCTTCCTACGGGCAGCAGCTGAGCAGACCACAGCAGTTGTCCTGGCCACAGCCTGCTTGGCTACATAGGGTGCCAAGACCTGGTATAGGAGGGCCGTAAACCAGGACTTGGGGACATCATCGTGGCCATAATGGACACGACAGCAGCCTGTACAACCCCACTACCCATTACGACCCCACGTGTCCCAAGCAGCCTGCTGCTCAGGGCAGCACCTTCCTCGCCGGCCACTGGATTCCTGCCCGTGTGCTGTGGAGACCTCCAGGTATGGCCCCCACCAGCAGCACCCGGGCGAGCTGGAAGGAGCCGCCTCACCTTGGCTGGAGCTGTTGGAAGGGAGGCGGTCAGTCTCCTTCAGGGTCCGGAAGTGGACACGCTTACTGGCCTGGCTTTCTCCGTACAGGCCGATGCTCTGCACCTGGATGATGTAATCAGCATCCTCTGCCAAGTCCCACAGCACGCAGGCCCGGTTGGTGGTGTTCACCTCCCGGATGAAGCGCTGCATCTGTCCATCTTGCCGCTGCCAGAGTGAAGAGCTGTCATCCCCAAGAGGCTGTTCCCAGCCGCACCAGGCACAGGCCCCTGGCTGCAGGGCTGTGCCGGGCACGCTGCCCTCACTCCTCCCTTCCCGGGCAAGCATCCACCCCTGGGGTGGGCCAGGCTGGCCAGCACTTTGCTATGCAGCATCCCTGTGTGGCCTGAGAGCCAGGCACCTCCCCGGAGAAGCCACCATCATCTGGGGCTGTGGAGGCAGAGCAAGGCAAGCAAAGAAGGGTTATGTCATGGCTGAAGCACCATCCTTATCCAGAGAAATCGCAGGGAAACCACTGGAGGGACAGCTACCCCCAGTGCAGCCCACAGTCTGCCACTTCCCATCAGGATGGATGGCTCAGACAGGGTGCCCTGGCAAGGGCTGACACAGGAGCATGCTGGTAATCAGCCAGAGGGGTCCCCAGCCCCCTGGGGACAGAGCCTGGATACCTGCTGTAAGATGGCATAGCCGATGACCACGTCTCCTTCTGGGACGTCCCAGGAGACTGTGGCGGAGTTTGCCTTCAGCTGCGTCACGGTCACGTTCCATAGTGACTTTGTTGTCATCTGATGTACATGCAGCCCAACCTTTTGTGATCCACTTGACCACGGGTTGTGGGTGACAGATTGCCAGCCAAAGCAAAATCTGGCAGTCTTTCCAGGAGAAACCAGAGTTCCTAAATAGGCTAATAAAGCTGATGTGCTGTTGTTGACCCTTATCCAAAACTTGCATCCTCGCTACAGCCACTCAGAGGCTGTTGCCCTCCAGTGCCAGTGCCTCTACAGACATGTCACGTCCCAGAGACTTTTGCTGCTCTGATGCTGCCCAGTCCTACCTGTGGTCATTGGGCCATGACATTAATTCACGTGGTATCCGACATGGAGCCAGGCAAGTGTAGAAATTGCCGTCTCCATTGCTGCCCCCATATTTAAATGCTGATAGCGATGTGATGGGGGGCTTCAGCACCCGGTAGCCTCCCCTTACCCTCAGGTGCCTCTGGGCACATCTCTCACCCTTTGGACTGAGGCTCCTGCCAGGGTGCAAGGGCAGCGCATTGCCTTCCCTGCATCAGGAGGGCTCTGTTCCACATGGACATTTTGTCAGATCGGTTGTTCTTTAGCTTGTGATGTTTAAAAATTGATCCTTCCCCACTCAGAGACTGTAATAGAGCAGCTTGTATGAACTGCAAGATAGATAAATAAGTGTGGTACTGTAGATGGTACCTTCTTGGCAACCAGTGCTTACCATAGTTCCCCATAATACACTGTATTTTCTTCCATTACATGCTCTTTACTGAAGCTTACATAAGGGGAAGAAAATCCAGTTGGCTGTTGTGTTTTCCAGTGGGTTCTCTTCAGTGGCCTGTTGTGAAGTTGTATGATTAAAAGGAGAAAAGACTAATTCTGCCAGAAAACACACATGGATTGGTAATAGAATAAATTGATATATATGAGCTGAGATGATTATTTATAGCTGTCTTCCCAGGCTACAGTACTAAGGTATGATCATGCCGTAAATTGCATGACAGTTTCTTGCAAGACAGCAGACCAGATATCATCTCACACCCACAATTGGTTATAGAGGTGGTCTCAGGGAGTCTGTATAAAAATGAGACAAAATTCCAGTTCCCTCACTTGGACTGCTGTTTCTCGCATCTACATGCTGTATCGAGAGCTCATCTATGGGGTGGAGGATCCACTGCATAGCCCCTCTGTGTTGTGTCCTGGCAGAGGGACCACCTTTCAGTGCCTGTGAAACATAATAGCTACAGTTCAGAGGAGCCATAAGCATTCCACACAGGTTTTACAAAGCGTCTAGAAGGAAAATGTTCTGTTTTCTGGATTATGGGAATAGCAGATGAGGAAGAAGGTGGAAGGACCTTTCCTGTTTTCTGCAAGTACATTATCAAGGAAGAGAACGTGGGGTATGAAGAGGTGCATGTAGACAGTGGTTTCGCTGTGCAAACACTTGAGTGTTTTGGTCTGTCAAGGGGTAGTTTGTCTTCTTGGAGAGCGTTGGCTAGAGCAAACTGCTGTCAGCAATGCGTCTTCCAACACTGTGCCTGACAAGGGATCCTGCTGGATCCCAGCTCCAAGCATTGCAGGGTCAGTCCAGGGACAGCTGCCCATTGTTCCTTCAGTCCAGGGGAGGATATGCAGAGCCTAGTCCGGAACCGACACGTCAGCAGTAAGAGTCCCACCGGCTTCTGTAGGTTTTTCTTCAAATTTTTATTACACGTGAAGATTTCAGTGAAAAGTAGCATGGATAGGACACTGAACTGGGACTCTTGTGCTGTTGACTTGCATGGGAATCCTTGTGAAAGTTTCTCTTCATTTTTTGTTCCTCGTCATTCTTAGATTTGTTCAGGTTTTGTCCTTTTGAAACCTACACTCTACTACTTGCAGGAGGGGAGAAGGGGGAACAACGTTGCCACGTGTCTTGTTTGCGTTAGTGTTCCTGGTTATCTCGTTTAGGCACTGCCATATTATTATCAGCAAGTGGCCTGAGCACAGGAAGGAGGAAAAAGAGCTCTGAGTTCCCATCTCCTTTCCTCCTGTTGACTCCCTCTGTAGCTTCAGACAAATTAATCATGTCCCCTTCTTACCTTTCCCATCAGTAAAATAGGACTGAGATATAGCTTGAATGAGTGTTACACAGTAAGTGGCAAGTAACATCCTTTCAAAATACAAACTACTGCACTTACACTGCCTATGACAAGCACAGAGCTTTCACTCGAGTACAGGCATCACATGCAGGATCTGCCATCCCCAGTGCGTAGTGGAGCTGCGTTCATCCCCCAGGCTGTGCTGTATGGGCTCTGGGTATTGCAAATGGGCAACGGCTGGTAGCTGAGAGATGCTACTGTGAACAATTTTATCAACGTACTGAAATAAGTTACTTTCATTGAAGTATATGTAGATATAATATGTGTTTAGTGTACATACTTCCCAAATTAGGTAAGTATGTATGAGCACGCACATGCCCAGTGTGAACTCTGATTCCATGGGTGCTGATTTTGTACTGATGTAGCTCTGTGAGATTTGAAGAGGAAGCTGAAGTTGAATTTCATTGTGATAGTTGCATATCATTTCTGAAAATGAATATCCAGCAATTAACTCATGAGCGTGTAACTGGGGCTAACATTTGTTTTCTTTTTCCTTTTAACAAAAATAAAAGATTCATTGAACTCTTCTCCTTACAGCTTTCTCTTTTCCCTTTTGATCTTTCTCACTGTAAGAAAAATTCTTTGAAAAAGCTTTCTGCCTTTTTTTTTTTCAATGTAAAATATTGCACGTGACTTTAGAAATGTATATCTGCTGGACTGGACAGTTTTTCTGTTTGTTAGCTTCTTTTTTTTTTAAGAACATCTGCAGATGATACATATAGTCCTCATGTACAGAAGTCTTACCAACAGGTTTAATAGCATTGGTTTGTCTTGCAAGATACAAACATTTGTCATCCTCTGGTTTGGGCATCTGCTTTGAGAAATACTTGAGTGAATTTGACACTACCTGAGTTGGATTACAAAAATGTATTTTTATTACTGCTGATGGTGGGTACACAACATCCAACTTCCCTTGATTTTCTAAACGTTTCTTTAAAGATAGATTAACTTTGCTTGAAATCTTCACACTATTCACCTTAATTATATGTAGCACTAGGCTTTTAAAACTGGGTGGGAGAAGACCCAGGAAGACAGAAGCATACACTTGGTCGTGGCAGGGAGAGAGGATGACAGAGGAGGGAGAGGATTTTCCCAATCAAAACAAAATGTTGGCCTTGTGCCTCCTTAACTCATTAAGCCTCGGCTCTTGCTTTGGTGTTTTGATAGAGGGTGACAGGCAAAGGACCATTGCAGTGCTTATTTTCATCTCACCTACTTGCCCATTTCATCTCTATCTCTGAACACCGATCTCCAGAAGAGAAGGCATTGGGATTTCTCCAAGCTGTCACCCAGCCCCAGGATGTGATCAGTCTAGGGCGGCAAGGAAACTAAATATAAGGAAGACAGAGTGTGTATGGCCGTATTTATCAAGAAGACTAAGTGAATGAAATCCATGCTGCCTCCAGGACTTCTTTTCACACCTCAACCTGTCCCTTTTGAATCTAGAAACACGGCCCTCTGGTTTCAATCCTGAATGCCCAGACATATGAATGGAAACTGAAATTCCTAGATAGCAGCAGGCAAGCCCGTTCATTTACCCAAGCATGATCTTACATGGGGGAGTCGCACTCACTCCAGGCTGTGAAGGCCACTGTAAGCAGGTTTGCCGGGCTGGAGAGTTGGGATTAGGGAAGCTTCAGGCTGTTTGATTTCCAGGTAAAATCTTTCTTTTAAGGCTCATGGAAGCTTTTGGGGGTCTTGTGTTCTGGGTCTGTGGTACCTCAAAAAGCAGAGCCCCGGAGTTCGGTGGCTCTGTAAATTCCTGCCTTAATGCAGCTTCCCTTCTCGAGACAGCAAGGCTCCTGCTGTTGCCACTGCCGCTCGCCCCCCCTTTTACCTTCCAGCTCACTGCGTCTGTTCCTGGAGGCCCCGGGAGGCTTTAACAACCACTAGATTGTTAGTGACAGTCAGACACTTTAACACTTAAAGTAGAAGGTTTGATTCAATCGCAAGGCTGTCATTTATTATTTGTCTGCTGTGTTCCGCTGGGGCGCCCGCTGATCAACTGCCTGCTCCCAGGAGGGCTTTTTTTTTTTTTTTTGTTATGTCTAAATCCTCAATACAAATTGCAGCGCTCCTAGATCTCCCAGCGGGACCCATTACCGCCTGTGGGGCATTAAGGATCATTAATAGTGCTGTCAGCAAGCTAGCCAGTTGGTTAGCTTCTCATAAATAGGAAATTAATCCATCTACTTCATTAATAATGCCGAGTGTAGCTATTTTGTTGCACTTGATGTAAGGGGCCTTGTGTTTGTCTGTAATGCGATAAGACAGGACTCCAAATTAGCATTGAATGTCTGATACAAGAGTGCAGACTCAATTACTTAGTGGAAAGGTTTTTGTTTTGGTTGGGGGTTTTTGTTGGTTTTTTTCCCCAAATGTCTTTAAAGTTCTTGAGCAGCAAGAAAAAAAACAACATTGATTTGCTTCATTATTTGTATTTTGCAGGTTCTGTTTCCAACACTTGCTTCTGCTTTTGAAGAATAAATTGTTGGGGAGGGAGACCAGTGAGTCAGAAATGGGGAACACACCTGGCAGGAAAAGCAAAATGCGTTAATTAGAGACAGGGCGAACTAGCTGTGCTCATCTTGCCTTCTGTGCTGAGGGTTTGGGGGAATTGTTTTGCTTTTTACTTGCATCTATAGTTAAGGAATCATTACAACACTGACGGGTGTTATATTTCACTTTGTAGGAGGAGGAGCAGTAATAGTATAGGTTAAAGAAGAAAATGAGCCATGATAAGAGTCGTCTAGCTTTTTATGAGAAAATCATTTGCCTACCCAGCAAACGCAGAGTCCCTGATGGGTGGTATTGGAACCACTCAAAGGATATGAAGAATTCTGAGTACATTTATCTATTGCATTTCTAATTAGTTTTACTCAATAATATCTAGGCACCAGAAACAAAATAGAGAGTTACATGGCAATTATCCATAAAATTACTTCATCCTATGCTTCGGTGCTGTTCGGATCTTCCTGTCTTTCCTTCCTTCCTATAACTTTCTCATCAGTGCGTGGGAAAATACAAGTAATTTTTCAGCCTTAATTATTAAAGAAAAGCTTTTCAAGAAAGGAATGGTTTCCCTCTTGCCCTTGAAATACTGTATATTTGCCTTTTTTGTACTTCAGCCTTGTGAGTTTGTCTTCAGCCAAACAAAAAATTCGGCTAGGATGACCAACTCTTGCTAGAGCTAGAGTTTGCAGTATGGGGAACCACTCAGCTTCCTGGGATTTTTATCCAAATCTTTGGGGAAACTTTGCTGGCAGTCCCCTTCATGATACTTGAAGAATCTGCTTTTACTGGCTTTCGAGCAGTATGCTCTTAAGTAGCATGTAGAGGAGGGATTATAAACATACAACTATGTCTGGGGCTCCAAGGCACTGCCACAACATAAATAATAATCATTATAACTAATTACTATTTGGGCATTGGGGAGGGAGAGCACTTGTATTTATTTTTATAATGGGAGGCAAATAAATTTCTGAAATATCAAGAGGAGGGAGGAAAGAGCTTGTATAAAGTGATGAGATAAATAGATTTGGAAACATTCCAGTTCTCAGAAGCTAGTAGTCTGGAATGGATATTTTCTGTTGACAAACTCTTCAAACCATGTGAGCTGTGCTCTATTTATTTACATCATTCCTGCAAGTAGAAATGCATTTTCCAAAAGTGGTGTGTGGCTGAAGAAGTACAGTGCAGCAGCAGGGATGATCACAATATTCTGAGGAGCTGCAGGAAAAGATTTGGGGAATTTCCATCCCAGGCAGTGGAGGTGGTTGCATTGTTTGTGCTAGATGCACGTTGCTCTACAGTGCCATCTGGGAAATGGCCCTGAAGGGCAAAATATACAAAGCAACACAAGAGGCATAGACCCTATCTCTAAAAATCTCACTATGGGTGCCCTCAAACTTCACAAATATTCATTGTCTGAATTCCAGTGATGGTTCTGAATTTCACAATTGCCCTCTAGGATAAGCAAGAACAAAAGGATAAAGCCAAACAACTTTGAATGTAGAATTGCACTGGAGGGGGAAGGAGGGTTCAGTGCTGGGAATTCATATATATAAATTGTGCAGATTGGCTGTTTCCAGAGTATTTCTTTTAACTTCTGCCTTCTCCTGTTTGGACCTGTTTTGCAGTGTATGGTGAGTAGCGATCACAGCAAACTGTCTGTCTCCATGTCCCCTCACCTATGTATTATTAGCAGCAGTGGTGCCGAGAATCCAGTGGCCGTAAAAAGCCCAGCTGCAGCCAAAATCCTAATGCACT
>JANZLP010000075.1:24159886-24172419 GCA_026930925.1 Chelictinia riocourii
CACCGAAAATTCAAAAGAATCATTTTGAAAATCACATGATAAAGGAGAGCAAAAGGAAGAGGAGAGAGTAACATTTTAGCGGGTGATGGTCAGCAGAAAAGCCAAGCTGCTGGAGATGATCCTTGGCTGCAGCTGGATGTCAGACAACTCCTATGAAACATTCCTGGAAACAAACAGAACAAAAAAGATTTGGGGAAAGCATGGGGTGTTTACCTGGGCAAACCACTGCAGAAGCAGGCCATCTCCATGCAGAGCAGACCTGGAGAACAGGGCCACTTGAAGCCAGTGTGAAACTCTCCTAACTTGTCCCTGTGCTACTAGGGACAAGTGCAGGGTGTTTCTGGGAGCAGAAAGTGCAGGTTTTTAGGGTTCATGTGTGGAGTGTGATGCTGGGTTAGTAGCATCAGGGAATAGAGCCGAAAAAGGCACAAATGGCTGCTTTTTGCAACAGCAGGGCCGGGGACTCCCCAAGGAGCCAACATTCTGCCTGTGAGAATGGGATGAAGGAAGAAGCAAATAAATCCCTTTTGCTCTGGCCAGGTGGTTTCCTTTTGACAAATGATGGCTGTGGGTCAGGCAGGTCTGGTTTTACAGCCCCCCTGTGCCAGCCTGACATGCCCATAACTCTGCTCTGGCAGATTACTGAAACGATTGCTCATTCCACAAGGAAAGCCAGAGGCTAATTACAGCGAGGCATGTAACACGATTCCAGCGTATGGAAGAGCTCCCCAGTGTTAGCTTTCCATGCACTGCCCAAGAGTGCATCTCAGTGCCCTCTTTTGCATGTACACCCCAGGCAGCTTTCAGCAAGAAGAGCCACGTGGCTTGCCCAGCATCTCTCAGCCAACTGTACTGCATCCCATATCGCTCAGGACTCACACATACTTGACAGCAAGACCACAGGACATCTGGAAATTGCTGACAACAGACAGGGAAAACTGTCCAGATGATGGGAACAGGAGGACTGTGGTGGGAGGTGAGCAAGGAGGAGCTGCTCGGACACTCACTCAGTATTGAAGCATCTCTGAGTGGCGCCACAGTCCTCTCTGGTGCATCACAAGGGCCAAAGCAGAGCTCCTCACTCAAAGGTGATCTCTGGACCAGGGCATGAGGAACAGATAAAGGATCAATGGATGAAAAGCAGCTGGGTTGGTGCAGATCCTGGTCTGTGAGACAAATGTTAAATGATGGGCATGCCCGTAAAAAAATGGGCTTCCAGACCTGCCACAGCCAGGCTGTCCCAGTCCAGCCACCTCCCTCCCCACCTGCTGCAACTCCCAGCCAGCTCTGCTGAGCCCTTGGCCGCAGCTAGTTCTCTACCCACCTGGAGATCAAGATGGTCCATGCAGGGGGGGAGAGATCCTCTGTGTTGGGGATCCTGGAATGTTTCCTGGGATCTGGTTGCTCCCTGCACCAGCAACAAGATCTCCTGAGCTCCAGATGAAGGGTACGGAGAGGCCCATGCCAAAAAAAAAAGGGAGAAGAGTCCCATGAAATGCCATGGAACCATGCTCCACAGCAAATTCCCAGCTGAGCCAGGGCAGTCCTCCGCAGAACTGATGCTGAACAGGACATTAACACAGCATCCTCAGGTTGTTTCTGGTCCATCTGTCCAAGAAGAAACCATCATGGATGGTCTTCAGAGTCCTGCCCCTAACACACACTCAGGCTCTCTGGCTCTGAAGCAGGTTGATGGCTGGAGAAAAGGGGCTTCTGTGGGAGCAGGGGGGAAACCAACACCTTCTCACTGCCTTGCTGCAGAGGAGCTGGGGGAAGCAGGGCCAGCTCGGAGGCCACAGCATCCCTGGTTGGCGGAGACAGACCTGTTCTCCGCCACCGCTCAGGAATGTGGCTCGAGGTGGAGCAGCAGGTGCTGGAGGAGGGCTGCAACCAGTTTCACCCTCCAAGAAAAATACCAGCCCCGCTTACCGAGGGGAAGGAGCAGGAGCGGCCTCTGCACAGCCAGATTTATGGGCCCCAGCAGGCTGGAAAAAATCCAGTGAACATTTCAGCAAATCCAGCCTCCGTCAGAAGTTACAGAGTGATAGGTGTAAGTCCCCGCCAGACCTGCAGCTGCTGCCCCTCCTGAGCCAGCCCCGGGCAGCCAGTGAAATCACCTTCGCACCTCGGGTTGCGGGGATGGCGATGGGGTCAGTACAGGCAGTGGTGAGTGCTCCACAGGCACTGCTCTGGCCGGGTTTCTGCAACAGGACAAGCATGGGCAGCAGCTGGGGGCATGCAAGGTAGCCCCAGCACCTGGAGGTGCACTGCGGGCCAGCGTCACAACTGAATGGATGGGGCATTTTTCAGAGGATGCATGACCTCAGCTGTGAGGATCATGGCGGTCATTTACAGAAAAAGGGGGAGATGGACCTGTGTTGACCCCAGTATCCCCTTACAGCTCCCATCTGGGCCACCCTCTCTGGAAGGGTCCTCCAGGTGTCACTCCCTGTTTGCAACCATTTCCTATTGCCCATCAAGGGTGCCCACAAGGACCATCTTCCCTAACCCTGCAGCTTGCATAGACAGCTCGCCTCTTCAGGCAGGAGAGTACTGCCCTTTCCAAAGAGCTCACAATGGCATATGGTCACCAAGCCTTGAACAGATGAGCAAGAGGATGAAAAAAAACAGGGAAGATTCCCTTTAAAGTTATTAACATCTCCATTAATTTTGCCTAGTGCCAGGTCTCAGCCCTCACCATCCTGCTTGTCCTTATCTGCGGATAGCAGACTCTTTGGGACAAAGCCAGTCTCCTTGAGTTTAGAAAGCCACACTGAGAGTGATAAAAACATCAACTCTCTGTGACTGGGAGGGGCCAGCACTTCACATCCATCCTTTCACCAGACCCATTCATCCCGTTCCTACTGCATCCCCACATCCCTGCATCCCCAGAGAAACTACACACACACACACACACACACACACACACACACACACAGTATCTCCAGGGCTTTTTGCACAACAAAACCAGCCTCAATCTTGAGATAATGCCTCTGCCCCAGCATCTCTTTGGGAAGCAATGGAAGGGAGACAAGCCTTGCACAGACCCAAAACTGCTGTGCACCCTTTCCACCTGTTATGCTGCAGAGTAGGTGTCCTAAATCCCCCAGATCCTCAGCAGCCTCCAATGGGGAGATGAGCAAGGACCCTCCTGCCAGATCTTCACTGTCTGAGACAGATAATAGTCCAGCTGCCTCCCCCATCTCCACAGAAACCCAAGCACCTGTCTGGAGACACCTTGCTACGTGGGCCATGTTTAAACCAGATTCTTGGTACTCGGGTTCAACAAGCTTCATTTCCTTTGCCAGAACAGAGGTGGAACAATATTAAAAATCATTTTACAAAACGATGTTTACTTCTCACCAGTGAGGACCATGTTCAAAGATGGATCTTGCTATTATGGCTCCAGCGCTACTGTAAACAGGGTCTAATGGGAAAGGCTGTAAAATAATAGGGCTATTGGTCATCTTCGCAGAAGAAGGGATTTCCATAACGCATTTCAAACTGGAATAGATCTGAAGCTTTGGCTGACCAAACACAATTAGCATTTCCATTTTAAGATGTGTATAGTAGCATGAAATGGGAGTGGTGGACCTCTAATATTAGTTTTTCAAAGGTAAGCTGCACAAGCCTGTGGGAATTGGGGATACGTGCTTTTGTTTTGTGGATTGGGTTAAACTTGTCATTCTTCACATAACATAGAATACAGTTAAGTTTTAGATGTGAACTTCCTTAAATATACCACAGACTCTTTTTTAAGGGTAAAGTAGATTTGAGGGAGAAAATTACTTTGAAATCTTGGCAAAAGGTTCTGAAGCTATGTATATGGCTCTTTCTCTGGATTGGTTAACATGGTGGAAAGATTTTTATTAGTCCAGTGGTGCACCATAGACTGCAGTAGGGTATGTACTTGCTCGAATCACGAGTTTGGTGATAAGTGAAATGTTAATATGTGCTTGGCAGAGCAAGCTCTTAATTTCCCTTAAAATGGAGGGGGCAGAAATGATCTCATCGGACAAGATGTCTTTGGGCTACTGCCCACCGTTAGGTATGTCCTAGACAAGATTTATTTACGCTGTGTGGAGGGATTATTTCCCTTTCCTTCCCTGAACCTGCCCTGTGGTAGTTGTTAGCAAAAGAGCTTTCCACCTCCTGTATTGCAGGAAGCATTTTAGCTCTTGTTGAAATATGAAGCTCCTTTCTTTTATTAAAATTAAGAACCACTTTCTCACATGGCAAAGTGATAATAAAGACTGAAATTGGATCTATAACTTCATGAAAAGAAAGAGATTTTTTTTAAAAACAAATCATGCATGGTAATACCTCCATTGTTCTCTCGCTGTGTTCTTTGTATTGCTTAACTCCCTGCGAACAAAGAACCCATAACTGGAATTGTAAAAATAATCCAGGCATTTAAGTCAAAACTCAAAAGGCCCTTGGGAATTTTATGCAAAGGTGTGCCCTTGAAATGGTGCTTTATGAATTGTCTGAACAGGTTTGCACATCCTGGCCCTGAGGAAATCTATGGGAATTTTGCCGCTGACTGCAGTGGGGTCAGGATTTCATGCTTGGTGCTTTGTACGTACTGCCGGGCATTGAGCAGAGCCGTCTTTCAGTCTTTGAGAAAGTCTGACTCCCTCCTCACAAGCAGGCAGGAGATTTTCTAGTTGGCTGCACTTGTGAATTCTAGTTAAGGGAATTGCTTTTGGTCCCCCCCATCTTTGTCACTTACTTAAACAAACATGCAAACTGGAAACGTGCACTTGCTCGAGCTTCAGAAGCAAGTGCCTCCTCAAGATCTTTTGTTACTCATCTAGAACTTAAACTGGTTGGGAAAGTGGTTTTAAGCTAAGGTTCAACCCTGCTTAAATGAAATCAATTGGGCAGAGAGATAGGAAATTTTTTTCCTAGTTGCCATTCAGATATAGCTGAACCCAGATAGTTTGAAGTATGAAGGTTAATTCTCTGAGCTTGAACACAGATCAGTATGGAGGTTGTATAGTAAACTGAAGCAGCGAGTACTTCTTCACCAGTTTATTGCAAAATAATGTGTTTTTAAAAGTACGGGTCTATCCAGGGTCAAAGTCACTGGGAAAGGAAGGTGCTTAAATGAACAGTGAGGGAATTGATCCAAAATTTTCATGCTAACCAAGCTATTGATTCAGCTAACCAAAGCCCTTTGAAACCTGCTTGAACATAGAAGTTAGCCCTGTTTGAGCAGGAGGTTCAGCCAGATGACCTCTCAAAGTCCTTCCCACTTTAAGTGACTCTGTGGTTCTCTGGTTAGGTGTCTCTCATGCCTGCCAGGGTATTTGAGCAAACCCCGCGATTGTCTGACTCTGATCATTGTAAACATAGACAACATCTTCCCTTGTCATGTCACAGTCCAGGGAGAGGAGAGGAGGGTCACCAGAGTTGTAGCAAATTCCCCTTTGTCGTCAGTCTTCCAAATTCATGGTGGGGTGGCCAATGACATCATCTGTTGTTTAAGATCTGCTGTTGATGGAGTAAGCTCTGTATATAGTGAAAAACAAAACAAAAAGAAACCATAATCCCAGAAAAAAACGTGATCCAGGGCTCCAAGAAAATTGGAACACTTAAGTTACCTAATCGTAGTTCTCCATTGGGAGAAAAAGGTTGGGAAAAATTACTAGGAAAAACCTTCTAAGCTTTCAGCAACAATATCCCACGGGCTGTTGTCAATCCAAAGTAATCCCACGAAGCTCAACAAACTGATTTCTAGCGAATTTGTTTGTAATTAATACTAGTAGAACTCAGATCAAAAAAAGTAGGTTGTGCACCCTTTGTGTTACTATCAGTAGTTGGAAGGGTGAGTTAGAAGGCTACATCCTGTGTACAACACAGAAGTTTATTTAGGCTTCTCTGCCACTCAGGGGATTGCAGAAATGTTGCAGTGGCTGAAAGATTGGCCATAACTTTTCTGTGTTTAGCTGTAATGGAATGTGCAAAAACTTAAAAATTCCTTGAAGGTGCCTGGAAAGACCCAGCCATGGTGTCAGGAGGAATAGGCATTGAAAGCTGCTCAAGAGAGTGACATTTCTCAGAATAGTTTGCAAAAAGCAACAATCACAACCCAGTATAGACCCAGTTAGAAAATGTTAGAAGTAAATGGTTAATTTTTCTGAACTCTTCCTCGCCCAAACACAGCTAACAGACACTTTAAAAAAAAAAAAGCTTGGTTGTTCCTCACTGTGGCTGTCTTGAGGGCTTTCCTTAATGAGCTGTCTCCTTCTGTCCAGTATGGAAAGAAAAACAAAAGAGTTAGAGACCTTCCTTTGTCCCCATGTGATTTTAATCTGATTCATTCATTCCTAATCATCTTGAAGGATTATAAAAACAAAACCTGTTAAATCTTGGTTCTTACTTCTTTTCTTTCTCTTCCAAACATCATCATTTGTTCTTTTATCATGTTGCATTTCTTTACCCATGAATCAGCTGCCTTTTTATTTTCTTTCTATATAACAAAAGTCGGGTGGGGAAGGAGGGGGGTGACGGGAGTGCTGCTTTCTTTGATTTGTTCAACACACAAGTGTTCCTTGGCCTTTCATACCGAGGAGTGGATGCAGCTCTTGAACAAATTGGACCTACTTGTTTGCTGGCCTGGGCCATCTTGTTATCCAGCCAGCTGTGTTTTGATCTTGGAGGGCTGTTTGAAGATTAAATTGAGACATCTTTTGTTACTATTAAGTGCAGTAATTAAATCAGCTCAGTGTTATTTAAGTGTGGAAAATGTCGCTTCGCTGGCCCATGGGTGCCTGAAGTTGCCATTAGACAGCTGTGTTGCTTCCAGTACTAATGATGAAGAGGTAGGAGAAAAGAGCGAAGTGCTCTCTAAATAATTTCCAACTCTTTCTGGGTTATGCTGGATCCCCTCCCTGCCTTCTTGTGTGATGCTTTAACGTACAAGGTTTCAAAAGATACTTTCTTTTGGTCTTTCCTTGCCTTCCCCAAGAAATTGTCAGAGAAAGACAAAAAAGACTTTATTGTGGCTGCTGTCCATGACCTAGTTGAGGAGAAGAGTGACAGGGAGCAATAGTGTTGCTAGCTCATCTTTCTTAACCACCCTTTGTATGACCTTGTTTTGGTATTGGGGTCTTCCTTTCCTAATCACTGCATGAAAAATCTTTATGACAGTAAGTTGGACATATTTTTCACATTTTATATTTTTCACTCCATTTTTTATGACAAGGCAAGGGCATAATTTTGGATTGATGTTCTGGAACTAATTGTGTACTAGTGTTATTGAAGGAGAGCTGGGGGCTGTTGGTTTTGGTTTTGGTTTGTTTGTTGTTTTTTTTTTTTTACTGATGGTGAATGAATGACTTCATAGTGCTTTGTGACTGCCAAACTAATACAACTGCCATCCCTGTTCTCATCAAGTACTTCAACCTTGGACCTCCTTCATGTACCTCTTTCTACTATTTCATTTTGGTGAAATGGGCTATTTAATAGGTCACAAGAGGAGCCAAAGCTCTATTTTACTGATGTGCTGAGTGGAAAGCAGTGAAAAAGAAAGGACCTAGGAAGAAAAAGCTGCAAATGCTGACTTTTTCAACTGTTGTATTTTTGTGTAGATTTCCTGCAGTTTTACTGTACCCGAGTTATACGTAAAGTGGTACTTTGCTGTATTACATATTCAACTATGGACCCTGATGTTCAATATGAAAGATACGCTAATGTTATGTTTTGTGTACCACAGTTTGTGAATAAGGTCTTGTGGAAAAAAATCTAGTTGCTGAAATGTCAGTCATGAAAAAAGATGGAAACTAGCCAAATTTTTAATTTTGGGATTTCTAGGGGAGCTTAGGAGTGGAAATTAGTACTGATAATTTATAAAGAACATTTATTGCTAAGGTTTTTAATAAGTTCTTTAATATTTATAGGTTTTGAAAAAAACTTTATACACTGGGTCACATTCTTTATGATCATTTCTTTTATCATTCCTGGTTTGTGACCGGTTTTCTAATAAGGAAGATAAATAAGTTTATTCTGAGTATTGATTTACTTAAAGGCATGCTAACCAAGTAGTTAAACACTGCTCTTTTCCATAAATGAAAGTGAACTATTCATCAACCAATTAATAATATGCAGTTTTCCTAGTTGATATATAGAGTGTTTTCCACAATGCCTCATTGAAATGGGGCATGTGAGATACCTCAGTTTTGCTTCCATGGTGTTCTGCCTGAGGCAATAGCAGTGAAGGCGCTCTTAACTCTCAGTAGCAAGCACCAGAACCACCAGTTCTTGGCAGATTCTTCAGCGCTTGGCCTGCTATTAACCATCTCATTCAAAGCAGTCTGTAGAAGATGAAGTGGCAGATATTTTTCCTTGGTTTCTGCAGCTTTATGTCCTACCTGAGATGTCTTGCAAAATAGACTTAAGATCATGTTAATAGGTTTCATGATTAAAAAGTGTGGTTGTATGTATTCACCAATCGCTGACTGCTAAAAGGAGACTCGGTAAATAAGACTTGCGTAGAAATTTCCCTGCCGCAGAATGGATTTTCAGTGGCCACTGAGAAGGGAGAAACAAATGGCTGGCTGGACTATTATATTTGCTTGTTTTGACAGCCACATTTGTGCACAAAGAGTAGCAAGAACCTCTCCTTGCAAAGAAGTGTTATGTTTTAGCATAAACAAAGATGTCAAAAGGGTCGTACTGACAATAGAAAACTTCTGAGGCTTTCTCTACCTTCATGCCCAGGCATTAAGAGTATATTTTTCTTTTTTCCTCCCTCTGTAAACAGCAGAGGAAGATTTTGCTTGTGTCTGTTGAGAACAGGGTATGTGTGCTGATAGTGACAGAAGCAAGGGGAATTCCTTCTTCAAGTTATAGTGATCTTTACAAGGATTCTGTCCAGATGCCCAAGAATCAAAGCAATGGATCATTAACTCTTGTGGTAATGAAATGGTTGAAAAGCATTTATGGAGAAGCTTAAATTTGAGTGGCCTAGAAAGCTGATTTGGGAAGCAGAATTCTGTTAAATCAACTGTAATACTGAGTTATCAGTGAACAATTCAGATATGCTGGCTGAAGACTGTGTGAGATTCTGTCACTGTACAAATTTTGTTTCTATAAAACTACATTGTGTTTTGATAGAAGATGTCACAAATGTGATCTACAAATATTGCTTGACTTGCTTTTTGTGAGTATGTATTTCAGAAATACTTGCTATAGTCAGGTGTTTTGGGAAATCTGTGCCTAGGTACTTTTTTGTCTGAGGAACACACAGCAATGGAGAGGCAAACCAAGATTTTCTTTGGTGAAGTGAAAAGGTGTTGGATGAGAAGAGGGTTTTTTGTCTATGTATTTGTAATAAGGTCTGTAGAAAAAAATTCTTATGCTTCTGTTTGGATTTTTCCTTTTTAGCAAACAATGGAAATCCATGATTCCCTAAAGGAATAATTATTTCTCTCTTCTATATTTTTTTCTTTCTTCAAGTTGCTTCGTATATTTTCAGTTACTGTTTTGTATTTTTCACCTGTATATAATGGAATACATTTTGGAGATTGTAGAGATTCTCTCTCTACATTGGAGAGAATAAAATTAACATTTATTGCTGACTTTGACACAGCCAGAACATGCATCAGTTGCTCTTTGTTTTGTTTTGTTTAGTACTGTGGCAGAGCAAGATGATAGTATATTGATGAGAACTCCTTGTGTCTCTTCTTATTGGCTGGAGCCTAAGGATCTCTGATAATAATTTTTTTTTTCTAACACTTTCACCTGTATTAAAGGCAGGCTACAAATGAGAACTTCTACAAATGTTTTCCTTTCATGAAAAATTGGACATAAAAGCAGAGAATGGTTTTTGGCTGAAACAATGCCACTGTGCAGAAATGGGCTCCAAAAGAGGTATAGTATGGTCAGCAAAAAAATGGCAAATAATCCACAACTTGCAGTATGAGACTTTCATTAGTTAACTCCTTTTATGCCTTTAAATGCTTAATGATAAAGCACAAATTGAAGCCTTTCTGTCATACCATAACACTGTGTTGTCCAAACAAGAGTTCCACCTAGAAGCTAAAACTTGGTAATTTGAGACCTAACCCAACATTGTTTCTGTTGCATTAAAACCAGAAGTACCCTTTCAAATTATGTATCTGTTAAAGTGTAATTTTAACTTTGAATGTTTCGTGGTGATGACCAGCACATGTAGCTTTGTATGTCTGTTGTTTATCTTTGAGTACTTTTGAAATCAAATGGCTTTTGGCAAGACATGAAAAGGTGTATTTTTATCTCCCTTTTTCTCTAAGATCTTAGTGGCTCCATAACAACTCTAGATGTTAAGCTAAATCTTGGAAGAGAATTCATCAAAGAATCTACTGCAACTACATTCCTAAGACAGAGAGGGTATGGCTGGCTTCTAGAAGTGGAAGATGATGACCCAGAAGATAACAAGCCACTCCTGTATGTCATAATTATTTTTGGTATCTATCCTTATTAGCTGTTTAGGACAAACAAACAAATTGTAGCCTCTCAGATTGTCCCACAGCCTTTTGCTGCGACTAGAATTCTGTTTGACAAATTACTTGACCAATGAGTGTTTTCTTTTGCAGGAATGAAAACATTGTTTGTCATTATGGGTTTTATTTTTGATGTAAGAGAGGCTTGTTATTCACTGCAGGAGAGGAAAGAAGGAGGAAGTAAAATGCAATTTTAATAATCTCTATAAGTATAAAGCTTTTATGGCTTTTCTGCTCTTATTTGTTGATCTTGTAATGGTTTAAAAAATTAGATTGTATTCTTTCTATGCTTTGCGCTGATGTTGCGAGTTTCTTAATGCTGTCAGAGAATTGGAAGCTAAGACAATCCTGTGGAAAGATTCGTGTTATGGTATAGATCATGTCCACACATCAACTGTAGCCTTCCAGAATTTGATGCAGATCTTGTTGAAATTACTAAAAAACTGTTCATTGACTTCAGTAGGCTTTGGATCTTGCCTTCAAATGTTAGCAAGAGACAGCTTACCATCTAGATAGATTTGTTGCCAGTGTCAAGTACTAGCACCCTGTATACAATATTGGTGAAAGCTTCATATCATAAGATCATTTATCTTTGAGACTTTATGTTTGGGGAATTGTAAGCTTGCTTGAACATTAGGATGTATTCAGGAGGGCTAGATTTAATAGTTACCTGAGGAACCATTCAAGGGGGACTTTGAGTGGGAACCCCTGAAATTGGTACAAATACAGATGTGGATGTCTGAGCTCAGCACAACACAGAACAAAAAAATGTCTAGTGTAGAGCTGGTAGTAAATGAAGGCCTCAGCTCAAATAATTCACTCTAAAAGACAGTAACAATGATGCAGGTATGAAAAAAACTGTTTATGACATTAATGTCTCCTAAACAGTTTTTGGTTGTTTTTTTTTTTTTTTTCTTTCTTCTGAGACACCATATAGAAGTGGGATTTAGATCTTGGCTCTGTGATCTATTGTGTGTATCAGATGGATGAGGGTATTTCTAGTACATTAGATCACATGGCTACAGCTGAGGGGATATGCACCTTCCAACATTAAGCAAATGGCAGAACCTCCTGATTCACACAAATATTCATGTTTTTAGTGATCTGCAAAATTGAGCACTTTGGCCATCTATAAAATATATGCACTTCACGGGAGTAGCTCCTTTGAGCTAGTGACCTGTGCTGTTTGACAGCACTGGGTAAAGCAGCTCTGGTCTGCATTTATTTATGCACTAAACGAAAGAAACCACCCTTGAATTCTCCTTCTGCTCCCACCTGGCAAACAGAGATGCAGAGGTTGGAGGCTGGCAGGAAACAGGCAATTTTCTGTGCGGGGCTGAGCCCAGTTCAAATGGGAGGCAGCGGGGAAAAATCACTCATGAAAAATCACTCCTGTTACCGTTGTTTATTGAGCAGCTCGAGGATCCTTCTGGTGTCTGTTCTTGCAGATCCCACTGTTTACAACAAAAAGGCACTTAAATGACAGGAGTTGTACATAGCAGTTCATCAGTATGTGCCTGAGTGAACGTACTAGTCTCTCATGAGCATTTTATAGAGTATGAGCTCTGGACTGCTGCTCAAAGGATTTGAGGAACTACGTCAAAACAAATGTGATCTTTGTACCCAGGCACTGTCTAACTAGTTTCCTACTTTAAAACCACGTTTTCAGGGAAGGCTTATCTTTCAGTGCAGTCTGAGTTTCAAAGCCTTCCTCGGATGGCTGAAGCACTTCATGTATAAAATGTAGGGACCCCCCTGCCCCACACCTGCCCCACGGCTGCCCCACGGCAGGGCGAGAAGATCTTCTACCTGGTGCGACCCACGGCGGCCAACCTGGCTTTGTTCGAGGCTTGGAGCAGCTCCCGAAATCAGGGCGAGCTGTTTTTTGGGGACCAAGTCGACCGCTGTTACCGTTGTCCCCTTCGTCAAGGCCAGACCCTCTTCATCCCCACCGGTAACTATTTGGGGCCACTTCCTATTCCTGTTCCATCACCAGAAGCAGAGATGTCTTACAGCTGTTACCGTTACCCTGCGGATTAGCAACTA
>JANZLP010000075.1:24256939-24267000 GCA_026930925.1 Chelictinia riocourii
CAGATGCAAACCTCCACCAAAGAGACATTTACACGTGGTCAGGGAGGAGCTCCCACCATTCTGCTGGAAAACAGAAGGGCCCCCGCTTCGCTCGACCGGGAGCTGAGGGAAGGCATGGCTTCAGTGCCGGGAATCCCCCTCCAACCTCACCGGGAACTGCCCTGGGAGCAGAATCGGGCCCCTCGGGAGCGCAGTATCTCCCCCGGACGAGTAAATAACTGAGGGGAAGCAGCGACCTCAAGTCCAAAAGGCGGTTACATTTGGGAAAAAAAACAACAAAACACAAAAAAAAACCCAGTTGTTGCTGCTTTTTTACAGCAATATCCCAGCTTTTCCCGGCTCTGAACTTTTTTGCTTAATTGCACCGTTTGACCTTCTGCTAAAAGGAGGCGATTCTTTGCTTCTTTCTATATGTCAAATATGTGCTGGGAGAAATAAAAGTACCAGCAGACACACAAGGTGCTGAGTATTTGCATTTGGTATTTTTAACGACGAGATTTTACATCGCTGAATTTAATTATGCCAAAAAGGAAGACAACATGGTCGACTGTAGAGCTCCAAGTACCTGAATTTACACCCAAATCTGCACGAAGTTTGACACGAAACCGCTAGCCCCGGTGCCACTGGGGCGGGAGAGGGACGGGGAGGGGGGTGGACACACAAAAAATAGGGGCTGGGGGACATCTCCGAGGGAAAAGGTGTCCGAAAATGGGACGCTGAGAAACCTGACGTCGAGGGGCTGAGCTGGATGTTGAGCCTGGGACGAAAGCGAGCCGTCACACAGAGATTTAGTTATTATCAGCCAAATCTTTGGACTGGGAAACGAAAAGGGGAGAGAGAACCTTTTAGGTTTCCCATGTCACAGGGGACTTCTCTGGAACATTGCTTGCTAAATGCTTTTATTTGTTTAGAGGAAGGAAGTTCCCCACCTTTCTGTATATTGGCTAGTTTTAGAAAGACTGATTGTTTTATTTCTGCTTTCTCCATAGGTGTCAGACCCTTATAGGCCTCCAGTAAGAGTAAGTAAGGTTTGTGGGGGATTTTGTATACATATATATATATACACACACACTTCAAATACTGTGCACGTGTTTTTGAAATTTAACGCGTCCAGTAGAAAATTTCACGCTCATCCTTCATTTAAAGCAAAATGCCTTAGTTAGCTCTTAGCTGGTCCTGATTAATAACATTTAGGTTAAATCCCAGCCTTATTTTGCATCCATTTATGTGCATTAATAGTTCACAGTATGAAATAAGGGTCGCAGAAATAAATGACTGTGAGCATGGACAGACATTCACCAGTGATCAGATTCATGGTGGCTTAGGTCAGTGTATTTTATTTGCACTTCTGATGTTCCTCAAAAACACCCTACAGTGAGTACCACAGCTCAGCTGAAAAATAGTAACTCATTCAGCTGTGGCACTGCTCATCCCTGGTGATTGTTTGTCTGTACCCTTTTCCTCCCCAAATGCAAGCAGCCATAATAACCACGCATGACTTAGCCTGCAGTGTAGCAGGGATGAATGAACAGGGCTCTTTTCAGAAACAGAACTGTTAACGATTAGTTGCGTTCTCTTAAGCATGGCATACTGTTCTTTGCTGCCATTTATTTTGGTTTATGAATGAGGGAGTGCAAGTAGGAAAGAACAAGGCAGGGATCTCAGATCTCCATGAGATGAGGAAGATATCCCACATCCCACATTCTTCCTGTTTGTTTCCTCTTTAATTTAAACATCATCTGCTGCAGTGCAGAAAAAAAGATGTTGATCACCTATTGTGCCGTTTTAGTAATCAGCCTTTCTCATTGCTTAGCTGCCTGTTTGACAGTAAGGGAAATGAAACGTTCTATCTGATGTAGATTGCTAACGTATAAATTAATCTGAAGTCTTGTGCTTTCCATTGCAGAAACCCGGGAAGTGGTGTGCAGTTCATGTACAGATCGCCTGGCAGATCTACCATCACCAGCAAAAGATAAAGGTAATTCAGACAGTTCTTGGAACAAAGCCAAGTCCTTTGGCTTACAGATTATGTTTTAGTGAGTAATGAGCAGGAAGCAGTTACCGTTGGTGATTCTCAAGCTTGCCTGTATTGATTAACTAACACTTTCAATCCTTTATCATTTATTGTAGCAACCATAAAGTTTATCTGAGGGCAAAGAAGTTGCTTTGAAGGGTAGCAAAATGAGCAAGAGATACTAAGTGCACAGCCAGAAATAGAAGAAGAAGGGGAGGGGGGAGGTAATTTTGCCCCAAATCCATCTTTTTTACAAAGCATATATGTTGAATGTCATTTCCCTTCTACACTATTACCTCCTGTGGAATAGGGAGCATTACCCCATTCATAATGAAATGCCTGATACCGTGAAGAACATGTTACAAAATGTGGAGCAGGCGAGTAGACTGATAGTTACTGTGTTGAGGTTGTTAGGCTTTCTGCACTGCTGTGACAATGGGCAGAGGAAGAGAGTTTAAAACTCAAGACGTAACAAGACGTAGGTATGCTGGGGTGCTGTTACAGGCTCGAAGTTCCCTGTGGCAGGCAGAATAGCTGATAATGAAGAGCTGATAATAGCTCTTGCTGTAGTTTTTTAGTCCTGTTAATGAAGGGTATTCAGTGCTTATGTAGGTGCACTGTAATTAGTGCCTCTACAAGTGGTGTATGTCCATCTTTTTTTATAAGCAAATATATCATCTTTAAGCTATTGAGAGACTTATATGACTTAGGTGCAGTTCTGACCATGCTCACTTCTATAGGGGAAGGGTAAAAATAGCTTCTGGAGGAGCCTCATAGTTTTCTTTATCCTTCACCCCTTGTCTGCATACTGAGCTATACTAGCTGCAGGAAGGGCATAGTCTAGGAGCAGCTCTCTCTCTCCAAACTGAAGGAGCAAAACAGACAAGTCCATCACCCAGCTCTCAAGACTTCTGTTGGCAGCTTTCTGCCTGCAGAATATTTTTTGTCAGGCTGAGAGCGCCGACTGATCCTGGGGTGCAGCGCACTCAGTGTATCATGTTGCATGCTCCACTGTGTGTGCTGAGGGGCTGAAAGCTCACTTCAGACCTTATTCATGTGGATGAGGCAGGCAGCTGAGAGGCTGTGGAGCGAAATGGCCTTACAGATGCTGTCAGAGCATGACTGTGGTACGTGACCAGAGACGCTGCTGTCACTCTCGCTAACTCTCCCTGGCAGGGCTAAGCAGGAGTGGGCTTGAACGCCCTGTCTTTTTCTCCCGTAAAAAAGGAAGTGTATAATGAGATTGTTTTTGTATCACTTGACAGCAAATGCAGCTGGATCCCCACAAGCTAGACATAGGTGGTAAACTTGACCTGTTCAGCAGACCTCCTGCCCCTGGAGTGTTTCCAGGCTTCCATTATCCACAGGATCTTGCCAGGCCTCTGTTTTCCACCACAGGTAAGGGAAGATCATAATTTGTTGCAAAAAAACCCAGTCAATATATGCAATATGTGTCTCTACGGCTACGTATGCCTCAAAAATTGAAGCAGGCAAGATGGTTCATAGGGGTGTGGAGGCACTGGCAACTGTTGTGACCTGGGCTCTCAGAGCCGCTGGGCTGGGCTCTGCCACTGGCTCCAGTGCAGGATCCTCCACACATCACCAAGCTGCAGCAGTTGGCTCTTAGATTCATATCTGTGCAGCTGACTCTCATGTGTCCTGATTAATAGGCTATAGTGATTTTAAAAAGCAATTTTGACAAAACACTTGAAAATGTTTCCATTGCACAGGACTGGAAGTGGCCCCGGTCTCTTTCTTGCTTTTATATTTGCCATGTTATTCTTCTCAGCTCCTCCACTTACTAAGTTTCTGTTTGTTTTCTGAAAACAAGGGGGTTTTGTAAAAGGAAGACTTCAATAACAGCATTGAAAATATCACAGAGGGTGTATTTGTGAAGTGTTGAGTTTTTAAACATAAAATCCCCCTATGTGTTATGAAGTCCAGCAATCTCTAAGGCTTAAAATGGCATATTGAATTTAAAAAAAAAGAATTAAATACAGTTTACCTTGATCTATTGCTTTCCAATCTGTTGGAGAAGTAATTACAGTTAATGCAATTACCAAAGTGCAGTAAGCTTCATTGCGCTGTTTTTGAGGGCTCTGACCATGGGAGACTGCAACTCTGACATTCTGGGTTTGGAGGTCAGAGGTATTATTCTTGTTGATTTCCATCCACCAAATGTTGTTTTTTGTTCTCTTCCCAGGGCTTAACTTTCCCCCCAAACGTTTCCAGATTTTCTTTCTGTGTTTAAAATGCCAAAGTCTGCCTTCTGTATGTTACTAATTGGCAACTAATGTAATTTTCTTTCCTAACTTAGGTTAGGAAAGTTAGAAAACTCTGGGTTTACGATGCAATTATTGCGCTTTCATTCTAACTTGGTGCAGACATGGTCATATTCAGCCTTGGTTCAATCCCATTGAAATGAATGAGGTTAGAAGTGTTAGGAATTTTGTCCCAAACGTGACAGAAAAGCAACAGATGAGAATCAAGCTGAAACCTCTGTGAGAATTGAGTTTCAAATGCAGACGTCAGATAGCCTTCAGGAACTCCACTGGTGGTTCATTTTGTCTTTCCGCTTCTATCCGTGTGTAGAAATTTTTAACCATCACATGCATGTTTCCACTACATATCATCAGTGCTGATAACTAGTTGTACATTGTAGGATGCTACCTTGTATTTTGGTCTCTGTAAAAGTACTTTGATAGTACGGGGCCAAGATACTTATTGCATCTGCTTGGATGCATAAGCACAGCTGATTTACAAACCTCTGACTGTTTTCCTATGGCAGCTATTTCCTTATCACTGTCTTCAGTCTGTCCTGTGTTGTCATTACAAGAATCTTGTTTCATGTATGGGTTTGCTACTGAAGGTTATATTGGGCAGAGTTTACCCTAACAGGCAGAAAAGCACCTGTCCAGTTGGTATCTTGACATTTTTCTCTTAAAGGTGCAAGCATGGCTTGCTTCTCCATTCATAAAAGCAAGAGGGGAAATAGTATGGAATAGATACCTTAGAGAAGGCAAATTCATAGAAAACTTTCACTAGAGGTAAACAAACTTACAGCTGCTTGTCTGTGAGTATATTAATCACAAGAGCCATCACACGGTAAATCTAGGTAAAAGAGTGTTATCAAAGTGAACAAACACTGCAGCAGTAATATATAGATGAATAAATCTTTTACTCTGCAATATCCGAGGCATTCTTTTCACCTTATCGAACAAGCGTGCAGTTGATGTGAATCATTGGTTCTGCTGCATTGCCTAGTTACTGTGGGAGACATAAGTTATTTTAGGGTCACCTGTCTTCAGGACGGATGTTCAGCTGCCTGGCAGACGCTATATTTAATAACTACCTGACAGCCTGCAATGCCGCTCCTGGCTTTCTCGGGAGGATTTTTTATTATCAGCCCATGTAGTTGAGTTTGTAAGCCGTCTCCTTTGAAGAAATCTCCCATCCATTATACACCTTCTGAAATCTTAAAGGATTAGAAAGATGACAGTCTCCATTCGTCTTGAAGCACTGGAGCAGTCAGAATGTTTATAGATAACTCCAGGTCTCGTTGCTGTGGTCTCTCTTAAGTTTCCTCAACTCATTTTCTGGCTGCTTAGGTTTGTGGTGCCCAAGCTGGTGAGGGACATGCAGTGCTGTCTCCCTCTCCGGTTTTATAGTCTGCTCATCTTCTGGACATATGAGTGCATTTTACAACAACCGTCTGTTGTTGGGCTCTGTCACCAAGGAAGACCAGGTCAGGGACTGACCAGCACCTCTGTAAAATGTTGTTTGGGATGCACTTTCTCTTGTCTATATTAATTTCTTCCCTCCATTTTCCCACACTTTTGCTGTGACCTTCCATAGTGTTATGAGCACTGATGATATATGGTGGAAATGTGCATTTGATGTTGCTTTGACATGAGGGGCAGGAACTTAACCAGAGCAGGTGCGCCACTGGTAGAAATCATTCATATGGGCCATAGACAAGGCAGAAGTCCTTGTGGTGAAGGTGACAGGAGAGCTGGAATCCCAGGTGGGAGGAGAAGGATCATAATCCTCTTTTCTATAATAGAAAGTTATCACTTGAGAAAGCAGTGACTGGGTAAGTGAGCTGTTAGTGGAGAGCCCATGTTCATGCCCAGTATGGCTGCTGATGTCTGCTAGAGTCGACCTGTTACTTTTCCCAGTGTTAAGGGGAGTTAACATTTTACCAACAAAATATATGAGACAAGAGCACTGAAAAGCTTTATTTAGGCGTTGGTCTATTTTGCACATGATTTAACATGTCCTCAGGAAAGTGCTGCTTCTGTCATTCTGTGGAATTACTACTTTCTAACAAAATGAGACAGTTAATGCACAGGTACGGCAGGTCTTGCTTTCTGCAAGGGAGGCAGAAGTTGTATTTGCATCCAGGCAGCATCTGAAGGTTATGACAGTTGCTAATTCTGCTTTGTCTGCAGTAGTGGAAGTACTAGCAGGGAGGACACACCAAAAGGACGTTCTCAGTCTAAACAGTTGAAGAGGGCTGGTCTCATCAGTGTAATACTGGCGCCACAGAAACTTTTTGTCACACACATCTGAAACAAATATTCAAAAGTTGTTTTCAGATGCATCCTGAAAACCATCTACTAACCTTAGGGGCCAAAGCCAGGCCCATAAGATTGCCCAAACATACTGTCATTTGCAGGATACATGGGAGTTAATGTTCTTCCAAAAACCAGGTATCCTATTGACAAGTGAGACCAGTGGTTTTAAGCCTGTTCAGGTTTACACGCATCTGCCTGCAAAGGAAGCAAATCTCTCATTTTCTGCTCTGAAAGGAGAGCAGAATTTTCTGCATGAGCCTGGTCCACCTTGAAATACAGGGCAGACCAGCTTGTTTCAGCCCATTCCTGCCCCTCACGTCAACTTAATGTAATCTAGCATGCTCAGCAGTGGTGTTCCTTTCCCAACGAGGTAGCATGGCACCATGGCAATAAGCAGTGTCTAGGATAGGGGGATGCTCCAGGCCCTTAATCACCTTAATGGCCCTTCTTTGGACTCTCTCCAGTATGCCTTTGTCTCACTTGTACTGAGCAGCCCAAAGCTGGACACAAAACTCCAGGTGTGGCCTCACCAGTGCTGAGTAGAAGGGAAGGATCACCTCTCCTGACAGGCTGACACCACTCCTAATGCAGCCCAGTATACCGTTAGTCTTCTTTATGTCAAAGGCACATTTTTGGCTCATGTTCCAGTTGGTGTCCAGCAGGAGCCCCACCCAAGTCCTTTTCTGTCAAGGTGTTTTCCAGCTGGGTGGTCCCAGTTTGTACTGGTACATGGAGTTGTTTGTCTCCAAGTGCAGGACTTGGCACTTCCCCCTGTTGAACTACATGCGATTCCTGTCAGCCCATTTCTCCAGCCTGTCAAGGTCCCTCCGGATGGCAGCACGACCCTCGGGCGTATCTGCCACTCCTCCCATGTTGGTGTCATCGGCAAACTTGCTGGAGGGTACACGCTGCACCATCCAGGTCACTAAGGAAGACGTTGAAGAGGTTTGGACCCACTATTGACCTCTGGTGTACACTGCTAGCTACTGGTCTCCAGCTAGGCTTTGGGCTGCTGGTCACCACAGTCTGGGCCCGGCCATGCCGCCAGTTTTCACTTGAGCTCACAGTCTGCTCATCCAGCCCATGCACCAACAGCTTCTTTATGAGAGTCTTGTGGGAGACTATGTCAAAGGCCTTCCTGAAGTCCAGGTAGACAATACCCACAACTCTCCCCTTGTTGACCAAGACAGTCATTTCATCGCAGAGGTTTATCAGGTTGGTCCAGCATGACTTCCCCTTGGTGAAGCCATGCTGACTAATCCTGATGATTTTCTTGTTGTTCATGTGCCTGGAAATGGTTTCCAGGATTGGCTGCTCCATCACCTTCCCAGGGATCAAGGTGACCAGCCTGTCATTCCCTAGGTGCCTTCCTTCTTGCCCTTCCTGAAGACAGGAGTGATGCTGGCTTCCCTTCGGTCCTTGGGAAATTCTCCCAATTGACATGATGGATCAAAGATTGC
The DNA here is from genome assembly GCA_026930925.1 of Chelictinia riocourii. NCBI lineage: Eukaryota > Metazoa > Chordata > Aves > Accipitriformes > Accipitridae > Chelictinia > Chelictinia riocourii. The sequence goes on from JANZLP010000075.1 coordinate 24,264,991, forward strand.
CAGGAGTGGCCTTGCAATGACTTCTGCCAGCTCCCTCAGCACTCATGGGTGCCTCCCCTCAGGCCTCATAGGGTTATGGATGTCCACTTGGCTTAAGTATTCCCTGACCTGATCCTCTTCCACAGAGGGTACATCTTCCTTGCTGCAGCCTTTCGCCCTGGTCTCTGGGACATGAGATTCCTGAAAGCCAGTCTGGCTAGCAAGACTGAGGCTATGGCAGCATTCAGTACCTCAGCCTTTTCCATGTCCTGTGTAACCAGGCCCCCCATCTCGTTGAGCAATGGGCCTACATTTCCCCTAGTCCTTCATTTGTCACCTATGTACTTAAAGAAGTCCTTCTTGTTGCCTTTGACATCCCCACACAGAGTCTATTCCGTTTGGGCTTTAGCTTTCCTAACTTCATCCCTGGATGCTCGGACTATGTTTCTGTATTCCTCCGAGGTTACCCATCCTTGCTTCCACCCTCTGCATGCTTCCTTTTTGTGTTTGAGTTTGGCCAGGAGCTCCTTATCAGGAAACTGGTTCTTGTCCTAGGTATAGTTACAAACACACCCGTTTGAAGAACTGGGGTATACTGACACAGTTTTTCCAAAGATGAAAAATAATATACACATGCCTATTTCTGCTTTAAAATCAGGTGGCCCAACTTGACTTGAACTAGTTCAGAACTTAAATGAGGAAGAACATAGAAAGATCTTTAATGGTTTTCATATTTCTATGCTTCATGGGACTGTTATACAGAATACTAAAATCACACCATTGTTGCCTATGGCTTTGGCATAACTGAACAAGAGGATAAATTTATGACCATCTATCATGACTGAACTTGAAGTTTCTCTTATAATGAGATTATTGAAAATGTTTTTTGGTGTACCCAGGTGTATTAACCTTTTCTAGCCTCACAGCTTCATCAACAACTGTAGGGGCTTTGGACCATACTTGGTTAGATGTTTACATAAAATTTTCAGACTTCAGAGATTAGGGTAAAATTCACTGGCAAAATATGATAGCAAGTCATATTTCTGTTACTTCTTTTTTCAGTTTCCTACTTCTGATTTACTAGTGTTTAATAGTTAATAAATTTAAATAATTCAAGTTAAGTAATTTATTTCAACAAATCAGTGCTTGGGAGATGATGTATGATTTTGCAAAGATTCAGAGCACTTTTTCATGATTCAGAACATAGAAGAATTTAGGGAAGTAGAGGGGGCTGTCTGAATACAGGTGAGAATCTGATGTTTCTTTCCTAATTTCAGGTCATTGCAGGCAATTTAAAAACTCTTCTGAGATGAAACCAGAAAACTGAAACCTGAATTTTTCTTTCATGGCAGGAGCTCCCGATTTTGTAGCTAAAATGACACACTGGTTTATCTAGTCCACAGTAAAATTGAAGAATAATTTACTGATTTTGGAGGCAGAATTGAAGAAATTCCAAGGTGTCTCTTTTTATTGGTCTCTTATCTTTCATGTCATTCTAATGGCATCACAAGGTTTACTCTCTGAGATTACAAAAGCTGACTGGTATCTATAATCACAAGATGACAAATTTTTACATTCTGGAAGTGAACAGAACCTGGTCACGCTCCTAACAAATCAGAAAGAGTCCCATGTCTGTGCAACAGTTGGGGAAACTTTTTGGCCTGCATACCTTCAGAGTTTTACTCTTTTTAAACAAGAGAAAGAAAAGAGAAGAAAAAAGTACAGCCATCGTCATTCACATGTGAGGAAACAAACACATCTGAAAGCAAGCAATGATATGTTCAAGTAGAGAACGGAGTTCCAATTCTCAAATGCATGCTTGGTTAAGAAATTAAGTATTTAGTCAAAAAAAAAAAAAAGGTTATTATGGGTCTGCCATTTATCAGGTTAAAAGTCTAGGCAATGCATGCATTCTGTTTACACACAAATACATTATTGATTTCTAGCAGTTCAGAACAGTTCTCTTGTCTTGGATAACAACACCCTCAGAAGCAGAAGAGACAGTAGGATGGGTAGTTGACAGCTAATGGC
>JANZLP010000075.1:24307793-24319283 GCA_026930925.1 Chelictinia riocourii
AAATGCTAATGTTTGACCATTTCCTCCAGCAAAGTGAGTCTCATTATTTCTCATTGTAGCCTACATTTACCCTTCCTCCAGTCTACGTCACCCTGACCCCAGAGTTTCTGCTTTTCAAATATACACTTAAAATTCGTCTGCTATGTGATCGTTTTATGAGGTGATATCATGAAGCGTAAGTATGTGTTCCAGCTGTGTTCGTGACCCTGCCTATAAACCAAGGAGGTTGGCTAAGCACAGTCTTGCCCTCCTGCTTAATGTGACTCAAGACAAGAAGATGCAGTGATCCAGAGTGCAAAAGTGAAAGAGAGTGAAAAATCCAGATTAAACCCTGGAAAAAGGAAAGTCTAAGTGGAACTGACTTTTTATCTCTTTGTGTCTTCATGTTGACACTGCATTAGGAAGGCTGACATCAGATATCCCTGGAGGCCCAAATCCAATTTTGAATCAAATGTAAAAGACCAGCTTGTAAAGGCTAAGAATGAATTGGTTCTGCCAGAAGAAAAATTAGCACAGAAACAAGCTTATTTCCAGAGAATCTACTGAAATAACTACATGATGCCTTAATAGGGATTGTCCTTGTCTGATTTTTTTTTTTTAAACTTAGTGAAAGTTCACGCTTCGAAATGACCAATCTGTATAAGGAACACATCCATCTCCAGATTTGCTGCATGCAGTAATCTGCAGTCAAGATTACTTTAGCTAGCATTGAGATGGGCTGCCCTTTTTATTCTCTGTTTTAACACTAATCCCTGAACAAATACTTACAAAAGCTAAACAGATATGTGTCTGTCCTACTTGCTTCCATTTACAACTGTAAGAAGCTGCAGAGATTTTGTGCTGCTTAGCTGTCATGCTGTTTCTTAGTGCCAAGTTCTCATATTGCTGCAGTTCTAGGCCATTTGCTGTTGCAGGAGAAGATTTAGGTCAGTGGTTTTTCAACCTTTTTTGATTTGTGGACCCCTAAAAAAATTTCCAGCAGTAGTGCAGACTCCTTTAGGAATTTCACATATGCAGATTGCTATCTGGCACATAGAATTTGCTTTTTCTCAATCATTTTTTGCAGACTCTTTAGAAGTTTTTCATGGGCTTGCCAGGCTCAGCAAACCATAAACTGGAAACCAGTGATTTAGGCGAGCCCTTGAACCATTACTCCTGCACGTATACACTGCTGTAAAAGATGAGAATGCCATAAAATGAGTAACATCAAGGTCAATGTTTTGGGGATATTGTGACTTTCAGTAGTTTACAATCTGTCAATCCTGAATGCAGGGTGTTTAAGCAACCAGTGTTCACATATGAAAAAATACATGGTGATGGTGTACCAACACCCACATTGTCCTGCTGTCTCAGTGGCTTTGGATGCTGAGCTGTGGGTGTTCCAACACCCCCATAAATCATAACCAGTTGCTTCCAGAGCTTTAGCTATCAAATGATATATGCTTTTTTTGCTTCTTTAAGCCTAGCCCAAATAAAGGTCTACAATATGATTTCTTTAGATTGAGATCAGGCTTAGGAGGAAATGTGGGATAAAGTCCATGCATAAATCAACTCCCTCCCTGCACTGCTTTATGCACCATACCATGAGAACTGGTACTTCTTTAGAACCCATTAAACCCTCTCTCCTGGCTGAGAGACTTCTATTAGTAAGCAAAACCATCCTTACCGCAGTAGGCTGAGCTTCTTAGCCTTTCTAGCCCCACTATTTATACAACAGCCAAGTACTGCATCTTCTCCCACTCATCACTTTGCTGTTGGTGAACTGGAGGAGAACAACATCCATCAGCTTAGAAGTCAGGAAAGACTGGTGTTAATTATTTGCACTGCTGTAGTCCCTGCATGCTGCAAGTATTGACCAGGTCTCTACTATATGAGATTCAGTGCATGTGTGAAACAGGAAGAGGGTCTGCATGCCAAAGATCACCCAAACCAAGCATGTGCCAGCAGCTAACAAGTGGGTATCAGGGTTAGGCAGATGGAACAGTACAAGCAAACAATAAGATAATATAAAATTAGTGTATTAGCCTATGGTCTCGGCATGCCATCTAGTCACCTGGTGATAGGTACTTTTGTAGGTATCACAGGAAAAAAGAAGGCTTTGAAGAATGATGATTAACTTATTTCTGTAGCTGTTACAGAACATTCCAATGATGGAGGAATGGCAGTTTGTGGGAGAAAAAAGCATATGGTAGTTGTCAGAAAAGGTAACAAAGAGGTGATACAGACTGGCAATGTGGCTAATCAGAGGTGAGCTCTAACTCCTGAAAGTGAATTTAAGATCATAGGCTGGATGGACATAGGTCAAAAATGGGTCTTGGACATGAATCAAATAGCTTTTTCCTTGGTGCAATAGAGAATGGTGAATCAAAGGAGGGATGTAAATAGAAAGTGATCTGGTCAAAGCAGGGCACTGGCTAGGAAAAAGAAGGGGGCAAGACATCCAATGACAAAAACAGAGGAGAGAATAATGCAGCAGTGGAGATGCAAAGTGAAGAGGACCTAGTTATGGGTTCCAGCTGCATGGACGGAGAGGGAAAGATTATATAACTGTTTTGTTATTCAGGAAGAAACTATAAATGTGGACATTCTTTGACCAGGATGGCCCAGAACTAGGTCCAAATTGAAGATGACATCTGATTTGCATTTCCTCTTCCTCTCCTTTACTTGGCATCTGTTGTAAACCTACGTTCCATAGCCTAAGACTGATCTCAAGGTCATTGTTTTGATTCTACTCTTATACCTCCCGCCAAGAGGTTTATAGAGCTTGGTGTTCTTTATAATGAAAGTATAGTGCCCATCAACCGATACCTCCAGATTTTCAATTTTCTTTTTGGCCTCCTAAGGCTTTAATATGAAACCTTCCATCTCACTGTCCATCAGAACTACTGCTCCTGAATTATGGCAGATTTCCTCTTAATATCCACAGCAGGGATTTTTAATAAATCAAATAAAAAAATAAAAAATCCTGCCCCATCCCACAGGGTTGATGGATCTGACTCCCTGCCAATAGTAAGCCAGACAAGATGTTATGGGACCTTTTGTTTTTGTACAGGATGTAGAAGACAGGCTCTTCCCTTTCTCAGGAGGCAATTCAGTGTATAAACCAGGTTAGCGTGCAAGCCTGCATCTCCAAAGGTAATGCAAACTAAAAATAACAACGTGTGTCTAGAATATGGCACTGAAAGAAAGCAAGGAACAAGATAAAATGTTCCATTAATCCCAGTGTCTAGTCTGAAGATGAAGCAATTTAGGGCATGCTATCACTTACAAAAACAATGACTAGACTTCCAGGTATGTACTGCAGGTGATATCTAATTCTTTTCTACTTGTCTCTGGTTCAGTGCCTACACCAGTCAATTTACACTGTACAATATGTAAAATAAAAATAAATCTCATTAAACATCTTGACTGTATGTTGCTTAGCCTGCTGCTCTATCAGACTGTGATTTAAAGACCTACCTCACCAGCTTGGGAGGAGGAACTATACTTAGCCTGTCATTCCCATTTCCTTCGGTTACCTTTTCTGCCTCTACATTCCCTTTCTCCATATAAAGCTTGAAAAGGGATTTGTACCCCTTGTACTAGAGGCAGTATCCTGAGGTTGTTGTATAGCAAACAATCCATTACAAAGATGTTCAGCTGAGAGGGGATCTGTAAGGCAGAGTACCTGGATGGGTGAGCTGCTTTCCCCCTGAACTCCAGCAAAGTGTGCTCTCCTTCCCCCAAAAGAGCTGAAAACTTTCAGCACCTACCCTCCAGCAGGAAGACCAGGAAAGCCTTCCCTCTGGAGCCCATTGCTACAGCTCCCTACATGGTCACAGAAATCACTCCCAACATTCCAGGGTTTGGTTTATTAATTCATTGTGCTTCCACAGCAATTCAAAGTTTTGCCTGGTCTAGACAAGTGATTATATTTTCAGCTGACGCAAAGTTGCTTATCAGTGACTGCAATGGTATTCCACTGGTTTATGCAGCTGAGAATTAAGTGAGGTGATTTTTTTAGAATAATGAACATCTCTTCTGCGTCTCAGTACAGTGTTCACTGACAGCCCTGGATCTGAGATCACCCTAATAATGGATTAATATATTATGGCCACGCTTATATGACGTTACGGATTAATTATGCTGGTTTTCAGTGCTAGCATTGGCATTTTGTTTGAAATGAGAGGACAAAGTAAGTATATATTAGGGATTTTCTCTTTTACTATTGGAGTCTTTTAGAAGTTTTCTACTTAAATAATTATCCAGCAGAGATTTTACTGTCAAGTAGAAGATAACCAGGCACTCTTTCAGTAATATGTCTAATGCGGTGGGTGAAGCATCCAGAATAGCTAGACTGTGTGATTATTTTAACTGCTGTGTAGATAGAAGAATAACGTGAGGAGTGAAATGTGGAAAAGGTATATATATTATTACATTATTTCTCAACAATTTTCTTTTTCTCTTGCTCCTTTGTCTGGAAACAGTGATTAGATCGATTTTTCTCATGCAGTAAATAGACTTCCCTAAGAGTAAAGTGGTCACTTGTTCAAAGCAAAGTTTCTGGTTTAAGTGATAGATCCTTATTTTCTGAGCCAGTGAAACTTCTCTTCTGCTATAATAACATTTACAGACATCCTACTTGAGGCTGACATTCCCTGCAGGCCCGTAGAAAACCTGATGACACTCCTGACCATCTTTTCATCGTTTTTTCTGCATCATTTTAGTTCTTGTTGTCCAGGTTTCTGCCCTTATTCATAAGTTGGTTGAAGCTACATACAGCTGTCGCTGCATTTGTAACTTCTTCCCTCCCTGAGGTCTCTCTCTTTCAAAGGCTGAGATGGATGTATTTCTCCACTCAGCCACTCTTAAAGCTCTTTTCCGAGGGATGTGTCCTATCTGAACTCAGCAGAGGATGTGCATGACACTGACTGTAGGACAAGTCAGCACTGTTTCTGACTTCCAGAGAGACTCACAAGTGAACAGCTGAGAAATTTCACTCCAAACACTGATGCCTTTGGCTCAGGCTGGAGGGGTGCATCACTCACAAGGTACAGTGAAATGTACAGTATGGACAGTTGTTATGTCCTTGGTGTGGATAATTCATACATTTTTATTTTCCAGTGGTGTTAATTTGGCACCCCCTGGAGGAAATATGTTTGAAAACACTTAAAGGAAGGAAATATTTTAAAAATCCCCTTTGATGCGATCAATTCTTTAACTAGACTGTAAATGTTGCCAATTATCTATGGAGAGGGAGTCTTTGCAGAAATATTCATGTAATTTTTCTGTAGGCAGTTTTTCATCCTGAGATAATACATGCAATTTTTTTTCTTCCTCAGACTAAACATGTCAATCTAAGAATGTGACTGGGGAAGTGCTGGAGAATTTCTCTAACATCATGAATTAAACGATCAAAAAGAAAACTTGGAATGTCACCTATAAATGACAAGGAGAAGCATTAAAGAGGTCAGTCTGAATTTGGTCCAAGATATGTAAGAATCAGTATACATCCTTACTAGGGTGAGCTCACCCTGACTAGGGTGGGCTCATGCCAGGTAGAATGGGGGGGAAGACCTTACTGTAGGGCTGTGCCTGGATTTACAAAACAAAACAAACCCATGTCTTAGAACGCCTAAGGCTATTAGAAATACTTCCATTTTGCTAATCAAGTGGAATTGCTTTCTTTGTTTGGAAGAAATGACCATCTGCTGGGCGTGCAAGCTAGCTACAGAGTTTGATGCTCTCGGAAACTAAAAAATGCCAAAGGCAAAAATTTAAACTGCTTTGCCCCTCCAGGCTGCAAGAAAAGAAGGATGTAAATAATGCCAAAATGTATATTTACACAGCTTTATAATTTTATTTGAATGTAACAAAATAATTGGATGTTAGTAATTTCTAAAAAGAAATGTCAACAAGGTTTTTTAATTATTGTTTGTTAGCTTTCTTCAGGAGATACTTGGCTGCATTTACAAAGTGATTTCAAAGAGAACTGGGAATGTTGACTGTCAGTGCTGTATCCAGTAAAGCTAATCTGTGAAGTGTGAACAGTAATTGCATTATTTTTGATCTATCTGTCAGCTGGGCACAGAGCAGTCTCTTCATTGCTCCTTCTGCCCCAGCAACAAAGCTCAGTCGTGGTCCCTGCTGAAAGGAACTTCCTGGGAACTGCACTGTTTCATCAGCTCCTGCATGCATGATTTTGGTGTGTTCGTTTTGTTTGTTTTCCTGGAAGGTCCTCTGAATTTCCCAGGGAGTCCTTCTTTTTGACATACTTAAACTCACTGCTGCTTAACCTTGTAACTCATGGGTAATTCAAAGGCTTTGCAGTGGACTAATAAGGAGAGAGAGTCATAACACAGGAACTGCCATGCTAGTTTCCCCTAGATTAAAAGATTCCCAAACACCAGCAGTGGTCAGTAATGGCTGTCTGGATAAACAGCATAAGAAAAAGGACATAAATGATCCTTTTCCTGTTCCCTTCTCATATGACGTCTCTGGCTGTCTTCCTTTCTCTACCACATAATAAGGAAGAGTTCGGGGGCTGGCTGCCTGGCTTGGAAAACCCTTCATGTTAATAGTGCATTCTCATTTACAGCATGGCAGGAACATAGATTATCTGCAGAACTGGGCAACCAGTATTTGGAAAAATGCTTGAATAAAAAGCTATCCTCGGTATGTTTTCTTTTGCACTACAAAGTTGTTTCTCCTTACCCACAGACAAGCAGCCAGCAGTAGGAAACGACAACTGAAGATGGCTGTATGATAACATTACTCTTGCTGGTTTTGGATGATCTTTAAATACTTTCTTTTCCATGCAGAATATGTTATTATTGGTTTAATCATGAAACGTGTTTTCTATGTTACATTTGCCAGATCTGATGTTAAGAATTTAATATTACTTTCACCAGAGGTAAAAAAAAAATTGCAGAGAAAATTAAACAGCATCAGTCTTTCTGAATGTTATCTGTCACAGGGTGACAGAGAGTTCCAGACATTAATGCAATACAAATACATCTGAAATTTTACAGTAACATTTGAGTAGCTGCCTTCAGGTGCTTTTCAATTGGACTGATTTCTATGTTGTTCTTTATCAAGAACTCCTAGATTTCTTTTCCTAGAACCAGTATCAGAGGTGGCAGTTTCTGGCTTGTATCCATCTACGCATCGTGGAGTATACACTACTGCTGGTATGTGTACTGCTATTGGTGGTGGTGGTGGGGGGGGAATAAATAATATTTGTAGCTTCTTTTTCTACTGAATATAACATATGTATACCCACACAGTTCAGAGCCTGAAAACTAATTCCATCTAGAATGACCTGGATTCTAGAAAGAAAGAAGAGGCGGAGATACATTGCTAAAGAAACATTAACTGATGGAACAGATAGGAAAAACAGACTCTAGAAAAAGATCCTGTCCATTCTGCCCAGCTCAGGAGGGTGACAAGTAGAAAACAGGGCTGTTGAGAGATGGCTTACTTGGAATGTCATATAAAACTACCCTGGGCTGGGAGGGTAGTGCTGTCAGTGTACACTGAAAGCAGTTACAGCAGTCTGCTGTTCAACTGCACGTTGCAGCAGATCAGTACATCTCTAATTATTATTTGTCTGGCTGGCTAAGCAGCACAGCATTTAAAACCTAATTTGTTGTATAATTTAATTTTAATTGAGTCTCCTATCCACACAGGACTCGTTAAGCTAGCTGTATGTTTCACTTGCTGTCTTTTTACACGGATACTATGGGAGAGCTGCAAGAGCTGAACCAATCGTTTGCTTGCACTGTGCTATCAACGAGATGCAGTAATTCCTTGGTGTGATTGCAGAGGGATCTCTTGGCAGGAATATTTGGAAAATATGTTTTCTCAATGCCACAATATAACAAAACAACTTCCTCCCTCATTCTCAGCCACCTGGTGGGAGAAATATGGGCTGTATGACTGAGAAAACTCGTATGTGAAGAGTGGGAAAGGAAGCTGAAAGACTTGCATCCAACAAGGAGCTACTGCTTGTCATTTATCTTTGGTTTTGTGTCTGAGATGACTACAACACAAAATAAGTAATGGAATCATTTGGCCTCATTGATGTTCAGGTGAGACTTGTGTGGGCGGTGCCTCGTGGAATAGCTGGGGCAGGTGTGTGAAGCCATAGCTGGAAAGGTATTGGATTTTAGTAGGAGTGAGTTTTGGGAGTGTCTGTGCTGAAGGATACATATTTCTGAAAAAAGAAACACAAATCACTTTGAATATTTTTCAAGTTCTTATTTTCTCCTTTGTACACCTGTTGTTTTTGTTAGAGAGGTGGCTGCTGTCCGTTGCGCTCCTATACTTGGTTTAGTGTGGTTGGTTTTATGAGAAAGTTTCTGCTCCACAGTCTAATCCAGTTCTACTCAACATTAGTACTATCTCCAGTTGTAGCTCTCGGGAGACTTGCTGAATATTTATGGACTGAGATGATATGCGAATTATATTTCTTGGTTATGTTAGTCTGCTTAATATAATCAGCAATGTTAGTCTGCTTAATATAATCAGCAATGTTAGTCTGCTTAATATAATCAGCACTCATTGCTAAACTGTTAAATATTGTTAAAGAACAAACTCACCTAATTGTTTCTTACTTCTCATGTACTTAACTGAAATGGCACTTTACTTGAAAATATATGCAGCTAGGATATAGACAGGGCTGTTTACTGCTGGATATGCATAGGCTGCATCTACACTGATGATTGAGTCAGCAGTAATGTTTCTTCTTGATGCATATTTGCTTTACTGTATGTTTGGAGTTTTGTGTCTGCATTTGGAGTCTTGTGGTAGGCACTTGACCATACTACTGTTGTGCTAAGAGTGATGGACAAAGGCTGAGATTGCATAGCAGTTGGAGCACTCCTGCAGTGTGGGCACAAGGTTTTTTGCTCTCTGTTCATGTGCTGTGCACACTGAGGACTGGCAGCTGGCATGAACTTTGCTGCTGGTAAAGATGTAATGTGGATGTGCAGTCCTGAAATCATACCAGATTTCAGCAAATGAAACTTTGTTTTTTCCCTCTTTGCAGCATAATGGCCAGCAATGTAGACTTGTCTATTGAAATTCTATGTGACAAGATTAACATAAATTTTGAAAATGTCCATTACTGCACTAGAAAGGGCAATGCAAGCAAGGTGACAAATTAAACAAGACTCTGACTATTGCTAGAGGTATCTCTGATACTTGATCTACAGCTTTAGCTGTTAAACTTTAACCGTTTCAGACTTAATGGCCAAGATAAAAATAGCAGTTAAGGTACTTGTCAGAAGTAGGTGGATGAAGCCAATTCCATAATCTATTTAGTGAATAAAACAGTGATGTGATAATTGACACATTGTTCTGAAGAGCTCTTATGGTTGTGTTGGAATACTGATACCAATTTTTGTCTTCTGAAAAGTTATTACTTCAATAGAATATGTAAATGCAATTGAAAAACCTTTAAATGGGTGCAAGCAGTGTACGTATTTAAAAAGCATGTAGCTATGATTTCTTAGGGGGTGTTTGGGAAGATGTGGATGCTGTGAAGTCTGGAATGGGTGCTGACATGATGATTCTATAAAGGTTTTAAAAGCACATTGCATTGAGATTGCAGCATTCTTACTCCATTTTTATTGCTTCTGATGTTGATGTTTCTCTGTATGCAAAATTGCCATTCTTGGTTTTACTGAACATAAAAGGGAAGCTACAGCCATGACAAAAGATTCATTCCAAAACCAGATTGCCTCCTCTGAAAGATGTATTTAAAACAATGGTCTTCTGGTATGAAAAATCCCTTTCAGCTAAAGAAGTAATCTGGGACAACATACTCCCAGAAAAATTCCACGTTTTGCAGGAGGTTGGTATGCCATGCTGTACAGTGTCTCATGGGTTGCAAAACTGGTTTTGAATTACCCTATGTGAAATCAATTTAGGCACATATGAGACTATTTATAGTATAGTTAATCAAATAAGTATTATGTAATATCTTATCAGGGAACATATACCTCATCCCCGGTTTAGCTTTTATGTGAATATTGTGTTTGCTTCTGTCACTATCACATAATAGAGGAGCACAAAGAATCTGATTTTAAAATACAGCTGAAATTCTTTATTATCCTATTTATGTGTTTTCCATTTTTTCTTATTTAAGATAGTCCACGGCATTATACCTCATAATCTAGGATATAACATACACTGGCACAGTGCTGTCAGAAGCAGAGCTAGCCCCCAGTAAGAAATAATTGCATGTAAACTTATTTAATATTTTTGTCCATCTCCATCAGACTGGGTGACAAAACCATGCTTTCAGTTCTCTACATTCATATTGTCATGACTTTAAAAATTCTCCCTTCTCTGCCTGGCTTAAATAAGTAGCTTTTAAACTCAGAAGGAACAAATTCAGGACTTTGAGAAGAATCCCCAGTAACTTTATGTTGACAATTAATTGCAATTGACTTGTCATGTGTTTCATGCTCAAGGAAGAAAAAAACCTGGCCTGTAAAGAATTCATGAGTGTTAATTTCATTCACCAATAGCTATGGTAAAAATTATGGTTCTCCAGCAATCCAGTCAGCATGAAGCTGAGCTTCAACGGTAGACAAAAAGAATGCAAGTCAGACTAAGTAATGAGATGATAAAATTTCTTGTTAAATTCTTCCATAGAGTAGTATGTTGAGTTCTAATTACTCTGTCGTAAAAAAAAGACATAGCAGTACAGAGGATGGTAGTAAAAGTTGATTTCTTTTAGAAGCAAAGTCAGGCATAAAACCAGATATGTAGTAATACTTAAGTATCTGAGATGATAAATAATAAAAGAGTTGAAATATATAAAAATGTACATGGATTAAGCAGTGCAAAGTTCTCCATTTTTGTTGGCAACAAAAACATTTGATTTCAATGAAAATTAGTGGGTGATAATAGGTATCAGGAAGCCCTTTATGCTGTCTTGACAGAAAGACACTGCCATGCAGAAGGAGGTTGTGCTTCTTCAAACAACCCCCCCCCCAAAACCTACATTGTAAGACTATTTTTCTTTAAAAAGGCTTTGGAAATCAAGCAGTTTAGATGTTATGCTTTCATAGTAGGATTTTCACATTCTAGACTACTGTCAAAGTTAAATTTCTTTTTGAAAGAAGTAGAGGTGAGTTTAAAGACAGACATGTTTTCCTTAGGCAGTGGATTCCTTCATTCTTGTTGCCTTCGGGCACCCCAATCCCCCCACCCCACCCCAAACCCCTCACAAACAAACTCCTGGGGTCACCAAAGACATGGATACTAATATACCGATAAGCTAGTTATCTAGGCAGTATAAATGTTTTTATGACAAATTTCTTTATTATGAAAAAAGAAATCTCATAAATCAACAGTGATTTTGAAATTGATGAAATACTTTGGATTAAGGACTCACCAAGATGTTTGTGGCAATGCTTAAAGAAAAGTGACATCTGATCAGTGAACTCTCCTGGGCTAATTTTATGGGACTGTGTATTGGGTTTCTGTGGCAAGGTTTTG
>JANZLP010000075.1:24420927-24433559 GCA_026930925.1 Chelictinia riocourii
TGTTGTGATCCTCTTATTTATGTCTGAACACATGTAAGAGAAGCAAGTCTCAGATAAAATGGTTTGTCTTTGAAGATTGCCTAAGTTTTACAGACATCAGTAGAGCAATACGTGGTTTTGCAAGTACAGTACACAAAAAATTTTGAGTAAAACAAGAATATGAAGCATTTTCCCATGAATTATCACTCAAAAAACCTAGAGAATTTCAGCTAGCATTATTTATACCTACAAAAATCTCTCAGGACACGTTCTAATGAACAGAAGAAATAAAATGTCTTAAATCATTTTAGGTCAAGACATTAAACCCATAGGAATTTCATTGGAAATGAGTAATGAACCATAAGAACAGGGAATGACACAGAATCTCAAACCCAAGCTGAGCATTTGTGACATTACATATGTCACAAAGAAGCCAACTAATATCTTTTTATGTAGTACAATAATATTGTACAAGATTTGTTTATAAAGCAAGGTTAAAAACAACATACAAACAAAACAGAATACTTCCACAATCAGAGTTTGGAACACAGCAGTAAAATGTTCTCAACAGTTAGAAGAGCATATAAGCTTCTTGTAGAAGGAAAAAAAAAAAAAGTGGGAAGTGAAAAATGAAAATTCTAACCACGCAACGAAAAATACTGCAAATAAAGTAAAGGTCACATTAAAAACAGTTAATAAGTAATCTCAAAATTCGAACTTTGAGCTTATGTGATCAGCTCATTAAATAAATCAAATTAAATGAATATGGAATGTCAAAGCATACCAAATCTCATCTGTGAGCATTCTTTTTCGGAAGAACAGCTAAATTTATTCTAGCTTCATTAATTTCAGCCTGACTTTGGTATCAGCTTGACTCGCACATTCTGAATTCAGATCTTCATTTAGTTTAGCCTGCCTCAATTAAATATTTCATAAATATATACCTGAATAGTGAAGGAAAACTCAAACCTCCACAGAGGCATACAAATTTTTTCCTCTCTGCCTAAAACAAAAGCATAATTTATGTTATTCCTTCAGATTATATCTAGGGAAAAATAATGGATACAATAAACAATTAGAATAGTGAAAAAAGCTTAGAACTTGACCCACTTAATTTGCAAGTAATGACCAATAAATGTTTCTTTCACTTGCAGCGGAAAGCAGTTAAACAGATAAGTTAAAAGACTATCTGGAAAGAAATTTATGACCTCTTCTTAGTGGCAGTCATTACTTTTACAGCATGTTCTCCTCTTCTCTCCTAACAGTTCTGTTTGCTCGAGTACCACAGACTCTGGTTTTCAGACTTCTGTGGCTAACTTTCATTCAAAGAGAACTTCGACAGCAGCAGATACTCTCAGAGTTAACCACATTAAGTGCAAAATCACACCAAGCACCGATGCGCAAGTCCATCTCCTGCCTTACCGCTTCTGCAGCCATACCACACAGGAGCTGGCGAGAGGGACAGAGTCAAACTTCTTTAGCCCCAACAGGCCCAAGGCCCCGAAAATCTGGCTCAGGTTTCCTGGCGGCCCATGCCAATCTAACTGCTGCAGGCCTGCCTCCTCCATCCAATATTTTCCCCTTTCTTGTGCTGCAGCTGCCACTCCTTGGAGCTATCATCAACCTGTCTCGGCACGACGATCCCTGGAAAAGCTATCCGCTTTTTTTTTTTGGTCAAGTTCGTGTCCTTCACGCTCGGCCCGCTCAGTAAAGCCTGCGGCTGGGGCCGGGGTCACTTTTCTAAAAAAACCTGCGGCGTGGAGAGGAGGTTAAAAGTTTTCTGCCAACTGAGGGAGGTGAACCAGCTCCTCCCGGGAGGAGGAACCAGCAAGAGCACCTAGACCTAATGAAGCAATTCACTTTGACCCAAGAGACATTGCACGCCAAAGAGCAGTGCCTGGATGACCTGCAAACACAGTATGATGAATTGAAGGCCAGATTAGAAGAGTTCCAAAGTGACACTACTTCTAAAGATGACATGATCCAGTATTTGCAGAATGAGAAAATTGTCTTGGAAGTAGCTCTGCAGGCAGCAAAAGCAAGCAAAGAGCAACTTGACGAAGGATCAGTGCGCCTTGGAGAAGATACAGAAGTAGCATCAGAAATCTTGGAACAACTAAGGCAAGAAATGGCAATCAAGTCAAGCCAGGTAATAAATACCTAAAAGTATCTTATTTAAAATAGCTGTTGCAGGGAAGTATTGCCACAGGCACAACAGAGCCAGTTACACGAGAGGAGATGGGTACGTGTGAGTTTGTATACGTGTGTAGTTGTGAGATTCAGCTAGTGGGAATGTTTTAATCAGTGCTCTGATTTTTCCCTGTTAGACCATCTGACACTTTACATCCTGTTACATCATCAGTGAGCCTGCAGTTTACTATCCTTTGGCCTCTATACGCGTTTATGCATTTATGTGGTATGGGAAGAGAAGCTGAGGTTAACTGATCTTATTCTGTCGGTTTCCAAGAGCCACTATCTTTCTAAAATCTACCAGTTTTAAAATGCAATAATTTTAAGTACAGATCACAGTTGTGAAGGTAATTTTTTACTGTGCTGCTTTTCTGTGGCACTGTGGGCCAAACATCTTCCTTATGAAGTAATTTGGTCATGTTTAATTGTGCATTTTCTCTTGAAACTATATACCAGGCTTTGCTTTTGCATAGTGCTCTATACCAACTGAGGCTTTTTTCTGGTCGCAGAACTGTTTTACAAGACCAAGCCCAATGCATATCCTTATTCTTTTTGTGGCTGCTTTAAATTATGGTGACTCTTCCTTTCACACCTTAGTTTTATAGTCATCTATGCTCTGTGTCTTTTCAAGCATCCAAGCCCCATAGCAAGAGCTTTTTTATTGAATCCTGGTAATGATGAGTTCCTCGTAATCTTTAGAGATTTCTTCTGAAGATAATAATGGGTCTTGATAGTATTACCAATGGAAGTATTGAGGAACTATGGAAGTATATTTAAGATAATTTTTTTTTTTTCCCCCTTCAAAGAACCAGCTGGTTTCTTCATTTGATCATCACGTATGTGTGAACGGGTGCCATCCAGATACAACATATGTACACTACTGATGCATACTAAAACTTTAGTGGCAGGATAAGGGGACTTCATGCATTCCTGAGGGTTGACAGGGCTCACTATGTGGTGACCTGTGTGAACATATTTCGGTGTAAAACGTGTTATCTAACAGTGCCATTGAGATGCCTGGTCAGAAACAGGATCTTCACTAAATCTGACAATTGGTACCAGCAAAAGATACTGTTGCTGCTTGAAATAATGTAGAGTATGACATTTAGCATGTAAAGCAATGTGTTTGCTTTACTTTTTCTCTGGTAGGTAGAAAATCTGCAACATGAAAATGCCAGCTTTAAAAAACAGGTTCAGAAAGTGAAGGAACAATTCCTGCAGCAGAAGGTAAGCAAAAGCAAACTATTTTGAAGAGGTAAAACCAAGAGATATACTTCCCCCTCCCCCACACAGTGAAGGCATGTACTTCTGAGGGCTTTGTGAGGACACTTGAATCCATTTTCTGTATAAAAGAACTTTGTGACATAATTACACAGTTTCTGTATTTCATACAGTTAAATTTTTATCTGTAACTAACATAAAAGCAGATCCACCAACTAATTCATGCTTTCATTGGACTTCAGGGAGTTTGCCAAATGATCCACCATACAAAATCTCTCTCTGGTTTGCTGATACTAGGTTTGCTGTTACAAAAGCACTCATGAAAATCTTCAAGTGTCATTGTTTTCCTGCAGCTTTGAAAAATGATAGTTGCTTTTGTAATTAGACTGCAATAGAACTCTTCTAATTTTATTCTGAATTTACACAGTTTTGAAACATTAATTTGAAATTGATATGCGATTAGTGTTGCACATACGTGTCTTATGTGTAGGGTGGCACCATTAATTTACAGCTTGATTGCTTGTTGACCTAATGCAAAAGATTGTTTTAGCTTGTTAGGTGTAAGTTTGGGAAGGTTGTTTAAACTGTCAGTCGCAGTTAAGCCCTCTTGTCATGGCAACAGTTATTAAATCGTGTGCGTGGGATGGTTAATTTTTTACAATTAGTTTAGTTTAAAAGAATGGCATGTAATTACTGCAGTTCCATAAAGAATGTGAGGAAGAGTATCCCATACTGCTATAAACACTCTCATGAGGGTTTTTTTAATGAAATTCTGATACACAGTGGTATTTGATATCTGAGCTTACAGAAAAAAAATCTTTGAACCAGAGTGAATATGTTACAGAAGATGATGATGGTTGGTATTCTTCGACACACATACATCCGCCTCAAACTAAAATAACACTAGTAAATACTTCATGGTAGATTACTCCTAAGTTTAGAAAGTTGTAACAGAGGTGACATTGTCCTCTTGAAACTCTTGTGTCCAAGGTAATGGTGGAAGCTTATCGAAGAGATGCAAGTTCGAAGGACCAGCTGATTAGCGAACTGAAAGCTACAAAGAAGCGGCTGGACTCAGAAGTGAAGGAATTAAAACGAGAGCTACTGAAAATTCAAGTTGAAAAACAGGCGCTGGAATCTGAACAGTCAAAACTACAGAAGGAAGTATCTCAGGTTCACCAGCAGATGGTGGAAATAGAAAATCATCTTCAGTCAGTGCAGAAAGAACGAGATGATATGGAAACACGCCTACAGGTATGGAAGGTGTTAAGCTTTGGACTTTGGGAGTGTTACATCCAGGATATGTTGCTATTTCTGTTAACTTTGGAAATAAACAGAATGACCACCTGCAAGTTAAGGTTTGTGGTTACATATTTAATATTGTCTATACATTTGAGCATATACCTATGAAAATTCTGTAAATATGTGACTGCTTATTAACATCTCATGTAAGTAAGTGGGGAGAAGCACACTGCAGGAGTGGGAGAGGTGTGATGTGGAGGCAGTTTCCTTGGTCCCAAAGTGAACTCCATCTGAGGGCAAAGACCAAACTAGAACCCTGTTCATGCATGCTAGGGTGGTGGCCACAGAGGGAAGCATTAAAGAAGAAATAAAAGGGAAAGAAAAAGGAGATGGAGAACCTTGGAACAGTTTACACTTAGAGATGGAAGTAACTTTGAAACTTCATGCTTATTCTCTTATAATCCAACATACAGCAAATACACTTTTTTTTCTTACTCTCATGGGTGCTTTTTTCCTTCTTAAGTCTTTGCAGTTCGATAAGGAGCAAATGGCATCTCTTGCTGAGGCAAATCAGGCATTAAAACAACAAGTAGAACAAATGCAAGAAGAAGCAAAAAAGTAAGTGTTGTTTTAGCACGGACAAAAGAACTCTACAGCTTTTGTTTTTCATATTCCCCTTTTTAGCAATCACTTTTTTTCCTATTCCCTGGTCTTTCCCTTGGGAAATCGAAATAGAGAGTCACAGAGTCATATCCATGGTAAAGTGCTGGTTGCACGCTACACAGGAGTTTCATCTTCTCCTCTGATTCACTTAGGCTTTTAAGCAACAATGTCTGCCATACAACATACATATTTGAGCTAATCCTAATTATCATTCACTGAATTTTAGCCTTGACTGGCTAAAATGTTGCATTAGTGAGAACTATTACTTTTTTTTTTCCCCACTGGTGGTCGCAGGTTTTTTATGATACCTGATGTATCCACCAAGGATCTCAGATTAGATTGGATTCTTACTCCAAATTCTTTTATTTTTAGAGAAAGTAGTATATATTCCTTCATATTGGAGTTTTAATAGTTCTGACAAAGACCTCTGAATTACCGTAAGTATTTTCTTAGAATGTTATCAAGAGTCTTAAAGGTACTGTCTTGCAGAGGGCCGAACTGTACCTTACCAACCTGATGGCTTTCTCTGATAAGGTGGGTGACTCTGGGACAAGGGGAGAGAAGTGGATGTTGGTTTTTGTTGGGCCATGTGAAAAATGAATCTTTTAGTACTGTTTTCAGGCAAGTCTTGTTTTTACCTGATGTTTTGTTTTTCCTTTCACTCCAGCGCCATTACTGAGCAGAAACAGAAAATGAAGCGTCTAGGGTCAGATCTGACAAGTGCACAGAAAGAGATGAAAGCTAAACATAAAGCCTATGAGAATGCAGTCAGCATTCTTAGTCGTCGGCTACAGGAATCTCTTGCTGCAAAGGAATCTGCTGAAGCAGAGTTGAGCAAACTAAAAGCACAAATCACTGATGGTGGAAACAACCAGATTGCTCAAGTATGCATATGTCTTTTAGCATTTAGTACAAAGATAGAGCTGTCTTGTTATTAAATATAAGTATTCAAATATTATTTTATACTGAAGTGATGGAAACATTTGGAATATAAAGCTAGATAAGAGTGTGGCATCAATGTTCTGAGCACTGAGAATGTCCTTAATTAGATTTGAGAGAGGTGATTTGGCAGGCTTTGGTTTGGTCGGTGTGTTTGGTGGTTTTCTTTATTTTTCAATTTTACTTGTATCTGTCAGGTTACCAATTGTAATCCAAGCTCAGGAGGATGATCAGCCTTAGTGCTAAATTTCATGATTAATTTTCATTGTTGGTTTGGTTTTTGTGGGTTTCTTTTGTTTGTTTGTTTGTTTGTTTCTTTTGAAAGTCTCAGCATCTGAAGATTTTCCAAAATTCTCTTAATGCTTTTTTGTCAGACAGTTAAATGTTCTTCAGAGTAGCTATAACTTACTCATATATGTTATGCCTGTGATAAGAAAATTAATGTACTGGCGGAAGGTCCGGTTCGTTGGATCAATGGAGAAGAATACAAATATATTAATGGCAGTAGCTGGATGTAAGGGTGGAAAGCTCTGAGCAAGACCTTTACGTTAAGCACTAGCACCTCATTTAATATTTGCTAGTGAAGTAGGCTTTTTAACAAAAACAAAATTACTCCTGCAGATATGATTTATGTATCAACCACTTGTGATCCCTTTGCCTTCAGGAAAGGATTCAAGCTCTGGAGACAGAATTGCAAGCTGTTAGCAGCAGTAAGTTGATGCTGGAAAAAGAGTTGCAAGAAGTGATTTCACTTACCAGCCAGGAGCTTGAAGAATACAGAGAGAAAGTGCTGGAACTTGAGGATGAGGTGATTGCTTGAATTTGTATGGTAGATGGGCATGTGACAGTAAAAATGTGCCTGAGAGGCAGGGAGAAATTTTAGTACCATCATTTTACTCCAACAGTACAGGAAGTCAGAATCTTACATAGGAAACGTTGTCAGTGATGCTTGCAAATTTTGCTGCCCTGTGCTGGTTCTTCATGGTTAAACTAATCCACAGAACTTGCAGATAGCTGGATGCTTGACTTACACTGGAAAGTAAATTGAACAGGTAAGACACCTTCCATGGGACACAGATTAAGCTATAAATTCAAGCATCATCAATCTAAAATTATGCACTTAAAATTGTTTCTTCTCCTGTTTCTGCATTTCACTGTGTTGGACCATTAGTTTTTATTAAAATATGACAATGCTGTTGAGTATGCTACTAACTTGCTTTTACCAGGGCAAGAAATAGAGACAAAAGATCATAAACTTATCCTGCTGAATGTGATCTGGCCATAAATACAATTATATGTCCTGATGGCCTGACTTGACTTTATACACTATATAGCTAGAGAAGAGGGAGCAAGGAATCACATCCAAGCAACCTCAGAAAATTTTTAAACAATTATCTAGATGCAACAAGAAGGCAACTGAAAAGGCAAGTGTAGGAAATCCCCTTATTTGAGAGAGAGACATTTTTGATACTGCATTGCATTTTTTTAATCATAAGGATATGTTCAGCTTTAATTAGAAAGCCTGATTCAGAAAAATGCTTATGTCATCAATAAATAGCTCTTTCATTTTGCCAGTGCTCAGAACTTTAACAGGTGGTTAACTAACTCATTATTTCATGCAGGCTTTTTACCTACTTTTGTTTCTGAAGGCAGAAGAAAATTCTTTATTGTTACATGTTTTTTGGTAATACAGCAGCTGCTGTTTATGCTAAATCTTGCTTAATTGCAAATAGACCTATGGTTATTTTGTGCCATGCCAGCTGTCAGCAAAGACATTTGAAGAATAATTTCCATACTCAAAAGAAAGTCTCTGCTCCCTCTTCCTCTTGCTCATTTCTTTCTTCTGCATTTCAGACCAACATGTGTTCAACTGGAAAAGTGTCTAATGGTAAGTTAAGACATGAACTGGTCCCATGCGTATCCATCACTACCCTGAATACATGCATGGGCCATTCTAAACTCCTACTGCCTCTATCACTATTCTCAACTTGTTCTGCAAAACATAGTGCTCTCCAAAATGCTACTAAGTATGCCACGACAGTCACATTCTCAAGAGGGAATGTTCGACTGTTGCAAGAAAACCAGCTTGCAAGCTAAAATAATGGCTCATTTTCTTTCCCTATTCCAATAAAAGCATAATTTGAAACTTGCTTACCATTTCCAAGTGTCAAAACATACTAAATTCTGTTAATAATACTTGAATGAGTAAAAGGATGATATAATTTTACCTTGCCTTAAATAGAAAGGATTCAGATTATTAAAGGGCAAATGTATACAGGCTCAGTCCAATTCTGATTAAGTGTTCTCAGGCCTTTCTATTGATTTTTGTAAGAACCAGGACAAAGGTAGCATTAGCCAGTATCCAGAGTGATACACTGTCAGAGATTGATTTTGTAATCAGCATTTTCAGTTTCAAAATACCTGAAACTAAATTGAACATATAGTGATAAGAACCGCTTGGAACAAATAAGTTAGAAATTTCAGTAATAGTAATCATGATACACTGAATATTTAACTAGTGCAAGACAGTAATGGTGAAGAAATAAAAGAAAAAATGAACATCATATGATTGTTTTAATATCCATTCAGAATACTGGCAGCCTTTTTACTGGATTCATTACAAGATAAAGCATCCCCCATTTATAGTTTCTAGAACCTGCTAATAACAAGGTGTGTCCCAAAGTTGTTTAGTGGGAAGATAGAAGGGCCAAGTAAGATTCCTGACACCATAGTGGTAATACACAGCTCATTTGCATCACTAACTGCTATCAGTGGGTTGCTCGTCTCTGAGATGAGAAAACAGCTTGCGATACAAATAAAACTGATTATTTATTCATTTTCATACGGGTGCAGCTGTCGCATCTTTCTAGAGAAACTAAAGGAAAAGAATGCTTATTTTAGCATTAAAGGGATCTAGATACTTATTTTTATTCCCTCTGTGCTGCTGTTAGTAGCTGTGCAATTAAAGATGCACATTGAGTTGGTTGTCTGATTAGATTTATTTTACAATTATTTGTAATTATTTGGCTCCAAAGAACATCCCTGGGATAACATGCTGTCACTTGCAGTTGAGGCTTTCAAATACCTTGTCTCCCATTGCATCATCTCACTCCTTTCTCAACTTTCTGAAACTACGCTCTGTGTTTTACATGGAAGCTCACAGGGAAAAGCTGCCGAGAGCAAGGGGACAGAAGAGCTCACGACCTGACTTCCACTAGCACATCTGGCATCACGAGCCAGATTTACAAGTTGCTGTTTGCTGTGATACCAGAGAAAGCCATGTGAGGAGGGAAGATCTCACACTGATAAGCCCAATTTTGGGTCTGGTGGCGTTTTATTTTGGAATGAAATCGGCAACATCCAAAGGCGTGATGTTCCGAGAGATGAATGAATTGGTGGTTCTTTATTGATGCTTTTTAAAGCTGCAGCTAGACAAGTACTGCAAACCTGCTTTCAACCTGGCAAATCATGTCTTAGTATTCAAGGCCTGAAAATACAGATGAAATTTATTCTGCCCAGCCTAGAAGCGGTCCCAGCGCTCGGAGCTGAAACGTGCTGGGGAGACATCGGATTGCAGCCGAAGCGTCTGTAGCAAAAGCACACATGGATTCAGTGCAAGCCCGGGCTTACGTACACAACTATTTGTCTTCTGTGAGACAAAGTAAGGCAAATAAACTAGAAACATCCTGTCTGCAGGGTTTCTGCTGCAATTTAAAAATGGTGGTGTTGAACCGGCCTGCAGTCTGGCCCTTACCAGATGCTGTTCTGCTGCGAGGTTTTGCTCTTGTCCTGCTGCCCACGGCTCCTCCAGGGACCCTTTGCAAGAGGCCACACACGGCATCACATCCAGCTTTCTGCCAGAAGGGTAATGATCCCGCCACCGAGACTTCTCTAGTGACAGCACCGAAACACTCATCCTAACAACAAAATACATTCTCCAAAAAACTCTGTTTTCTCAGCCTTCATTTTACCCTTTCCATCTTCAAGCTGTTGCTTCTGACAGTCCATCTCAACTCTGACTTCATCCTCTTTGCCTCTTCTTCCTCCCTAAGTACCCCTTGGCTGCTATAGCGGTAATTTTAATAACAAAAAGGTTGTTGGATAAAACAGCTTGATCTTCTAAAGCTTGGGGTAATGATATAATGCACCGTTGAAACTACTGGCACGCTCCAAGGCGAGGCGGCTGCATTTTAACAAACTGGTGCCATCTATCCTTTCCTAATCTCACAGGGCAGCTGTTCGTTTGACAAATGTTTGCTAACAACTCAAAGATCTTTGGATGGAAATAAAACGTTAGAGGATTTTCAAAGGTCAGCCCTATACAATAGGAATATTGCCCTTTCAGGTTCTAAGTCACGAAAACTGGCAAATGTTACCCAAGGCCTGACAGCGCAGCATCAAGAGGGCTGGATGCATAAGGCTGAGTGAGACCCAGGAGCTCGGGGCTGGAGAATCACAGCTCTATATCGCTCAATACAGGAAAAAAATAGAAGCTTTACGTCAGCCTCTCCATGCCCACCCCTGATAAATTTTGTTTGCACTATAAAATTCAATCCCAGGGGAAGCTTTTTTCCCCACTATGACCTCCCCACCTCTGCAGCATCCCTTCTTTGGCTCCGTGTCTCCATCAAGCCCGGGCGCCTGAACTCTCCCCGGACAAGGTCCGGCAAAGTCCCTGGGGAGAGACAAGAGCTGATGAAATGGGGACACCTGCCTTGCGTTTTCTGCACTAAAGCCATTTTGCTAATATTAGGTAAAACACAGAGATGCCATTTCTAACCAGCCCTCGCTATTTAAAAAGAGAACACGCAAAGAGACAGAAAGAGGGCAGGCAGCATCTATTAACTCTTTTCACAAGGTGGAGTATTAGTGCCTGGAGCTCAGGGATGAGGGATTCAAACTGTTTATGGGTAGCAAAAACTTTCCAGAGGTAGACTAGTAAATACCAAAAGCTCAGGAATAGATGTGCGTACTGCCAGTAAGCCTACGAAGAGGTGCCACCTTTCTGCTTCACATTTAAGCCAACTCTGACTCTTGAAGTTCAGCAGGAGTTTGGTTCTGCCAGCAGATCCTTGCAGCATCCTGGCACATTCTTGGAGGCAGGCAGAGCCTGAGGAGCACGTCAGGTTAGAGCGATTACTGCTCTGAACTAGCTTTTAATCTCCTGGATATGGTTTTGGGTATTGTAAGGAACCTGGCACCGCACCACGTAGGGCAGAGTTGCAGAAGGTCGGAGTGATACCCGCAGCCAGGACTGCTGCACGCTGCTTGGGCTAATTAGTTTTCAGAGCAGCTTGTGAAATCTAGAGCAGCAGAGTGAAAACGGGGCAGGAAAGAGCCCACGGCCAGGACTATCCTGTTCCTGTACTTGAACTAACCACAGAAATGCTATGTAATACAGCCTGTACAGATGAAGAAGAAAAACCCAACCAGCTCACAGAGGAACCAACTGGGAAAGCCTGGCCTTATTTTGGCAAAAACATTCAGCGTCCCTGCCTCACTTTCCCAGCTGCGCCATGTAAGGGGAATGCTCATCACAGATGTGTCAGGAGACATGTCAGGCCAGGTACCATCTCAGTGCATTGTCCTCCTTGGAAGAGCCATACGAGAGCCTAAGACGCACGCACAAACTGCAACTCCCCGACCTTATTTAAATAAACAAGCAAACCCCATAAACTTCTCAAGTATTGAAGCCCTGATCTCTCAGTATCTTTGAAGAACCTATTCTGCCTTGTAGAAGATAACCTGTTCTGATTATTTCCCAGCCTCTTCAAGAGACCAAGAAATGACAAAGTTTTTATAAAACAGCTATTATTCATACGAGAGCACTCAAAAGTATCAAGAGTGCCTGACAGTCATTGACATCAAAGTTACTTGATAAATCAAATTACATCCTAACTTATGTTTGATGTTTATTTTGAGGAATATCATAACCAGTGAAGAGTTTCTGGGTCAACCTAGACAGAAAAAAGTCAAGGCAATTGGAATCATTCGACAGAGAGATTGTCTTTGTAATGTTTTCTTAGCAGTCTTACTCAGGAATAGAAACCTTTCCCAGATGTCGGACCTGTCAGGCAGTAAATTGGCCAGAATATTCAGGTCAAGCTATTTGTTTCCTTTCTAAGAAGCACTAGTATCTAAGATGCCAACTAGCAGGCTTCCTCAACACTTACAAGCAGCACCTCTTCCTAATGGCCCCGTTTACATTAACGGTCCCATTACTTGGTGCCCTTTACCAAAAAGAGGGAATTAGGGCCCAGAGGCAACAGGCCATCTGAGTAGCAGTGACCAATAAGGCTCCTTGGAAAACAACACTAAGTAATTTTAATGCCTGAAACAGATAGTGAATGATCCCTCCCTGTCCTCGTCTCAACCCACGAGCATTTCTTTATATTTTC
>JANZLP010000075.1:26025517-26039003 GCA_026930925.1 Chelictinia riocourii
AGTCGGCTGGAGGTGGGCAAGAAGTTGGGAGGGGACACAGCCAGGGCAGCTGACCCCAACTGGCCAAAGGGATACTGTTATAACTGCCTAGAAATGTCATTTTTTCCATTGTCATCAGCGAAGTAACCTGCAGGAAAGACAGCATGTAGCTACAAAAAGTTAGGCTCTTTCATAAAAATGGACTGTGGTCTACACACAATAGACTTGTGGCCACTGACAGCCTGGGAAAAGCAGTGGTTGGTTGGCTCTAGAGGTGTCAGGATTGTGAAAAGCCAAAGTTAGAGCCAAGATACATGGAGATCTGTGGATAGTCTTCCTATTCATTCTCACTTATAATAGGAAAGTGCAAAAACTAATATCTTTGAAAGGGAATTAAAAAATGCAGCAAGTGTTGGCAGAGGTAAGCAAAGTCTCCTTCACCTCGTGGTTTAATGCATTGCCTTCAACAGAAGCAGAGCTAAAGAGGGTGAAAATCCCTGAGAATCAGATGGGGCTCTTTTGTAATAAAAATACTGGAGAACAATAGCCCAGAAATGGGTACTCTGACGGTGTCTGGGTCAACTGCGCTGGACACCTAAAGGCTGTGTGAGAGGAAGGACAGATGGATTTGAATTTACTATTTACCTGAATTCTGCAGGACTCGGTGTCCTCATTGTGGATGCCTGTGCAGTCTTTAGTATTTGGATTAATGCAGAGTCCTGGAAGTTGCCTAGGTTATTAGTCAAGCATTACAAATTAGTTGATAATAAATATTCAGCAGCAGCTGTCACTTTGGAGCCTGAGGAATTAAGTAAATGGTTTACCCAAATACCTTTTTGTGTCTGTGGAGCTGGAAGTCTTTGCACCCAAATCAGCCTTTGTTAGGTTGTACTTCAAGCAGTCAGTTAAATGCTGTGAAGAGCCTCTGGTTTAGACTGAGTTTGAAAAACAGAACTGTTGATATAATTTATATTCTGTAGCGGTAGAGAATAAACTAGAAAACGCCACATATGTCCCATTTAAAATATCTCTT
Source organism: Chelictinia riocourii (assembly GCA_026930925.1). Taxonomy (NCBI): domain Eukaryota; kingdom Metazoa; phylum Chordata; class Aves; order Accipitriformes; family Accipitridae; genus Chelictinia; species Chelictinia riocourii. The sequence goes on from JANZLP010000075.1 coordinate 26,026,530, forward strand.
TGTGTTTTTGTGTGTGTGTGTTGCTTATTTTTAGGACTTTTTTTTAGGATTATTTGTGATTTTTGTATGGGAGATTGGAAGAAAGAGATTGTGATAGTTATAGTGAAACTGAGAACAAACAATTTAGTTATTCCCATCTTTTCTGTCATTATTGACTGTTAGGGAAAATCAAGTATCAAAATCAAATACAGCTTTTTAGGAAGAAAAATGTCATCAGACAAGGAAGCAGGTCATACACACCCTAGCAAGCAGGGGTTTTCAGGAGCCTCTGAGTTACAGTTGTTTTTCAGAACACTGTGTAATCTGTGGAAAAGTTTGAGATTTCAGGCTTGTGGTTTTATGATTCAAAGAAACTGTATAAGAGATGGGTGCTTACAAATTGTTTACGAGGTAGGCTAATAAATGTGTGTTTTGAAAATTAATGAGGAAACTGAATTATTTAACTTTGCACTTGCTTACAATTTGTATTTAGAAACAGTATTGTGAGCAGTATGGAGAAAATAATAGACTTTTTCAAGAATTAATTTGTGATTGTTGTAGTAAATATAAATTACAGTGTTATTCTTGAGGATTACTAAAATGTACTTACAAAAATACTGGGATTATGGACTTTTCAATATTAGAAAGAAAATATTTTTATATCATCATTTTTCTTAATTTTCTCAGGAAAGCAAAATGTGAAGCGTTCTTTCATATTCTGACTTATCTATATAATACTCTGATCTTCTCAAAACTTCCTGTAAGAGACATGTCCTGAATGGGAAGAAATTTTTTCTTCTATAAGAAAAAGGGATTCAGGAACATGATTTACTTTAAAGGCAAATAACACTGAGACTCCATAAAATGTTAATGTGAGATATAAAAGGCGTTAAGGTAAAGGAATATGGTGACTATAAAGTCAAGTATGCAGAAGCTTGGAAAGCCCAACAGTATATTTTTAAATAGAGCCCTTGCGATTTGTGAGTCTGACTATGTTTCACATACTGTGTTTCCCAGAGCCCTCTGCCTCAGTTGTTGTGTGAGATCCATCGTGCTTTTTGCAATAAAGGCAAGAATATTTACTGTTTTCATAAACATCCTCAGAAGATTTACATGTGTCCCTTAATGGTGACCTGCTGTAGATCTTTTTCAAGGAATCTACGAATATGTATGAATATGTAGAATGGATATGGATAAAAAACTTTTTCTTTTAACCATAGATTTGCATTTTTTAATTATTTTGAAGCCACTTTGCTAGCATAAAATGCAAAATAAAGCAACTATTTACTAAAGATCTTTTAACAATATATTTGTTTTATTGAATAATGAAACAAAGTAACTACTGTAACAGTTTTGTGATTCTTCAATGAGGCTTCACATTCTAATCAAATCTTCCTTCTTGGCCATGTTATGTCTGATGGTTTGTTTCTTTTTTTTTTTTTTTTTTTTTTAATGGGGAAAGATAAGGTATGTGTTTTAAGTGGCCTAACCACATTTGTAGTTGTGCCTCTTCGACTATTCTGCCCCCACAGTTTCTGAAAGTTTCACAGATATTGGCATCAGTTGGAATTATGGTGTCGAATGTGGTGGCACATGCTCCATCCAAACAGGCTACATCTGGCCCCATCTAGAGAATGCAGTGCTTGATTTTTAAATATTTGTGCTCGGTTTACTCCCATCTTCTTTCCCTCCCCTTCCCTAAGGCTTTTACTGTCAGCATCTACCTGACCCAAATAACGCAGGGTAGAGGAGGCTTCATTCAGTTAAGCAGGGTGAGATCACCTTGTCCATGTGTCTCAACCTGTCTGTGGATGGGTAAAGTGCCATAAGCTCTGTTTGCAGAGACGGCTGCAGAGCCCGCCTACCGCAGCTAATGCCGAGGTGCAGTGATCCCAGCTTAGTGCAGCATTAATATAAATAAGTTTGTTAATGGCAGTCCAGCAGCTACATGTCAGAAGGCTCACAACTTTGTGCAACAGGAAAAGAGACACTTATGTTCCCACAGTGGGGGAGCTCCACCAAGAACAGGACTCTCTTATTTGGTAGTGAGCTTTAATCCTTCCATTGTGTGTCGTTTTAAGCAGTGTTGTGATGTAATTGGCTTAATCATTACTATTATGTTGCTTTGCACAAGTTAAGATTGTAATTTGACATATGGAAATAAATGGCAACGGGATTAGTGATTTTTGCAGGTGTCATTTAAAAACAGGGGGCAGGGAAGAAAGCCTTTCATATTTTGCAAGCGGCATCACATAATAGAAATTAAATCTTAAAAAAAAAAAAAGAATAAATTAATGATTAATATTAGACATGCAATTTTACTATTTGTTTTCAGAATCAGTGTAGGTTGTCTTACATTTACTGCTTGTGATTACTTAGCATCATGAGTATTATTTCATAAAAAATATGCAGTGAGGAGCAAATAAAATAATTTAAAAATCTGCACCTGGATTTCCTAGCATTATGAGATGAAATAGTTCACTGCTGCAATGGGGATGTATTGAATGGTATTCTTCAATCATCTGTCTCAAATCTGGTACCACTTGATATTAATAAATGGCTTGAATAATGGAATAAAAAGAATATATAGCATATTTGCAGATAACAATGATCTAGAAGGAAGCCATAACGCATACCAGACGAGATTAGAATGGTGTATAAAAATGGAAGAAAATATTTCAGAAATATATGATAGAAGGAGAAGTTGGACACTTAAATGAGAAAAATGATAAGCTTGGCGGAGTCAAGCAAATGGAATGCAAAACTTCATATTGGCCCACTAGGAAATATGAAGAGAAGGGTTACATACAAAATATGTCAGATTAGTCTTTTTGCTTTAAACTAAATTAGAAAGATGTAAACACACCTTTAGAAGACACGATTCCATGAAGAAAAATGGAAGGACTTCAGGTTGTTTAGAATAATAAAAAAAAAGAATACTGGGTTGAATGGTGTTCTAACAAATATGGGGAAAAAACTGCTTGAAAAGAATAATTTTTTTCTTGCATTCAGAGTTGATAACACAGGGGATAAGGGCAGATGAATAGATTGCTTAGAGGGTTGTAGAATCTCTATTGTTGTTTATTTAAACTTTTCTTTACGTTTTTAAACTTTTCCATTCAAGAATTACATGAGTGTGGGTGGTCCACACCTTAACACATGGGAATGTACTAGAGACTATCTTGAAGGCACTTATAGAATCTTTCTACTATTATTCTTTTTCCTTTTTCCTGCTTGTTTTTTCAGTCTACATGTAGTCTGTCATTTTACATATGATGTTTTGTAAGTGCAGATTGCCAGTTAAAATAGAGCGGGTTAGAATTGGAGATATTTTTTCTTCTTGCATGTAGAAAAAAGCCTCAAGACATTAAAAAAGGAACAAGATAATTTATCACATGGAAATGAAGAATAATATTGCTAGATATTCTTGGGTGCTGTGAATATTATGTTGCCACCAGTTCATGGAGTCTTTTACAAACATTGGGTTGTAAAAATAAAATAAGAAATTAAAAAGTTATATTGACGTGCAAAGTGATGTCAGGGAGAATGACAGAGCTCAAGCTAACCAGAAAATCAGTGCCTGGCAGTAGGAACAAAACTTAATTTGAAGACACTTATAGATGCTTTGAAAGGCATCCTTGGCATGATTACATTGCAGATAATCAAATATGGCAAGTTCTAAGCATTTGAGGTTGATTATTAGATGGCATATAAATAAGAGTGAGAAACCAAGCACTTCTTTTTTAAAAAAAAATCCCTTAGGTGGCCATGGCACTGTATATGAGAAAATATATAGTCTGTTTAAAAAAGAATAAGGCAAATTGTGACAAATCAGAAAGAGGTATCCTTATGTTGTGGATCAACCTCCATGTCTAGAATATGATGCTATACGCCGCTTCAGATTTACAAGCAGTTCCATGCAGAATAGCATTGTGGGTGATGTATGCAGAGTAATTCTACATTCAGATATCAAACTAGTATTTTCTAGGACTAAACAATAGAAGAACTGGTTATTTGAAGAAGCAACATGTATCGACTCTTAGGTTCCCAGCTGAAAATAGCTAAATTCAAGTTCATTCCCAGTAACATAAAATAATGATTATAAACTAGCAGGTACATGTTTCTCTGAACAGAAAGAGGAGGGGAGAGGCACAGAGGACCTGAAAAATGAAATAATGCAGGAGCTTTAGTTGACTTCAAATTCTCCTGACTGGTGTGTGTTATGTGTATTTTATGCATTTCTTTGGTTCATAATAATTAAGATTAGTTTCAGTCCAAGTCACAGAAAAACATGGACGTGTTGCTTGAGAGATTTTGACTGTATGAACAATTGGTGGTGTATTTAAGTCCTCACTAAATCTCCCTTGTTGATTAAAGAGAAAGCATCCTTCAGTCATTAAAACCAAGCTTGCAGTCCTCAGGAGCCCAAACAACCCACACAGTTAGTGATTTGTTTAAGTGACTCTGATTCTTTTGAATAACCTGATGTCCTTTATAAAATTTGTAACGCAAACATGATCCTCCAGTACATGCATTGGAGCTGAAATGTATTTTCTTAGAAAGTATGGGGAAATAATCCAAATTTGCAAAGACACTAGTCTAGCATAATATAGATATTGAAGGTGGTGATGAAGTGTTGTGAAAAATACATGTGCATGGAGCTGTGCTATGGAGCTGGGAAAAATGACCTGAACCTACTAAAATGCTGCACTAGGTTGCCGACCCTTGGAAAACAGGTCATTTGTTCTTCAGCACTGGCTTATGTTTCATAGCCATGTAACACTCCATAAAAGCAGTTTCAAAGTCATACAAAAGCTGAAATTCCAGTTCCCAAAGTTATGTATTTGAACACTTTGGAACATAAATGTCATTGAAATGGAAGGTAACACTCAAATTTGGGCACATTTAAAAATTATGCTGTCAGCCCAGTCCCTGAAGAACAATGGACGGTTGACATAGCTTTCAAAAGACAATAGAAGGAAATGCCTTTAAGGGAGCTGTTAAAGAAAAGCCTTTTAAAATAGCCACTAAGTCTTTTTTGACTCTGTCTTCAATTCTGCCACAAGATGACGGTATCTCAGGACGTGACTGTTACGGTGTTGTTTGAGGGGTTTTGTACGTAAGCAGAATACAAAGAACCAACCAAACAGCTATTTAAAGGAGTTATCTCACTATTATGAACCATAGTGAAAGAACCATAGTGTAAGCTACACACATTTCACTGCAGAGATAAAATTGTTCGTATGGCTGTTGGTAGGGTTAAGTATCATCTAGGAGATAATGAGCACTCTCTGTTCTTGCTGAATATCATTTGGTACAAAATAGCAATGGAAAGGATTTTCCTCATTAACGAACCATGATGGGGGAAGAATGAAACTTAAGACAGCTAATTTTTTCAGGATGATAATGTTCTTTATTTTTAGGTCATTTGAGTTCCATATTAATTATAGAAAGATGAAGGCTTTACAATCTCCCTGCTCCCTCTCTCCTTACATATGTAACTGTAAAAGCTACCTTGCTATAATAAAACATTAATCTCTGTACTTCTTATTATGGGATCACAGACTCGTAGTGATGGATGACCATGTGTCAGAGCACATTTCCACAGTACACTGTAATATCACTGAGTCATCATTTGGAATGTGAAAGCACAAGTCCAGAATCTTGGCTAGACTACACCTTTTGGTTTGCTTGTTTTAAACCTACTTGCTAAAGTAGCTTTTAAGTCATATCATATACAGAGATACCCAACATGTTATTTAGGTATAGTCATACCTCACTGAATAATTCTGCATATGTACAAATAGACAGAACTGTAACTTTCTTCTGAAACTTGCCTTCCTTGCAGTGTTAAAGGCACAATTCATTATACCCAGGAACAGTAGTACAGGACATGGGCATGAACGTTAACGCAGATTTAAGCATAAAAGACTGGAGAGATACTAATCCGTTGCAGTTGATATGACAGTACTTGCTCTGTAATGCAGTAATGACAGTAATTAGAACACTTGTTAACTTACCTGAAGGTGTATCAATGCAGTTTATTTCATCTGCAGACCTGCAGAAAAAAAAATTTGGCACATACCTTCATTCAGCTGATATTCAAATATAATTTCTAATGTGGCTTTTTACTCTTTTTTTGTGTTGTATGGTCCGGGACAGCCTCAATCTACATATACATCTGAAAGATACATTTACCTATTTACAAAAGCTATTTACAGCTGCTTCTAGATTAAAAAAAAAATAATACTATACTGAAAAAGTGTGTCAGTCAGCAGCTTTTGCTAAGAAGAAGTAAGTAAAAAAAAGCAAACACTTGATTTGCAAGTTCTCAGAAGCCTGGACTGGAAACTACAGAAAACTCTAAGCTGAAAATGACTGCATTCTCTCAACCTAAGATTCCTAAATCTTTAATTAAGAACAATCTTCATGAAGAAAGTTAAGTCCAGTTTTTTCCAATATCCTACCTCTCAAAGCTCATTGCCCTGGTCATGGAAATTACAGTGTGCAGGTCAGCCAAGTTAAAAGTCTTAAAATAAGAACTCATTTTAATTTTTGAAGAAAGACAAAAGAACCACTGGCTCCTTGGTCCTTTTATCTGAAGGAAAACTGGGACCTAACTCTAGTGCTACTGACAACAATTTTTATAAGATGAATACACATAAATATCCAAGTAAGAATCGTACAATATAACCAATGCACTGGCATATATATACACACACAGGTACATATATTCTCAGCAAGTTCTATGCAACTTACATAAACAGGTCATCTGGAGCCAGGGGAGAGGTGACACAAAACAAAAAAAATTCAAAAATTTAATCTATGTTATGTATCTAATTGCATATGCATAATCCATATAAGTATGCATAAATCAGTCTCTCGCATACACTACTTACTCAGAATGTGCAAATCTCCCACACCTTGAAAAGAGAAAACAAATTGCAAAAACATACCATCTTACTTGTTGATCCTTACAAAAAGGAAGCTTTACAGTGGGAAATCCCAGTCTTTGGATCAAAACAGTCAAAATCAGCATCACATTTGTATCCATGGGATGATGTCACTTTGCCAATCTATGCACTTCTCTAACTCAAATTATACATGTATACTCTTTGCAAAATATTTTCCCTTCATCCTATCCAACACAGAATGTTGATTTTCACTTATCCTTCGCTGTGTCCTCTTTTGTAGGGCCACACTAATGTTAGTTAAATAAAATAAAAAAGTGTTTGAAGTTTTAACTAATCATTTAACATTTTCAGTGCTTATCCAAACTGAGTTATATATGAAGCTATTTTATTTTCTCAATAATTATTAAGCAGAAAATACAGAGCAGTAAGTATTTACTTTTAGAGAAAGATCTTATCATGTAAACTGAAAAATAAAAGTATGAAATTTACGTCTTCAGGTTTTACTATTGCTGGACGTTATTCACATAACAAGCTTAACAACTACTTGTGGAGGAGTGACTGTAACAAATAAAGGGTGCCCATGGTCATTTATCTTCTGCAATAGCAAATGTGCTTTGTTGGTGGACAAAGCCATCTGACAGATCTATGTAGTGCTTTTGGATTAAGGCTAAAGAAATCCATGGTTAAGATATTTACTGGAGACATACAAACAGGACACAGGAATGGCAAACTGATTATTTCTTACCATCATTCCACAAAATTTCAGTATTCATAATCTAATAGGTATCAGTCTTCAAGGATTCAAAAACCACCGATTTCTGTAGTATTTTATACCTCCTATCACAGTTCACTTGAGTAAGCAAGAGTAACTAAGTGTTTGGAAATTGCAACTTGTTATTTGTATCAGAACTTATGTCTGCTTTAGTGTTTAAGTAACACTACAATGCTCTCTTTCCCTAGACGTGTTGTTTCTTCATAATTTCTTTTAGTTCTCATTTGCTTTAAATAATTGTTGCCTTTAGCAAAAGCATTACAATTAACAATACAACACATCAACATCCACCAGACACCAAGAAGAAGGGGTAAATACAGACAGTCAGTAACCAAATGCTCCACTTTTAAAATGAAAGATTGTGTTAGGCCCTTTATAGAACAAGCATGTCTTGCTGTTGCAACAACTCTTTGTGAAGAAGTGAGTCATTTAGCTGTGCTATATGTTAGTAACTGCAATCTGTTACAAGTGATTAGTTTTTGGACAAAACCTATTCAAACCAAATCTGTTCTATATTTAAGCATACTCAGGACAGACATATGTAGTTTAAACATCACCTGAAGTGATAAAAGACACAGCCAAATGTGTTGTGCTCTTCTTCCCCTACAAATATATCCAAGAAGTTTTATGGGCATAACAGGGCAGACTGCTCTGATCTCTGTAAGCAGCTATTTTCACTCAGATTTATAAAGGTGAAGTGAACTGCACACTGAAGTGCTTATGTCTTTCCACTGACAATAAAGGTTGTACAGATGATTAGCTCAGATGCTGTGTAGATAATGTGTTTATACTGTAGTTGCACAAAGCTAGCCAAGCTGAATACTCTTCACAAAGTGTAATCTGTGTGTTTTCCTTGGCCTTTGAAACTACTTTGAAATACTCTGTTTTAAACTTTCTGCCAGAACACCTGTTTCTTTGTCCTTGTTCTCTTCAAGATATTAGCAGAAAAGGTCACTTGTACTAATAAATCCATGCCAGTTTTAAAATGTTAACTGTAATTAAACTGTAGAAAAACACTATCATGAACAAACACCTGAGTATTTAAAGAATGGTTTTATGTTTACAGAAAGTACGGGTAGTTAAGAATATTCAAAGTTGACAGTTTTCGTATCAGGGGACAGCACAAGGGCTCATACCACTCATACATTTAAAAACAAAGCTAAACAATGCATATGCTTTCTAACTAGCATCTATAAATCAGTACATTTTCCACAGATAATTCTTCAGCATTTCCAAAGGCACGAGGGAACAGATTTCAAAATGTCACACAGAAAAAAAGCAGTAAAATCAGGGAAATAATCCAGACCTCCCGGTTCCTAAATCTTACATGCAGTCCATTAAGCCTCTTCAGGTTTTTTTCAGGAACCACAGTTTAATACAAAGACAGTCTAAATTATGTGACTTTCACCCAACAAAACTTAATTAAAATTAAATTTCACCATTTTTTACACCAAGGACTAAGAGTAAGGATGAAGGTTTCATACAGAAATCAGAGAAAAAAAGCTGAAATGATTAAAGTTATTTTGCCCCCATCTGAAAAACAACAGATTTTTTCAGAAGTCAGACTTATAGCAAAGGAAAATGAGGAATTGTGAAGTGAACAGTAGAGCAGAACTAATTTCTGAAACCAGCAAAATCTTTCAAACAGGATTTACTACAGAAAAAAAGTATGCTATACAGAATGCTATCGCCCACGCTTCAAACCGAGCCTTGGTTTTCTCCAGCCTTCCTCAGGCATCCGGACCCCACGGCATCCACTCGCGACACCTATTAATGGGAGAAAATGGTGTGAGCCCAGGCCCAGCCCAGTGAGAACCGGGGTTGCATTCCCACGGGATGGCTGGGATGTGACCGTGTCACCACAATGCCAACTCCCTGCCCGAATAATTTCTCCCTACAACCCCCCTGCCCCGACAACCACGGTCCCCATCCCACCGGGCACTTGGGGGGACATTTCTATTAGGGTCTGGCTCCAGCCTCCTGCAGTGGGAACAGGCAGGATTTTGGGGTCAGCCTGGATTTAAGTGGCTGGTGACAGCCTGGGACATCCTGAAAGAGGGCAGGTGACGGCAGGAGCAGGAAAAACCCCATCGCTGCCGGTGTTTAATGGGGAAAAGTGTTCCCACCTGGGCAGGAGAGGGGGTTGTGCCCTGCAAAAACTCCTGTAAATCCTTTAAGGCAATAGTCCCAAAGCAGTGAGAGCTCTGGGGTGACCTGGCCACTGCTGGGGGGGTTCACGGGGTCCCTGCTCCAAAAAATCCTCACCGAGAGCCGCGCTTTGTGCCGGCTCGTTTGCAAAGAGCCTGACGCTCACGCTCTTCCCTGGGCATGCGGTGGCACCTCTTCACGTCCTCACTTATGGGGGGTCCCGACACCCCAACTGTGGGGTGCAGCCAGCAAAGCCCCCGATGTGCTGCCGGGCAGCTGCCTGTAAATGAATATACACGGAATATACCCGGCATTAGCTGCTGCCTGCACCGGGGCTGCCGTGCCACATCGCGGTGCGTGCATCCCTCCCCTGATTCCAGTCTCCTCCTGCATTCCCCCCCTCTCCTCCCCTCCAGCCTTCCCCTTACGCAGCTTTGCAAGGCCTGAGCCCGAATTTGCTCATTAATTGGCCAGTCGGGGCATCTTTGTGTTCTCCCTTCACGTTCAGCCTTCGGCATTGCTTTATGGGGTGCTAAAGCTGCGCTGACAAGTGCTGCATGGCATAAATTCCCGAGAAGTGCCTGTTCTTCCCGGCTCCCCCAGCCCTGATCCCCCACAAGCGCTCTGCCGGCTTTGGGGTTCGGGTCCATCTCTCCTCTGTGATCTGCGGTGGGGTGAAGAATCAATGCAGTCACCCTCCTTTCCCCGATTCCGAACACGCTGACGCCCTCGGGGATGGATGCACACGGAGCCGCGCATCCCCCACCCGTGCGCATGGATGCCCACGCAGGGCTGGTGAAGACGTGAGCGCCTTTCCACGTGCTGGGATCGCCTGATGCTTCGGCGTGAATATTCCTCTTCCAAAAAAAAAAGCTCCTCCTCGATGCTTTTATGCTTGGGTTTTGCTAAAGGGCTCTCCCTCCGGAATGCTGCAAAGATGCCAGGGCGCGGGGTGGATGCTCGCTGTCGGGGAGGTCCCCTGCAAGGTCAGGTTCCCTGAAAACCCAACCTTTCCCACCACAATCCCTCTTCTCTTCCCGGATTTCCATCACCCCTTGCCTGCGCTGACAATACCCCATCTGTGCCCCGTCTCAAAGGACCCTTGTCCGGGGGGGGGGGATGCAGATGCCTCGGATCCCCCTTTCCGGGGCCGGCAGCGTTGCTGCCGTACGGGATCGGGGCCAGGCACGAGGGCTGCCCACGCTTCCCAGGAATTTGGGGTTCACTGTGGTGCTTGTTCTGTCTCTCCGTAGCCGAGGGGGTCCCCGTCTGTCCCCCCCCCCTCCCTTATCTCATGGGGTGAGGGCTGGGACGGCCGGGGGCTGGGACGAGGATCTCGGCAGCTCAAATCAGTGCGATGGGAATGGGAAGGGCTCGATCCTGCTGCTGCACACAGGGTGAATGTAATTAATAAAACTAAGGTGTCTTTTGGGCAGGAAAACCAGAATTTCTTCTTTATTGAAATGCTCAGCTAATTTTTCTTTTCCCAAATGACCAAAGCCAGCGGCTTATGGGGCAAAAAGCAACCTGTTCCGATCTTTCAGATCTTTTAAACAAGTTGTCGGATTTATCGTTAAACCAGAAATAAAAGGTAATACCTAGGGTGGAGCCTTCTGCACCACCGGCACCACCATGTTTAGGTGTTCCTATAAACACAGGAACTTTACAACAGAATATGCTTCTGCGACGGTGGACTGGCGTAATCAAAGATGCTATTCTTGAAGGAGATCCAATGTTATTAATTCATAACTTGATATTCAAAGATCAAAATTATTTATGGCAAAAAGATGCTGAATTATAACCCAAGGCCCCTGAAAAATTGATCTAAAGTCCACATTTTTTTGCAAGGTGGTTACAGAAGGAACTGAAGCAATAAGTACTCCCCTGGAATGTTATTCTTAAAAAGACTGCTCAAGTTTGTTAGTGGAGAAGGTAAAATGCAAGTAGAAGACCAAATACAATAAATCAGGAAGAAAATTCCATTTTTGTTTCACCTAAATATAATTTTTGCATGTTACATATATTTCCATGTGTACTTTTTGGTACAAACTAGTCCAAGCTGGTTTTAATCCTTGTCTCTGAAAATTCTATGACACTAATTACACTGCTGCCCAGAGAAACCCTCAAATGATCATATACAGTATTAATAATAATCAGTTCTACTACTCATAAAGCTACAGAATTTCACATGTGCATTATTACTGCACATAGTATGATTTTTCATAACACAAAACTTAAGAAGTCCTAAGCAAGGTCTCATCCTTTCTGTGCTGGGTGCTACACACTGGTCCCCAATCTGAAGAATGCACTGTCTCTTTCTAGCTGATTAAAAATAAACTTTGGTAGGGTGAGCATTCAAAGCAGTGTACTTTCCAGGCATCAACTCTGACTTGTACTTACTAGTCAGATTGGACATTCTAGAAATGGGTTTGCTTCCTGACAGTTTGTACTTTCTGCTGTTAAAAGTTGCCCAGGAAATGAAGACAGTGAAGTCTTTAAGAAGCAGAAGTGTTTTGCTTATAGGGTTGAGTATTGCCATAACAACAGATACTATACCATGATTCAGGTTCTTATATGCTACCTTGTACCTGCCTTCTCAGCCAAGCCCAGCATCCCCAGGTCTGTTGTGCCTGTGCATAGGCCACCAGTGGCGGGTGAGGA
>JANZLP010000075.1:26316328-26327972 GCA_026930925.1 Chelictinia riocourii
TGGCTGACACAGGCACACCAGCAGGACTCAGATGGGCTGGGAAAAATCCAGATGTACTTAGGTGGGGAACAACTCCTGCTTAAGCCTTGATGCAGTTAAGTAACAGCGGATGAATAAGAAACCTAACTTCAGTAACAGTTGAGCAATGGGGGAGGGGAAAAGTCCTGGTTTCTCTTAGTATTACACTTACCATAATACATGTTGGAGAATCCCTAAAACACTTAAGAAAATAAGCACATACATGTTCATGACAACCAGGTAACTGAAAAGCATGGCATAGGTCAGTTTAGTACAGATTTCCCCACAGAACTCTCTTCTGTTCAAGAGTGTTACAGGCACAAATAACAAATAACTCTAGGAACTCTTGGTTCTTTTGGGCTTCTTACACAACTTCCTCAGAACTTGGATTTGGGTTAATAGAATATTCTTTTTAATACTATCTACCTATTTGACTAGTTTTCTGAATACTTGCATTTCTGAAACTACAGTAATAAAAGCTTGCTTAGTTACCAGTCAACTTTTCTATAATGAAGAATTAAGATTGACTAATATGCAAGTCATGTCAGTTTGTATGTCTGTGTGTGTGTATCGAATTCAGCAAAGATTAGTCAACTATTACAGTTTACAAGTGATGGACACCACTGTGAATATGACAAAGAAGCACGTTATCAACAAATTACAATTTTGGAGTGTTACTTTAAAGCCTAGATAATTGACTGCAGTACAACTGAGTTTGGAAGATGACAGAAATAATTATTTTAATGCATAAGCGTACATGCAGTGATAAAAATGTCCATTTTACAAAATGGGCAATGGCAAGTTTAACTAAGAAAACTGAATAATATTGTAAATGGAGATGAAACATCACATTAAATATTAACAACAAAGTTTAGATAAATATTAGATGATAACCAAAATATCAATCATTATTTAATAGTTAGAAGAGGCAGTCAATCATGTTGTTTTCCATGATGGTGTGGCAGTAGGTATACAGCATCTCTTATTCAGCAAGACTTTGAATATGCTGAATTATACTAACAGAAAAGCCTCTGACATGAGTTTCTTTAGACATTCTATAAACAGGCATTTAATGGGATCCTTTTGTTGAGTAAGGACCATTCCTAGTAAAAATAAGAACTTTTTGTTTTGCTAGTAAGCTGCTTCTATGGAAAATCTTAACAGATTTGGAAGCTAGGCTTTTGCTCTTTTGTTTTCCATTGGGTAACTTTACAGAACAACATTGATATACTTCACCACTCTTCTTAATGCTTCCTTAATTTTCCATAGCAGGACCTAGCTTCCTACTAACCATTCCTGTCTAGCAGAAGCATAATAAAAATCAATCTACAGGTAGTGTACATTGCTCTTTACAGACTGTTCCACAGTCTAAGCATTGCTTTTTGCTGCACCAGTAGCATAAGTGGGTCTGAAAGAAAATGCAGTAATATTGTGAATGCTCTGAAGTATGTACAGCGTGTGTAAAATCCAACTCTGAAAACAAGTTTTGTTCATATTCTTTTAGTTTACTTAGGAAAGCTTTAAAAATTACGTTATGTCATATAACTGTATGTAACGATGGAGGAGGTATTTGTTTTTTCTAAAAGTCAATCAATGGCCATGGTATGCTCTTGCATGAATGCAAGGACAGCATTTTAAAAATACACATTATTGCAGCCTTTAAGTTTTCATACATGATATGTATCTGTACAGGCTACATCAGAACAAACTGGTCCATATTGTTGCAATGTTTTGTAGTTCCCACAGGCAAAGGAGTTTAACTGAACAGGATGTAGCCATGTGGAGTTAAATTTTCCTTAAATCACATTACACTTCGAATACAATAGCAGGTCATGTGGCATTCTATTTGCCAAGTTCTGCATAATTCATTATGCAGAGTATTAAATTAAAGTTACAGGTTAGTTCGTATGTTTTGTATTTTTTTAATTGATTTGTTTACAAGAAGCTGTTTTATAGCTCAGTGCAATAGCTCTGTCGTACTTTTCATTTTGCTGTTGGAGAACTTTTTTGCCAATGTTTTTAGCATGTGGCCAATACAGATTTATCTGGTTTATGTGGACTTACATTAGAAACATCTATAATTTCTAAGAGAAGTGCAGTACCTCGTCTTCTTCACAACAGAAAATTCTAGTGAAGTAGTTCCACTTGCCACAGTGATTTTGTTAGGATTTCTTATTTTTAAACCCAACCAGAATTCAAGTGTGGTTTTTTTTTGGTGGTTGGGTTTTTTTTTTTTGTAATAAGTATCTAAATTGGTGTTTTGTCAGAGTGCCATGCAGGCCTGAATAAAAGGCCAGAATCCTTTTTCTACTGTGTCTGGCAAAGGTGTTTTTTTCACTTTTTCACAGACTGTAGCTTCCTGACTAACACATCTTCCTATTCTATACTTTCCAAGAGTGCTCATTTCAGCTGTCTGGAAATCTACGAGCAACAAATGGATGAGGGAAGTCTGCACACTCTAGAAGACTATAAGTAGATTTAGATTATGTACGGATGATGGTAAAAATGCTTCAAAGAAAGCACAGCCTGCAGAAGCCAGCAGCTGAGAACGAAGTGCTCTAACTTTTGCAGTGCAATGGTCTGGCTGCCAGGTTTGAGACAATGGGGCAGGGTGGTATCAGGCATGCTCTGCTAACAGGCTAAGTGAGCAGGCATGGGCCTGCTGCCGGACTGGCTGTGCCCAACACGCTTGTGAAGGGAACGAGAGGGATGAATGAGGACAGTGGGGAATACCAATCTAGCATGCAGGCTAGCAGAGGGAGGAATGGGCATTTACACTAGGAAAGCAGCTTTTCTAGAGAAGGCTGGTCTTTTCAAACCCTAAAACAGCATTGTAAAGAAGCCACGTTGAATATTTACCAAAATTAGGCAGCCTGAAAGTCCTTTGGAACAGCTCACTGAAGAGATGTACAACTCGGCTTTATGGCAGCAAATAATGAGATGGCTGTATGTATCTGAACTGGGAATCATTTGGCTTTATATGAAGGACATCCCGTGTTTACCAGCATTATCATAATTAACTTGTCTTTCTGACAGTGGAGTGGTATAAATTAAATAAGTTTAAAATGTAAATCATGCAATCAGCAAGAAGAGTTAAAACCCTGCACAGAAGTGCACAAGACTGAAGGTGAAATCATATGACATTTTTCTTTTTGCATTAATTTGTGATGGAGAAAATCATATTAGTTTAAAGACTAAAATCAAAATCCAAAGGTTAGTATCTGAGTGCATGACACATTACCTTCTTCCACACAGGGTCAATCACAGAACCTTTAGTGGTCTGTGATTAAAACTGAAAACTTAATTCATGAGCATAAACACAGGTCTTCTGTAATGTTGTCTAGCAAAATCCAAGTTCTTAGGGGACAAATGGGGAGAGGAAGTCAATTTCAACAGTCCTGAGAAAGGACAGAGCTCAGGCTATACTGATGATGCTTTACAAACAAAAGAGAACTTCTTTTCTATACTTCCAGAAGAACACTTTATCCCTCCTTTCCTATTTTTGACTATGGGGTGGGTGCATGGGCTATGCTGTCCTAGAAATATAACTAGGAAGTTTTCATATGCCCTTTTGTTTAACCTTAAAAGCCATCCAGTTACCAACTAGATACTGGAAAACCAAGATGCATGGCTTTTTTAATACATGCACTTATTTTTTATAAAACTTCCTTTCTTTCTTCAGCACAAGTTTCTAGGACAAAGCTGCAGAGCTTGCTCAGGAGTCGGTAATATAGATCTCAAGTATGTTGTTAAGGTTCTCTGTAGTCTGTCTGCCAGGTTCATTTGTGGTGGTGTGTCATTTGTACTTCTCTTGTTGGCTCTCTTCAAAGAGGCAATCTCATGAGACTTAAGATGGAGCTGAACAGTTATGTGAGTAGGACCTTGATTCTTTCAGTCTACTGCCCTCTTCCCTGCTACCCCCCTGCCCTGCCCCCAATTAAATCCCTGCCGGTTTGGTGCCAGGTGTTCTGACTGCTAATCCCATACCCTGGACCTCTGCTGTCAGTAGATGAGGAACAAGAAATATTTTACATACTAAATAATTACAGAGGTCTAGCTAATATTTAGTACTCATTTAGTACCTACTGATCACCTAAAATTGTTTTTGATAATCAGTGTCAATTGAGTGAACAACATCAAAAGTGTTATCAAATGTTTTATGTGCTAACAAATCCGGATTGCTCATCTTGAAATAATGACTGGATCAGATCAAAAGAGGGAGGGGGTGGCACACACTACACTGTATAGAAATGTGGCAGATTCTTCCACTACAGAAGTGATAACTGCATTTTGAAAACCTGTTTGTCAAATACAGCATGGATCAAAATGCAATACAGCTTTTTTTTTTTTTTTTAATTTGGCTGTGAAATGGAAATTATTTTAACAATTTTCTTATGTCTATTTAATTGACCTCTTTGGCAGTTATCCCAGATTTCAGAATTTCTGCTCTTACTTTATTTGCAATAGTTTCACCTTTTTCTTCCCTGGTGTATTTATACATAGTATAAGCTGACTGGTAAATGTATACTAATAGTTAAAAATAGATTGTGCAGAACAAAATTTAACATGGTGGGGAGACAACCTTCTGTTACAGACAGATTAGATTGGACTTGTCAATACGGGCACTACTGTAGTATTGTACTGCAAAATTTTTTTGTTTTTGTTTTGTTCTTCCCCCTTTGTGCTGCACCAAAAAAGCATGAACATGCTACACTGAGAAAGCACTGCAAGTCATCTGGAGGCTCAAGCCCCTATAACCTTTAAAAAAAAAAAAATAAATAATTAAGCAGCATGCTAATGTCGATACCAGCAGAACAGAGTAGAAGATAACTAGCTCTGACTTTTGGATCTGCTGTCAAGCTTGTAAAATAAGAGCAACCACATGCTCTCTTTTACTGGATTGTTCCCACTGTTTTGATTTCACATAGTGTTCTGTTTGCTTTTTTAAGTCCTTACTGACTGCACACATGAAAGACAGCTGAGCCTCCGAGATAGATGGAAAACTGGGCCACAGCTCCTTGGAGGCCTCTTCCTGTCCCTCCCCCTCCCCCCTCCCCATCTTTTTAGGCTGAGGGCTTCGCCTCTTGCTCTCTGAAGACTTACACTGGGACAGCTGATAAAGTTATTGCTCCAGCTGTTTGCTGCATGAACAGCCAGACTGTTCATACAGATCTCTTAAAACTGTTGCAATTTGCAACCCAGAGTTTTAAGATAAACTAAAATTAGGCTCAACAGCTTGGCCGTTTGTGTGGCGAGTGACACATACAGCCAGGGGTAGTAATCTTATCAGCTGTTCCAACAGATATGCATCCTGTGAGCAGTACTACCAACCTTCTTTACATATGTTATGCTCACCTACAAAAAGTTATCCATGCTAGCTGATTTGAACAGAGCAAAGTTCTTGTGTTATGAAGCATGGCAACATCATGAAAGCTGGTGCTTTTAATAGCAAGTTGCTTATTGTTTTGGATAAATTTTTAAAAAATTACAGATGTAGAATAACTAGTTCATAAAAGAAGAACTGGTACTTTGATACGTTCTTAATATCTACGCTTTTTTCCCACTGGTTTGTTTAATCAATTCTACAATGTCACCTTTATTTATTCTCTCAGTATGAGACCAATCCATAATTTGTCAGTCAACTTGTATACCTGTACCACCTTACTGAATATTTTATATTAGCTTAAAAACACATTTAGAAGTAGCATGATCTCCAAGACAGGTGTTTGAAGTTCTAATGTCAGAAGTAAAGGCATTATCTTTTTAAATCAAATGCCAACCACATACAAGCATGTTTCGAAATTGCTCTGTACTTAATTCCCCCTTCTCTGTGAATGCTAGGAGACAAATATTTTGTACTGGAGCACAAAGGAAAATGTAAGCAATTCCTGAATCTAAAGGCCCTTCTGGGAATAGTGCAAGAGACCTCTTTTCCCTTGCAGGAAGCTGGTGATCTATAATCAGCATCTATACTTTCTACAGGACAAAAGAATCTCTCTGACAGGTAGTTACCAAGCATTTTAGGTTTTTGTAGGTCAAAAACACTGCCTGAAAACCTCCATGGAGAACTACAAGCAAACCAGTTCAGATTACAAACCATTAGGGATGTAATGGGCAATAGTAGAGGCCTAGGGAGAACACATCATGATGCTTCCTCAGGATGTTCCACCAGCCTCCAAAATGTGTTTGTCCTCAGGAATTCCTGAGCCAGAGACAGTATCTTCTGGGCCGAATGGTCCCATGTGGATTTTTCTCCCCAGGGTCTTTAAGGTCTGTGCAAAATTCTGTTATCCACAACATTCTGAGACAGTAAGTTCCAAAGCTTAACTACTATAGCTGTAGCAGTGCTTTTTATGTATTGAACTTGCTGCATGATTACTTGCTAGACACTTTTGTTATTTTTTCTCCCAAGAATTATTTTCCATTACCTTTTCTGTGCCACTCATTCATTTTATTATACTTAGTATATTCTCATTAATTTTTCTGGCTGGAGAGTCCTAGCTGATTCAACATAACTTCTGTTCCAAGTCTTTGGTCATGCTAGTTGTCCTTAACCAAATCACAAAACAACATGTATGTATCTAATTCTTTTGTGACACCTGGGACGATGTAGGCACATAACAGATCTATATAGTACCATTTGTTCATTCTCTGCTGGTTTCCTAAATATTCCTAGCATTTATTCACCCTTTTAAGATTACTTTTAACACTACTGAGCAAGCTTTCATAGAACTGTCCATTTCAAATTCAAGACAGCTTTAAACAAGAATAATTTGAAGAGCTTGTCACTGTATGTATGGAATTAGGGGCAGGGGTTTTTTTCCTTCCTTTACCTTAATTTTCACTCCTTTAACTAACTGGTTTTCTTTAATCACAAGGTCTTCCTGTAGAGGTTTCTAGACAGTTTTTGTTTTTCACTACTCTGAACAGCTGAGCAGCAGCCGTGTCACACTTGCCAACTTCCAGTCTGCTGGCACTGAATCAGATTTAAGCAAAAGGTTATACTTTACAGTTAATAGTTCAACTGTTGCTTACTCTTTCAGAGCTGTTGTCTGTCATGTCACCTAGTTGAGGTGAATTGTCACTGTCTGTTCATCTGTTCTGAAACCTTTTTACTGATACTTCAACTTGACACAGGTCCTGCCACATGTCCCTTTTTCAAAGGACTTTGGCATGAGAATCTCTAGTTCCTCAACTATGAATATCAATAAATTAACTTAGAAAGTTTTTTGTATCTAATTTTAACTGAGTTCCTGATTTGTCACCTATTGGCCAGGTTTCACATTTACCCTAATAATTTTCACATTCTTTTCTATTTTCTGCATTTGGAAGCAGCCTGTAGTCTCTCTCACTGCAGAGTAGTTGTACACTTAATCTGAACTTTCATAAATAGTTTGCAGACTGCTTGCAACTATTTTACCCTTTTGACCACCTATTTTTTCTTAAGTAACATTTATTGCTTTCCTATAGTTCCCCTTTTGAATTTTGTCACAGCCTTTAATGCTGAAACTGCGACAAAACAAAGACAGATTTAAAAAAAAATTTTTTTTTAATCAGTTCCTGTATGCTCCTTTGGACCAAATAAAGAGATGTTTCCCCTTGTGGGTTCTTCTCATGACTTAGTGCTCAGTGAAGCAGTCATCACGCTTACCCATTCTATAAAGGGTGACTCAAGTATTCCATTAGTGTATTTCCTGCCTTTGCAGATTGTGTGATCTGCAGCATACTATAGTTACAGTTGCTCTCCTGTTCAGCAGTATAATTTAGAAGCAATACTCTTCCTAACTGAAGCCTGAAAGTTAAATCTGTAAGCATTCTGTACTACTAGTTGATACAGTTAGCTTGTCTGGTTTGACACTAAGCATTCTTCAAGGTACAGAACCATTCTACTAACTTGCCTGTGTAAACATGTATCTTGCATTAGTACCACGCTATCTTTCTTACAGCAAATACCCAATCTACCCATTATTTTATTTTAAAAAAGCGCCATGTTTCTCAATTGCATTTCTCAGATGCTAGCATTTTGTGTGTAAGCATATTTTTCTCTGGGTCTGGTTTTCTGTTTATGTGCCCTTTTAAAAGAGACCTATCAGCATGTGTTTCATAATTCTAAGGCTTGCCAACCTGTGTATTATGACACATTTTCTGTATACAGAATTCATACTAATACACAGTGACAGGGTAAGATGTGGCTACGTTTCTGAATTCAGATTTTGGTTTTTGTGGCTTTCCTTTTTCAGACCTTCTACGCTGTTTACGCATTTCAAGCAAGAAGTGATCAGGAACTCAGTCTTCAGGAGTACCAGAAGGTTAGGATACTTCGGTTTTCTGACCTGAGTGGCAATAAAGAATGGTGGCTAGCAGAAGCAAAAGGTCAGAAAGGATATGTACCATCTAATTATCTGGGGAAGATGACATATGCTTAGGAGCAGAAAGGCCCATTGAGCCAGTTTCTCTGAAGCAGACAGAATAATCATCTCTTACGGTTTGCAGCAAGCAAGGCAAACTCACAAGTGATTGACAGAAGCCATGGTATCTGGCACAGCACAGAGATGATATTGAGAACCTCAGTCCTCCAAAAGCCATCACCTTGTCAAGACCTGAGGGAGGAAACATTTAACAGGAAGACTGATTCTGATTAACGTCCTCAAGAGCTTGCTTTTCTAGTACCCCATAATTTTCTCTTTCGTCAAGGCGTCCTACGTCGAAAGTCAACCTAAAAGTACAAATCACAGCTCAAATTATGTTTTTCTTCCATGATATTTAGCAAATAATGTTCAAGATGAAGAGAATTAGCCTTGAAAAAGGACAAATTCAGTCTTCAGGGATGCTGTAGTTCAGGCTGAATTGTTCCTGAACTGCTATCTCAGTGAACATAGACACATTTAAAAACTTGAGCTTTTTGGTTGTCTGGTTTTATCCGCAGCCACTTTTGTAATTAACCTTTCTGCAGTGGAGATTATTGGAATAGGAAAAGAAAGAGAGTTTCATTTTATTTCAACTTAAAACATACCAAGTGTGGTGGTACCAGTGGCTGGTCCCAGGGAAGAAGGTATGTTTAGTTAAATATGGAAATGGGGGGAGGGAAAGAGGGGACACAAGAAACAGGTACTGTGAAATAAAGAAGTTATAATTTTCAGAGGAATTACACAACTACTTCATATGGAAGAAACAGTTTGTAGCAATACCTGTGTTATTAGACTTGGGAAATATAAGATGATTTTTTTTTTTAAAAAAAAAGGTCAAGCAGTGCCTTTCAATGAATATTTACTGCCTGTCTGATTCCTTAGGTCAGATACAGGGATCATGTCTACTGAATAACCTAGGACTTAGGATGCATCAAAATTTCTTTTCCAGAAAAAAAGCCCCCCGTAATTCTCAAAGTGCCTGATTTTAGATGGAACAGTGAAGAATGTATCAATGAGCTGATTCACTGTTCGCAGGGCTTTTGACTCTGAATTTGCATTTTGCTAAAGTATCTACAAACTGGCTGAGGCTATTTTAACAAGATAAGATAGTTCACATTGCATCCTTGATGGGCACAGAAAACAAAAAATCCCAAGGAAGTGTCTGAATGTCAGGTAGTACTTCTTCAGGTTCACTGACTACAGCCCTCCGTAGGCAGGCTGGTGCCCTGCACTTGAGCTAGACTGAATAGTGATGTAACAACTTCTCGTTGCTATTACCATTGATAACTGAGTATTCATTGCAAATTATTTCAATACAGCAATAGCCTGGGCCCTCTAGTGAGAAGTGAGGACCTTCTTGCGCTGAGCATGAGAAAACAAAAATAAAGGGACGATGCCTGCAGCAGATACAGTGTAATTGGAGGTAAACTCCTGTCACGTGTGTTCTGTATTGCTGCATAATGGTTTAGTACTGGCTGACCATTAAAATGACAGCACTATTAAAATGAAGACAGGGGGTGTTGCTGATCAAGGGTATACAGAAATTGTTCTGAAGATTTCCTGTACATTTCTACTTCTTATAGTTGCAGTGTGGGGGTATGAAGTGTGGAGATGAAATGATTCAAAACCCTTACCAAGATGTAATAGGAAATAACCTGTCAGCAACGAAAGGATGAGAAAAATTAGGGCAGTCAATGCAAACAACAGTTTTTGCTACACTAATGAATCTCGTTTCATTTTCTTTAGTGTCCCAAATTTTCATATTATTTTCCTAAAATGGTAAAGAAAGTTCTCAGTCTTGCTCAGAAGATGAATGCAGTGGATCACAGAGATGAGAACCTGAAATTTTTGCTGGATTAAATCATATGATAGAGAAACTTTTTGAGTTCTCCGAGATGGACATCCAGACACTGGTATGTGAAACTCTGTGAACTACTGCAATCCAATGAGCAGTAATAATAGATAATGCGTTGTTTTGCCTAACTGTACATCACCTCGTGCACTTAAATCTTGCTGTTTCCATAGCAAACAAAAAAGGTTCTCATTCATTTTATTAATGGATGTAGCTGTTTTTACAGAAAACTTTGCCTTTAGTTAAATGAAGAAAATAAAGCTTTGGAGAAGGAGCGTCAGCTTGGAGGAATGGACTGAAAGACTCTCCCCTACTAAGCTTGCACTGCTTTGGCTTTTGTATTTTTAGATTATGGGGAAGATGCACACAAGAAGCTCTTTGGTATCTCTTACAGTTGAAGGTATTTTATTTGGAGATGATCTATACTTTGAAATAGTTGAAACAGTTTTAGAAATGACTGAGTTGTATGTACTTAATACAGTCATGTAAGTACAATGATCAAGTTTTGTATTTCAGTCAGTGAAATTACTTAAGGGCAAGAGTCAGGAAAAAAAGATTTCTGAAGCCTTAGCTCTGAGAACTCAGCTTGAGGCATAGGGAGAGCTCTGATTTTGAGTGTTAGGTACGTTCTCCATGAAAAACCAGGCTCTGTGAAGGTGTCTCAAAGCATACTCAAATGCTGCTCTCCAGAGTATTCACTAGGTAACCTGAAGTAACAAGGAATGAAGGATGAAATATATTGGAGCTGGCCACCTCAATTTCACTGAACTTCTGTGGGACTTGGGAACTCCTAGTAGGCAATATGAAATCCCAGTGTATTGTTAGGACCCATAATAGTTTTTATATTGTGGGATAACTTATATGACTTTATTATAGCCTCCTAACTTGGGATCCAGAAAAAGTATGTTATTAGGTACCCAGGTGGATTGGTTTACTTCATTTCAGAAATTCAAAGTTTTAGCTGTTATCATTTGATAGTACAGATATATTGCAAATTTTTATTTTTGTTTAAAACAGATGAATGAAAACTACAATTGCAAAAACTTGAGATGCTCTTTGAATCTAAAGCCTTCCTACATTAATTTACATTTACAGCATTTACAGCAATTCATATTAGACTTGCTCAGACACATTTTTAAGATAGTGCTTTAAATACTAGAAACTGAGCTATGTTAGGGTGCCAGAAATCCCTAAGAATATGCAATGTTCTTGCAGCTGTTTCTTTAATGTAGCGAAGGTTACAGTATCCACTGTTTTCACACAGCTGAAATTATAGTCTTTTTTATTTCTTTGCAATCTGGCACGCAACCTGGCTTTGACTTGACTTCCATTGTTAGTATGCTATTTAGCACTCAGAACATTATGC
>JANZLP010000075.1:26589463-26599801 GCA_026930925.1 Chelictinia riocourii
CTAGTTCATTTCAGTGCTAAACAAAAGCCCCTGAAGTGCTTTGTTGTTAAGCCTCTAAAGGTGTTTGGTGAAACTCGAGAGTCACAGGAAGCAGAAACCCTGGTTGGGATCTATCCTTCTGCTGTCTATCACACATAATTACTTCAGGCCCAGAACAGCTGAAGGCAGCCATCTTACTCCAGTTTGTCTGGTGCAAAGGTCTGTCTAGAACAGTCCTTAAAATGCTGAATCTGCAGATTATGTTGCCTGAGATTGTTAATATCCGATGGAGTCAGGCTGTAGTATGGCTGTATACCTTAATTTTAACAAATGCGTTATTGAAATGCCTGATGTTTGTATATGCTTGGGAAGCCTTCTCTGTAGTGGAGTGTTGATTACAAATTAAGCACAGAATGGTGTTGTCATATACATTTGACTGAAACATTTGCATTCTTATGTGATACATGGTAAGTATCACAGACATACATGTACAAATGATAAATATACATGCGATGCATGCTATGTATCACATTATTAAACTCATTGTAAGGTAATGGTTTCTCTAAAGCATGACTGTAAGTGTGCAATTAAACCCTCATTAAACCATATGTTGGCTAAACTGTGTGTTCTTCACAGTGCAGAAAAGGAGTGGGGTGATGGTATCCGGGGTCTTTCACTCAGCGCAGCAAGATATGCCTTACTCAGACTGGAGGAAGGTCCTCCACACACAAAGAACTGGAGGTACTCATTTTAGACTAATAAAATGCACTGTCGTGATTATCTGCTTGCACTTAAGGAACTGGACTCCAAACAAGATGCTTTTGGTCTGTGTGAATGAATTTATATGCTCAGAATATGAAAAACACCAAAGTGTTGAGTCTGCAGTAAGCTGCTGTCACTGCCCAAGTCCTACTGTGTGGACCCTGTATGGACAGACCTTTTGTGTCCTCTGGATCTTTAATTGAACTCTGAATTGGTGAATTCACAAGTGGAACTTGGGGAAACTGTGGAGATCTCTGAGTGCAGAGGTCCAGAGGCCCGTGGTAATTTGCACTGCAGGCATAAAGAAGTCACTGCTATCATTCTAGGATTAAAAACCAAACAGTGGCCAACATTTTTCCCTCTGGCTTTATGTGTTGAAAACAGATTAAGTGGGCAAGAACCCTCCTCTCAGTTAGGCATTGTGCAACTCTTAGGCTCTGAACAAGAGGACTAGGAATCTACCAGAGAGTTTTATAAATCTTTCCATACTTGCTCAACCATAGCTTGAGAGAGAAAATAACTGAATTGATGTGTAGCAATACCTTAAGGGACAGAAGGTAGGTGGGATTTATGTTTAGATGGAAGTGTTCATATTTCCCAATGATCAGCGCAAGTATCCAGATATATCTGGAAGGACAGCCTTGCAGTATGAACACAGTGTGTGCTCTAACAGTACTTAAAAGAACCTTGAAGATCAACCACGTAAATAAAACACTAATGCAAGCCTCTTAAGCTAAGTACATGAACAGGTTTTATGACTGTCCAAACAATGCAGCAGAAGAATTCCCTCAATGCTTCAAATCTGCTTTGAATCAAGAGAAATAATTATTAATTAAAACCGTTCTAATGTGTGAGATACACAGAATGTACTGTTTCAGAGTTAATAAGCAAGTGCACCTGAAGTGATAAGAGAGAGAGTTTTTTAGAAGTGTTTTTGTTAAAGCCTTAGTAAAAAATACGTTCCCTTTTTTATCTTCTCCAGGCCTCAGTTGCTGGTGCTTCTGAAACTTGATGAAGATTTGCATGTAAAATACCCTAGATTGTTAACATTTGCATCCCAGCTGAAAGCTGGCAAAGGTTTGACTATCATAGGATCTGTGATCCAAGGGAATTTCTTGGAAACTTATGGAGAAGCCCAGGCTGCTGAACAGGTCAGTGTTTTAAACAAGTTGCTAAAGTAAAAAGGGGGGAGTAGGCAGATAACTTAAAAGTTTCATAATTGTATATGGAAAAAAAGCGTATTGGTGAGGCTTCTGTGAAATACAGGACTAGTTGAGTAGTACTACTGCTATTTAGTAAAGGGCTTGCAGAAATGTTTCAGCTGCCAATTGTGGCTTTGGATATATGAAAGATCGATGCTTGCAGCTTGTGTAAACAGCCTTACTTCATAAAACTGTCTTCGTTTATAAGAAGTAATTACAGTGGAAGTTTACATATGCTGATTAATGGAGCAAAGAGGACTATTTAGTTTTGTAAACATCAAGAAACATTTCAGTAACTGTCAGTTATTACAAACATAGCAAATGTGCTGTATCTCTTTCAGTGTAGTGATGAATGTATTACAGAAAGCATTAAATGATGGTCCTGAAAATTTGTTAATAAATTATTTCATCTTTCTCACTGCATAAACATGACATCATAGCTCTGTTTACATCTGCATAGTATCAGCCAGCACATCACTGCTTTCTTCCCCAGAGGCTTTTTATACAGGAAAACTGTTATAAAGGGAAAACTAATTAATAGGCCAATGTGTTGAACAAGTTTGTTTAGTTTTTAAACAAATAAAGGTTATGGTATTCTTGATAGGTGGGACGGGGTTGGTGCTTATATTTGTAAATTGAATATAGTAACACAGCATGTTACATAGAAACCTGAAACTGGAAATCTGAATGAAGTTAATTGACCTTGGGTTTAGAAAGGTGAGTGTTTTAGGATTAGAAAATTGAAAGTGAGATAGTAACACAGGTATCACTAATTACTACTATGAATAAGAGATTATAGCACAAACCAAAAAACCCCCTTATCTTAATCTGTTAGAAATAATTATGTTTGGAAGGGAACTGTGTGTGTTTTAAACAAGTATTATTCACAATTAGTGGATATTTTCTCTTCTGTTTTATTAAGGAAAGCAGATGAGCAGAACTTTGTCTTGAAATGTGTTTTACCTGTGGACATGTGAACCAGGAATTCATGTTGTAATCACATGATAGAGAAATACTTAAGAGTTCCTTTTCCTTGTCTGTCTTGCAGACTATTAAGAATATGATGGACATCGAGAAGGTGAAAGGATTTTGTCAAGTAGTTGTAGCCAATAAAGTAAGAGAAGGAATTGCTCATTTGATCCAGTCCTGTGGACTAGGTGGCATGAAACATAATACTGTGGTTTTGGGATGGCCATATGGTTGGCGGCAAAGTGAAGATCCAAGGTCATGGAAGACCTTTATAGGTGAGCTTTAAAGGTTCACTGTGATCAAACATTGTGAACAGAGATACTTATTACACACGTGGTACACACGGGATTTTAACAGAATCCTTGTAAAACTGGTTTTAGTTTTAGTCTGTTTTGTCTAGTATTGATTGTGAAGTAAATAATTTCTTGCAAAACTGCTCTGTGTTTGAAATACCACTTCTTGTAGGTAAAAGACCTATGAAAGATCTTCGGAGATTAATCTAGCAGCTGAAATTCATCTAATACATGCTTAAAAATTTACAGATTTGAGAGATACTGGTTTTATGGCAAACTGTAATTTGTTTCCTAGCTAATCTCTGTCTTTTCAGAGGTCTTAACCTATTCATCTCTTCACTACTGGAGCTAAGACTGTCCTTGCCTATATCCCTGTCCTTTCCCTATGGTCCAGTTACTTAACCCAGTCCAGTTAGAACAGAGCAGATGCTTTCTCCTCATACTTAGCTTTGAAGATTGCTGCTTTTATTTCAAACATGAAATAGGCCTTGTGTTCCTCTAAGTCTGCTTTATCCTAGCTTTGTCATTTGGTCCAACCTGTCTATACAAGCTTTGCTGTACATCCTTTTCTTTATGTAAGCGATGACTTTTATGCTTTGCTGACATTTGCTCAGTGAGTAACTTTTTTTTTTTTAAACCATAGATCACTCTTGCAGAATTGGAAGTAACTGTTTGTTCTTCCTCTTTTTGGCAGGTACTGTTCGCTGCACAACTGCAGCCCATCTGGCTCTGCTGGTTCCCAAAAATGTGTCCTTCTACCCCAGCAACCATGAGCGTTACAATGAAGGCAACATTGATGTGTGGTGGATTGTGCATGATGGAGGCATGTTGATGTTGCTTCCTTTTCTTCTCAAACAGCACAAAGTAAGGAGCTAGCCAAAGAAAGTTTGTCACCCAGCTACTTCTGTGTGCATTAGTTTAAAGAAATGAGCTCCAGTAGGCCTGTATTGATACACAAAAGCAGATATATTGATAAGTTTCTGTTTCTTACAGCAAAATATTATTGGTTCAAATACTGAGAGTTTATGTTGCCTCACCAGGTTTGGAGAAAATGCAAAATGAGAATTTTTACTGTAGCTCAGATGGATGATAACAGCATCCAGATGAAGAAGGACTTGGCTACTTTCCTCTATCAACTCCGAATAGAGGCAGAGGTAGAAGTGGTAGAAATGGTAAGGAATTTGAACCTGTTTTTCACTTTGATGCAAATGGTGGTATTTGGTTATGATTTGATTACAAGCACAGTATTTTTTTCTTATTTCTGCAGCACAATAGTGATATCTCAGCATATACTTATGAGAGAACTCTTATGATGGAACAGAGATCTCAGATGCTGAGGCAAATGAGGCTGACAAAAACAGAGAGGGAAAGGGAGGTATGTCATTTGTGGTTGATTGCTATGGGTTGCTGAGGTGGATGACACAAAGTGCCTTCCTAGTAGCATTTTATATAGCTGCTGCTGTAAGGAAGTACTTTCAGTGTAGCTTTTTTGTTTCCCCAAATGGCATGTAGTCATTGAATACCCTGGCTGTACTTGCAAAACCATGCTAGAAATTACTTGTTTTGGGGGAAAACGATGGCAGTATAAATGCTGTATTCCTGTGTTCCCCTTTGTGATGTAAATGATACTTGATGACTTGTGGATGTAAGTCTCAACCCTTTCTTGACCTTGTTTTTGTTTCATGTGGGATGTCTGGGGTTTGTCTCAATTTATAGTATTCTGTTTTCCTACTGAAGATTTCATGCCATTTTGGACTGTTAGCACTCGTAGCTATGAAAGGTGCAGATGATCTCATTTTTCTGCATGTATTTGACGAATATTTTTTTTTTGGTCAATTGTGACAGACTTACCCATTGTTTCAGACCATGTCATGATGTGAGCTAGGCTGTCTTTTATTCTTGTATAGATACAGGCCTCTGTTAGTCCAAACTGGGTGCAGCTTACACCCATCAAAACTGTTTAAAGTCAGTTTAGTATGTAAGATTATTGGCTAGGGCAGATGCCTGGTATCAGAGCTGTCCTAAAGACTAAACTGACTGTAAAAAATAAAGGGAACAATGGAACAAAAGGTCTTTCATTGCTTAAACAGAACCAGAGAATGTAAAATGAAGTCTCTTGAGTTCGCTTGTCATTCATGTGCCTTCTAGGCTCAGCTGGTAAAAGACAGACATTCAATAGCACGCCTGGAGAGCCTCTACTCAGACGAAGAAGATGAGGGGGACCCAGTTCCTGAGAACATCCAGATGACCTGGACAAAAGAGAAATGTGATGCTGAGAAGCGGAACCGAGGCAGTGCTGTGGGAAGCTTTAGAGATCTCATCAGCATTAAGCCGTGAGTCTTGTCTAAATCAACAGCTTGCACCTCCTGGAACTCTAGATGTGCTGTGCTTTTATTATCTTTTGTCTCCTAATCCTTGGTTTAGACTTATGCAATAAACATTGAGACCTGACTACTGAAAAGACAGCAGTTAGCCTCCTGAGAAATCTCTAACAAATTAAATGTAGCACACATCCCTCCATATTTTACTTGGTATAATCAAATTCTAAATTGGAGCTGTTAAACCCTATTATAACTTTCCTCCTGTCTCCCAAATACCTCAACAAAACACACAATTAAAAACCAGACTGATAATTTCACTGATCTAATCAGAATTTTAAAAAAGACTGTTAATTTCATGATCTAATATGTAGTGTGGATGTTTAATGCAGCAAGGAAGAAGCTGTGGAGATGGTGGTGAATGACTGTGAATAGAATATGTGTGTGATAAAACCCTCTAAATTAGACTCGCTGTTGAAGGAGCACTGACATGGAATGACAGCCTTAGCATTACCACGTGTGTGCCCCTTGACTAGCTAGAAGTAAAGCTCTATTTTGGCTTTGTATGAAAATGTGTGAAGCTTCTATGACCTCTTTGATGTACTATGTGTTACACAAAGAGTTCACTCTGTCAGTTTTGCATACTTGGCAAAGTGCCAGAGTTGTTTTCCTAATAAATCAGTGAGAATTCAAATCTGTTTTAGGCTGAAACATACTGTAGAAATTCTGCTGAATTTGGTGTTAACTACCTGTACTTTTTCCTCTTCCATGCTTTCAGAGAGTGGGAAAACTTGTAAGTTTGTTATTGAACTTAGAAGTACATTAAGATGGTTGAGAGGGAAGGCTTCATTTTCTCAACTAAAAGCAGGAAAACTGTATGTAATTATGGAAGAAAAGAAAAGGACTTAGGGTTGAGCAGTCTTAGCAATGTTTTTAAAGGGAGGAGGATTAGCCACTTAAGCTAAGTATCATTATAAATAGCATGTAACAAACTACAAGAGTTGTCCTGACAAGAACTAAGTCAGGATAGAAAACAATTACAGGTCTGAACCTATTTTCTTAAGCAGAGTATGACACACGAAGTGGGAAACATTACTCATTGAGAGAAACTCTCATTCCACAACACTGCTATAATGTTATTTCTGGCAGTTTCTGGACACTAAACAAATAATTTCTTAGAGCCTACACCTTCAAATCACTGTGGAGATGCCAATTTTAAATGTCAATTTAGAGAATACCAAACCTTTAGGTTTCCATTCCTTTCCCAAAACTATATGTGGTTAATAACAGTATATTGTTTCTGGTGCTGGTTTCTTCTCACTTCCTGTAAACATAAGCTGGTCTTTGTGTTATCCCTGGCTTTCTGAAGCTGATGTGGGGAAGACAGAGGATGTCTTTGCTCTATAAATTAAGTAAGAACATGAAATAACAAAGAGGTAATTCACAGTGGGTAAATTGTGCTGCTAGTATACTAAACATTATTCTTACCATTGCATCTTCCATTTTCTGTCTATATAAAATATTTCTTTGCAAACCTAAATATTGGGAAGAGCGGCAAGGCTGCTAAAGATTTTCACTCATAATATGTAAAGCTGAATTAACAAAACTATAGATTCACATTTGATTCCTTTCTACTAATATTTGGTTTTAATATATTAAAATGAAGAAGAAAAAAAAAGTGGAAAATCTTCAAAGCTGCAGGTATATTTTCCCTTTGATAAGTCTGTTTCTGTATTGTTTTTCCTTTTACATTACCAAACTAAAGGTTGATTTCCTGTAGGAAGGAAACATTCCTTGGCTTAAAATCCCCAAAGGATACTTTCCAGTTCTGTTCCTGCATGAATTGGTGTTATTTTGTGATAATATATTTTGAATAATTAATCCCGTTACCTCTCTTAGTCTGGATTTTTAAGGAGCAGAGGCTTATGAGATCATGCTGCATCTATTCCCTTCTCTCCCATAATTTTTGAACCAAGTGGCTACTCAAATTTGAAAGCATGATTGAGATTTTAAAGATACTTGGGTCAGAAGTATTTCTTGTAAATAGCCAGGCAGAGATGTTGATTAGTGTCCAAATGAAGGAAAGGGTAAAATCCTTATTATATACCAGAAAAGCCCCATAAGCAGATATACATTCAGCCATTTGTATGTAGGCTGCACTCCAGCCCACGGATCTGTAGGAAACTAGGCTTTCTCTGGAGATGTCAACTGCTGTTCAACACAAAAAGACAAGCGTGTTCATGGGAAATGTGAACTGAGTGCAATGGTGCCAGTCTCCTACTTGGTTCTGATGGGTCTCTGAGAAAAGAGTTTTCCAGTACTGAGTCCGGAGAGGTATGTGGTTTGTGCTGCCATGAGAGTGAGGGGATCTGGAGAGGGCTGCCAAAGGGAAGGCTCTGCAGTCGCAAGTGTCCATGGTCGAAGAGCATGTTCTCTTGTGCAAATGTCTTTTAACTTCTTACACAAGACAAAATCATCTTTATAAAATATGTTTCTTGAAGAGCAATATAACTTTGTAAACTGGAGACTTGACTCGAGGCAGGGATTTTAAAACCAATGGACCTGAAGAACTCTGTGATACCTCTTTTGTATCTTCATTAAGTTTGAAAAAATTTACTGTGTGTTGAGTTGACACTTGACAGGGTATTTAGGAGATTTAAGGTATGCTTTTAAGGGGCTTTTTAATAATTCAGTTTTTCAAGGGCATGTTTCTAACAGTAAGTCTGAATGTGCTTCTTCTACAGGAACCAGTCTAATGTCCGCAGAATGCACACAGCAGTGAAACTAAATGAAGTTATTGTAAATAGATCCCATGATGCCAGACTTGTTCTCCTCAACATGCCTGGTCCTCCAAAAAATACTGATGGTGATGAAAACTGTATCCTTTCAGGCAAGGCCTGATCCATATTGAAGATCTTCCTTTAACCTGTGCTCTTGAATTCATTTTGTCACAAATGCTGTCAAGCTGCAATATGTGAAAAAGTGACCACTGAGTGGAGAGTAGTGGCTTGTGGCTGTTACGTAGTAATTGCTTAAAGTAAAAGTTGCCACTGGTTGCTCTGGAAGCCTTACAGGTTTGAATTCAATCTTGTCTAAAGTCTTACTTGATTTTATTTATTTATTAAATTTAATTTAATTCTCAGTAGTGGATGGGATGTAGCAGATGTTTAAGAAGGCATTCACAGCAGCTAGTGCTCTGGGCAGAGAAATGTCTCAACTTGAGTAAACTGGAAGTCCCGAAGGAGTGGACCTATCTCAGGCATAGCTCACACATCAGAATTGGGAGCGTTGCTCCAAGTGCAATGCTCTGGTAAGATTAACATTCAAACCCATAGTATTTAGGCACTTAGAGGGATACTTGCACCACACCCCTGAGCAAGGCCAGAGCTGAGGGTTTTGATCTGCTGAGCCTGTTCGTATGGCAGTTCTCTGTCCACAGCTGCTCTTCAGCCTTGGTTTGTACCATTAAATTAGCAAGCCTTTCTCTGGCCTGTGCCAAAAAATGTCACAAACCATGGACCAAATGATCATTTTCTCCTAGATCTAGATAGCAGTAGTAGCAATGGCTGTTTCACAACAGTGTGCTGGCCAAAAAAAGGATAAAAACATTCCTTTTAGCATAAGAGGGTTTCAACCACAGCTACTGCAGCTCAGGCGAGATTTTAAGCTTGAGGTTATGGGTGAGGATGCTTATTGTTCCACCCTTTCCTGGAGAGGCTGAGCCACTGTGACTGAAAACCGTGCAATATTCACAGAGAGCGGGAGTGTGACTGTGTAACCTGGTGCCCCCAGCGTCACTGATTGGTTCAGCTTTGGGCAGTGGCAGGTTCGTTTTGGAGCAGGCTGAAACTGGCTCTGTCCGACATGGGGGCAGCCTCTGGTCTCATCTCACAGGATGCCCCCGCAGCCTCCCCACTACCAAAACCTAGCCACATAAACCCAATACAGAGGCTAATCCCTGTGTATTTTGGTTTTGATATTTCCTTGACATTACTGAAACAGACATGGAGTTTCTTGAGGTCTTGACTGAGGGTCTGGAGAGAGTATTACTTGTTAGAGGAGGTGGCCGAGAAGTCATCACAATTTACTCCTGATTTAGTACAAGCTTCTAACGCTGGTCTGCATTTACCTTCTTGGCGATAATGGACATTCCAGTTTTAAATGGAGAAGAAAAAAAGGTTTTTTGCCTAACTTTATCCTCATCCAGTCCTATTCATTGTCTTTCCATTTGCAACGTACATATCTTTTGGGATTGCAGTATTGTTACACCATCCAGTTAGCAATATAAGTTAATTGTGAAGCTGCCACATTATTCAGTTTCTGCTTTGGTACTCCAGCATTTGTGCATGTAGTTTTAACACTAAACCTATTTTTAGTCAGCACTGCTATGTGCAGTATTTTTAGTAACTGTATGTAAAGTTAGGACATGAAAGCCAGTTACTGTAAAAAGATTTTAAAAGCTTTTTATATTAGGTTTGGGGGATAGAATTACATTAATATAGCAACTAGTTTCTGCTGAAGTTCAGCTATAAAGCATTTTCTAAGAGCACACTAAATTGTGAGAGGACTGAAAAAGCTTTGTTTTTCTGGGTTTATTTCCAGAATTAAACTCTCAGTATTGGGTAAGAATTTATACTTTTAATACATTTATTGATAGAGATTTATATTATTGCCTTGCATGACATTGCACCACGCCACAGATGGCAACCTTCTGTGCCCAGTGCCAAAACTGTGTGTGGTGGGCAGCACCCTGCACTGTTCCTGCTCTTGTCTTGTGAAGCTGCATAAGGTAGGCTGCTCCCAGCCTCTGGGATT
>JANZLP010000075.1:26714183-26724693 GCA_026930925.1 Chelictinia riocourii
TGTGGAAATGCTTAGGAAGCATTATAATTTTCCTGTAACTTGTTACAATGGCAGCTGTCTGTTGTGAGGCAGACTAGATCCTGATTAGGGAGTGCAATAAAAAAGAAGAGAAGACTGGTTTTTTGACCTGCGTGTGTTTGCTTTCCAAGAAGCAGCTAGCAATGTGTCTTACTGTTTGGAACACTTGCCAGAACCGCCATTTCAAATGTGAGATTCCCAGGATTTTCAGGAGAATCTCCATTCCAAGAGTTCTGCTCCCTTAATCAGGGTAAGGGATCATACAATAGGAAGAGAAAAATACTTCTGTAACCAGTCAAAACAGCTGTGTAACTGGGCAGCTAAGCAAGGAAATCTTCATAGACAGCTGCTGTTTCTGAGCTGTAATTCTAGCAGGTTTTGTTTCCTTTTTTCTTTTTTTTTTTGTTTTTCTTTGTGAGCTCTGAAGAGAAGTCATAGAAGCTTTCTGATAGGTGCCCTTTTTCAGGGTTGCTGGGTAGTAGTTCATGAATATTTACCTACTATAAGCTACATTTCTGTTCAGATGGCATCATAAAGTATAAAAGATCTAGTGCTAGACTGCAATTTAGGTTAAGCTGTGCTGACATGTGAAGAGATGGAGGAGAGAAGCAGTGGCCAAAGTATTAAGTAGACCAAACCTTGGTTTGAAGGATATAGCTCTGTAATGTTCTTTGAGAAAGTCATTTTTTGGAGAAGGGCAAATTTGAAAAGAACTTTGCATTCATCATGTTCATCCAAGTTAGTATACATCAGTGATGCTACAGAAAATCCAGTTAGCTCAATTATGGCACAATTATTTCATATCAAGGAATACTTACTTCAGGAGCAGCTGAGGCTGTTTTTAGCCTGTCTGTGTTAAAGCAGGTTGAGTGGTAAATCCCTGACTGGCTCCTTTAGATGATACTTGGTCACTTCCTTTATAGTGGCCACAAAGAGGAAAATGTTAAGTAAGAGATACTGCAAGATTCCCCATTCAGGAAGCTCTGAGCTCAAAACACCTGAATTTTCAGCCTTTTGATATTACAGCAGAATAATGCAACATGGCCAATGTCAATTCCTGAATTGAGGTTGCCTTCACTAGCTTGTGATATCCCATTTCCCAATGCTATAAAGACATGTACAAGTCAGACAAAGTGGCATAAACTGATCTCTCTTAAATCCCTAAGCCAGGGAACCAGAGAAGATACAGCACCAACTAGTATCAGCCTCTGTTGTCTGTCAGCTTCTTTAAATGTCCAAAGCTACTGAGAATGTCTTAAGTAAAAGCTTCTGAAAGTGATTCTTGTTTCCTAAGTACGGAGATATTTGTCCAATTCTGCTAACAAAACAAACTGCCATAATTTGGAACTCTGAGTCAAAGAGAAAGGAAAAATCATGGGTAGTAAAGACAACTAGAATTAGTATTTTGCTTGCAGATTGTTGTTATTGAGAAAAGAATGAAAGTAGATGAGAAGTACGTACAAAAAGGAGAAGAAAATGTTATGGGGGGAGATTGAGAATAAATGTTAACAGATGGAGCTGACAAAGTAGAACAGGGACCTATTATATTATGCTCAGCAAAGTATAGAAGAAGAGCTAATAAATTGTTTAAGGTTTCTGATGTTCTACTCAGAGCTTTAGCAATATTTAGTTAGTACAGCACCAAGAATCAAAGAACATGCACTAGAGATAAGAAATTAACTTTTTTTAATTGGGGATTTGTGCAAAGGAACCCGATTTATGCTAAGACTGCTTTCCATGTAAGGGAGTGCAAATTACATTTGCAATAACTTTGAGACTGTACATCACTGTAAATATGGGTCCCAAGAGTCTTTCTGTCTGTCTGCAAGAGGAGCTGGAATGTGAAGGGATTTCAGATTGAAGCTGGATTCAGAGATTCTGGTTTCTCTCTTTGTGAGATTTCTTCTCATTCTCTCCTTCCCTGTGCTCTCTGCTGGGAAGATTCCCCTAGTCACCCAATAACTCTAGCACTGGTTCTTGCCTTACTTCCACAGTGTATTCAGCTAAAAGGAAGTAGTTAATCTCCATTGAAATCAGCAAACAGCGATTCGTTTGCTGGTACTACTATCTTCTGTTTTGTCTTTGTGCAGCACATGGGTCCTCTTTAATTTGGTGTCAGATCACAAAGAGCCAAAAGGAAGCCTAGCTGTTTGGTAGTCATACATGAACCCTACTGAAGACAAATAATCGAGGAGGCAAGGGGGCAGCTGCTCACTGGGACTCAGTAAATGAAGGATCCAGTCGTAGTTCTAATAATAGGTAATGTTGGAATGATTAAATTCATCTCTGTGTCTTAGTGTTCCCATCTATAAAATAAGGGTTATTATAAACCTTTGCTTTGTCTTCACTTTGAGCCATTCAGAATATACTCTTTATGGAAGTGGTGAGTATTTGAGTATAAACAGGGAATGAAACCAATGGAAAAAAAAATGCCAAGGGTTGTGATCTGAAAATTAATCTGTATCTTCTTCACTCCAAAACATTTAATCCATAGCCAGAAAACAGGAGGTAAGAGTTTTAGGTATAGAACTCTCCTAGACTTTTTTGTCAGACTGGTTCTTTCCAAGGACTTTCTAAGGAGTCTTTTGTATTCTTCATCCCTAGACAGATTTACATGATTGTATTTTGGAAATTTAGAAGGTTTTGTACAAATAGATCAAGTTAAAGGTCTTGGAGAAGGCTAATTTTTCCAATCCCAAATCAATTATAATTTTATGTTTCAATCCAGATATGATTACACAGCTCTGTAGGCTCATTCTTTCTCTTTTTATTAAAGGCAAAAGTTATTTCCAAAATTTGATGTGATCAATAGAAAGGTGTCATTCCTTTAAACAATTTTCAGATGTGTTGTATCAGATTTGTTCAGACTGCAAAAATGTCATCAACTTGTCAGCAAATTATGCTGTTAACTAACAAATGTGTTTGTTAGTTAACATATTAAGTACTTCTAAAAACTTAAGTACTTCTAAGAACTTCCAAGTAGTTCTAAAAGTTAGTAGTCACTTTTATGGGATCAAACCCAAATGGCATGCATAGAGTAAGTATCAGCAAATTGGCTAAGATATAAATAGATACAGTTCTGGTCTCCTGAGCTCTATTCCCTATTCTGGTAGTTAGACTAGTTTTTTTATGATTTAGAAGTTAATGCAAATTGTAGGTTGGAGTTGCTAAAAGGACTGTCAGTATATACAGTGTGCAATCTATAGAAATTAAATTATATACTCAATTTAGAAGACAATTTGAAGCATGAAAATTGTGCTCAATTAGAAGGCTCTCCTACATGCCTCTTTTGTGTTACATATTTGGGCAACCATAGTTCACTCGTCATTGCTGCCAGTTTCCTTCAGACTATAAAATATGGTTGGTTCTTTTTTCTGTGGAAGGTTAGCTATCTGCATTAAGCAGGCGTGTATAGAGTTCTTTTTGCACAGAGTTTGCCAGGCTCCGGGTATTTTTACTTCAGGTGCAGCACTGCTTAAATTCAGACGTATTGTTTCCATGGCAGTTTGTGTCCACAAGATGTATATCCACAGCTGTGTGAGGCAGAGCTTGTGGTACAAACCCTGCAGACCTGAGCGGGCTCCACACAGACTGAACACCAGTGTCTCCTTACTGTAATTCTGGGGCTAGGGATGCAGTG
The DNA here is from genome assembly GCA_026930925.1 of Chelictinia riocourii. Lineage (NCBI taxonomy): Eukaryota > Metazoa > Chordata > Aves > Accipitriformes > Accipitridae > Chelictinia > Chelictinia riocourii. The sequence continues at coordinate 26,717,842 of JANZLP010000075.1, forward strand.
CAGAGATAGCAGAGTGGCTCCACATGAAGCCAGCAAAATGCAACATGGTTAGCCTGGCTCAGACCCAGCTCTGCCATACATACAGCTGCTGTTTGAGCTGCTTGGGTGCCTCCGGGTGCTTTGTAGAGCTCTGAGTAAGGCATCACTGCAGTGCAGGATAGCCTGGCTCTGGGAGAGTGCTCTCATACAGCCAAGAACATAGGAGAGTGGTGCCGAGCCATCCGATGTGCACTGCTGCCCGTGCACTTACATACCTCTCCCCCACCCTGGAGCACTGGGCACGCTTCAGAGGCATGCCAGGGGTTCTGCAGCAGCCAGCCAGTTTGGGTTCAGCTGGACGTACTCACACTGCAGCTCTCTTGGATACTGCATTGTCTTTTGCCAACACCTTTGTTGCCTGGATTTTTCTGCTTCTCGAGATATTTCAGCTCCCTCTTGTGTTGGAGAATGGAGCTGTGTAATGGACTTCAAGCTAGATTTTTGGGAATTACTTACAGAAAGATTATTTACCAGTAGGACCCTGGCTGGCATATTATTATTTGTACTGAATGAAATGGTATTTCTTTTTGAATCATGATAATCCTGAAACTATATGTGGCCACTAGGACTAAACTCTTCATTCACTGAGAATGTTTTTCTCAACTCACTGAAGTCTTCACCCAGCTTAATTTTCCCATTAACTTTGTAATTCTGACCTCTCCTGCTATTCGTGCCACACTTCAACACATTGAGGTCTGCACTCTGAAAAAAAGAGATTTTCAAAATCTGCTTTTAAACCCATTATATTGAGATCTGCAGATAGGAAGTGCTTGAATTTCAGCCCTCTGCAGCTCTAATGAATACTGAACTCCTGAAAAAAGTTTATTGTTTGAGGATACCTGGCAAAGCAGTTAGAGCGCAGGTGCTCCCAACTGCCCCAGCCCTTAGTCAGCAAGTTAAACGTTGCTTCAGTCAGCATTCTCAATGGGCCATGCGCTACCCTAGACAGGAAGGTGGTGAAAGAAGAGCCCCAGCCTCTCCAAAGCAGCTGTTGACCTTTCATGAAGCTTTACTGACTTCAGAAGAGCTGCATGGGAAGATAAAAAGTTGCCAGAAGAAAGCCAACCATAGGAATAGGCCCATGCACCACAAACGGAGGACATTTCAACAAACGTGAATGCCCACTTTGTGGTTTGACATTTGTTGTAATGCTGGGTCCTTTACACAGTGAGGTTAAGTGTGTAAACTTTTCATGGATTAATGCTTAGATGTGATAGTTTAGGATGAGCAAACACTCTTCCTATAGGAAGCAACACATAAAACACTAGTGGTGGTACTATGTCAGTAGTGTGTTGTAGAGAACATTTGACAGGAAACAGGTGAATACAAATAATTAGGTGTTTAGTTGTGTGTGACACCTTTATTGGCTTTGTCTTGAGTAATATACACAGGTGGAGATGTTTCACAGAGAAGGGCTCTGCTTCTGCTTGCCAGGATTTAAAATGCAAGGTAATATAGGGGACCTGCTGCAGCACTGACCTTAGCTGCTATGAGTATTGCTCAGAACTTGGTACCACTACCAAAGTACATAGAACTCTGTATGTGAAGGTAGCAGTTAGAATTCCTCCTATAATTTAGCACAAAGCAAGCCAGTTGCGTGCAACAAAATTTGCAGCTCCTGACATTTGCACCACCACCCACCCCCCCCGCCCCCGCAAATTTAAGTTGGCAAAGTGGTCATTATTCCAGTTTTCTGGACTTGCTACACAAGGGCGTGTTGCGGTTTAGGAATCATTTCCATAAAGCTGTCCAAAGCCTAAAAACATGTATACACACTTACGTGGATTGATTTCCACTGTACTCGCGTTTAATTTCTTTTCTCTTTGTGTAAGTAAATGGTCAGCAAATGTGAAGATGTGAACATATGTGAAAAGTAAATTTTAAAGCAGCACATGTAAATATTTCTGGAATAGCGGTTTTTATTTTATACACATAAATACTTGTACCAGAAATTTCTGTGCACTGAGTCAAAAAGAGAAAGATTGAGTTACTTAGTTGAGTCCAAAAAAGTCAACACAATCAAAACGTAAATAAACAGTGTGTAGGGATGCAAATATGTTAGTCTCAGACTATGGGTGTGTAAGCAATGCACCCAAACTTCCTAAATGTGCCTGTGCAGTTAATATAGAATTGATACCTAAAGCAGCTTGCTTATTGCCATAAATTTCCCACATAAAGTATTTAATAATGTGCCTGATTCTAAGCCCACTGAAATCAGAGGAGGAACTCCGTTACATTCAGGGAATTTTCTAGGGGTGAAGGTACAGAACCTAGCTAGAATTATTGTTAGTCTTTGATTGTGTGATTTCTATGAAGGTAAACAGATGACTGCTACCCAACTTCAAACCTGTCAGATACACCTGACAACTTTCCTTACAATTAAGATGCAAAAGATGAGTAAGTCTAGATGTCTAGAGGGGTTCTTAATTTTTCATTGCATACAAACTCTCTAATTAGTTTATAGGGTATGGATGTTGCATGAAGAAACCTCCTAAAGAAGCTTCAGATGTATTCAGTGGAGGTTTGTTGTCCAGGAAAGTGGTATCATTGAGAACTGCTGATCACGTTTAGCATGAGCTTAGAGTCTTTTCTTACCAGATATGACTAGCAGAATATAGGGCTATCCACTCTCATTAGTGCTTGTTGTCTGATTCAGTTTTTATAAGCATTTATAAGTAGAATTGTTTATGCTTAAGTGAAGTGGTGTTTTCTCTCTTTTGGAAGAGGTTGCTTCAGACTTGTTTTATGGGGATAGGTTCCTCCATCTTCCTCTGAAGCACATAGTGCTGATCACTCCATTTGATATGATACTGAACAATGTAGACCCTTTGGTTTGTGGTGGTATTTCTGGTAAAGACTTGCACCCCAAAGCACAAATCTATTGGTCTATAAAAGTAACCTTTGCTGTATAGGGTAAAGGTTTTTTCAGGATAGTCTTGGTTCACGCACTCCTCATAAATTTATGTTCATAAATATGATAGACCTAGACTACCGTGACTGAATGTTGTCTTTATTTCTTGTTCTTAGGTAGCTTTTTGCAATTACTCACAGCTGGGCAGACTTGTGAATTCTGTGAGTTTTCTTTACTGAATCTGGCACAAAAAATTTCCTGTAAAAACGTGTTTTATTTCTTACACAGAAAGAATGAATTACAGCCCTGAGAAAAAGTACTATCAGAGGAAAATAGCTGTAGCTCAATAAATTTGTTGACAGTTTCACTGTTTTGTTTAAAAAATTGCCAGGATTTGTTCCTATAACAGCTCATGATTTTTTACAGGCACAGTACCTCATGCGAAGAATAGTGCTTTTGTTCCTCCAAACTGGTATTTCTTAATTGTCAGCAAATGAAAGCAAGATGGTAACAAACTTTTCCCAGACACAAGAATGGAGAGAACAAACACGAAGTATACCTGTATTCAGATAAAGTATTTAAATAGGAGTGATATGGAGTAGATAGGGGGAACTTTTTTTGTAGTGATGCATTTGTGTTCTACCAAAAAAATGTTCATAATGAATTATTTTAACATATGTTGAAAGGATAGAAGTTCTTTTACATTTTGTGTGTTTAATTCCAAACTGCTTAAGAGGGAAGTAATTGAAGTAATGTGTGTCTCCAAACAAATGTGAAATTGACATTTTATTCCTAACTGCATTTCTCTTATGACTATTAGTAGCAAAAGGGCACCAGATGTTATCAGATTTTGGAGTGCTTGTTTGCTAAGTTTGCAGTGTACAAATACTTTATAATTGATTTTAACCATCTCTAATGAAATATTGTAGAGGTTCTATTTCTTCCTGTTGTAAGCAAACTGTCCCGTTGACATCAGTGGCACCTTGACCTGAATTAAGCCTGAACGACTGAAACCAGACTTAGTAAAATGAAACACTCTAGAAAGCCTAAGTGTAGAACCACTTCAACCTGAATTATTGCCCAACTCTTAAGGCTTGAAAATAAAAGCCAAATAATGTCTGTAAAAGTCTGCCTGTCACTGCCTTGGCATGGAAATTGCAATTTGAAGTGGTTTCTTCCAAGTCTGAGGCTTAGAGGTTTCTCCCTGCTTTCCCTCCCTGCCAGATACTGGACAGCTGAAAGATTTGGCCTAGATTCTTAGCAAGTTTTCCCTTCTCTCACTCAATGTAAGTGGTGAGAATCAGCATATTTCTGTGAAACTTAGAGGTGCCTTTCTTGAAGTATTAGATGAACTATCACATCACATCACAGTATTCCCACCTCTTCTTACAGTTTATTCATGTGCTGGTGGAGATAGAGACAGTCAGCTCTGGCAGCTGCATGGTTTTAAGAAATAACCTACTCTAAATTCATGGTCAGGCCAGCTTTGTGCAAAGGACTCATGTCCCAGAAAGAAGTAACTGTTTCTCTTAAGGGTAACCACACCAGATTTCTGCTTGTGGCCTGTTTTGGAAGTACCTCTTTTCAGTCATTCTCCAACTGCAGAATAGATGTTTGGTGTTTCTGGTCTCCCTGCTTCCAGTTCAGCATGCCCACCAGAAGGCAAAAGTTTTCATATGTCACTGATGTAAATATACAACCTAGAGAACCAAGTTCAAGCTGTACCACTTCCCATGTAGGCTTGAGGCTGAAGGCTTAAGTGCTTGGGCACATTTAGCATCCCTAACAAGTTTCCCATAAGCTGCAGTGCATCCCAGTAACACAGAACAGCAAGTTCTTGTTACACTTGTTACTGTGGTTGAAAACATGGCCCCAAATACTCCAAATTTTAATGGAACACATTTTCACCTCCACTGGCAAAATCTCTCCCTTTCTATGCTATTTTTACAGTGGGCACCAGTGTTATTGCTATTTTCAATTCCTGTTTTAATAATGCTAATTATCATACTTCGTTGTGTAAGTGCAGAGGCTGGGCTTCCATAGCTATCTCACTGAAGTTTGAGATGCATAGTTTGACTTCCCTATGGTATAAAAGTAGTTGCTCTATTTCCTTGTTTCTCTATATAACTGATCAAAACTCAAAATCTGAAATCTGCCATATTAAATCTATTGCCCCCAAAGTAATTGTTTCTGTTATTGCTGATATCTTGTACCACTGGACAGCAGTACAAACCTTAAGAAAGTAAATATGATCATAGAATTTGGAAACCAGTGTCTTCATCATGCTGTTACTTAAAAATTCTTATTCATCCACAGTAGTACTGAGGAAGGATCAGTTAGCTATCCAGTCAATAATTTATGTTTTCTGGCTCTAAGAAATAGACTGACCTGACACAAACTATTCCATCAGGAACTGTAGCTCTCCTCTGGCAAATATTTGTTGCTTAATAAGTGAGTAATGGGTATCTACCAGGAAGAATCAGGTGTGATTCCTACCCAAACACTTGGGTCAAGTTCAGCAGTTGTTAAAGCAGTAGTGCAATATGGTATAAGGACACTCAGTGTTCTCCAGTATTCTTAAAGGAATATTCAGCCTTTACTTGAGGGGGGTTGCAGAGGGAACGTAGCCAGTCAAGACCCTTACTTGAACTATTACTTAACATACTCCATCCACAAATGGTGCATCGTTTTGTAAACCCACTATACTGATGCAAATTTAATACTACATCATCATTTCTATTTCCTGACCCTGTTGCACATAATAAGAAACTTTATAATCAGAAGATTTATCTCTCCCTGTTGTAAAAAGACCATGGGGATGAGTTACATTATTTGATAAAAGAAACACTGTTTTCTGAATTGGGCTGTCTTGATTAGGTTGAATCTGAATACACTAAAACATTGCACAAATTTAGGTCCACACCTGAGCTGTACAGCTGGACTTGATGAGCTAATCCAAATACTGGATAAGTGAACATAATGCCCCTTGTGATTCCCTGTTATTACAGCTGGGGAAGCAGATGTTACAGATCGTGTTACTTGAGTGGTTATTCTAATTTTTGCAATATAATCTAGTTGCTAATAAGTACAGGACCTAGGGACTTAATGATGGCTCCAAAATTCAGGGATCAAAGCATAATGAAATGTCAAATAACCCTTTTTATCTTACCTTCTGAAAACCGCACCTTGAATACTTACCTCGTGAGGGAAGATCCCTAATATTTCAAATTTCAGTGTACAGACAGAATCACAAACTGAGCTGTTCCTCAGATCAGTGGAACTAAATCAAAATGTTGTGAATAGATTCTACCATGACCTCACGTGCTAAAAAGTCAAAATCATACCCCAAGCGTGACGTGATAACAGAAAATGCATAGAACCACTTCAAATCATAAAGGAGCAAAGCAAGAATATAGGGATTGCATTTTGCTTTACAAAGGCTTAAGCACAAGAAAATTATAAAGAAAACCTGTTTTCAAATGCTGTTCAGATGGAAGTTCTGTAATAATGGAGTTCTTTGAAGATGCTGAATGTATAATTTCTTATAGTTCACTTCAAAGTCAGGTTCTTTGACTACATGTGTATATAGCCTTTTGCTATAAATGATTTATCTTCACATTTGAGTTACGAACACATCACATATTGTCTTTGTAAGGGCAGTAGATTTTCTAGGTGTCATTATTTGCCATTGTAGTGAGTTCCTTTGAACTCAACACCCCTTACTGTTTTCAAAGCACTGAGTTTAGTTTACCCAAACCCATGCCAACAGTTTATGTAGCACTACTGATCTTTCACTGTGCTGTCTTCAGAGGAGAAAGAGAAGCCACAAATGTTTCAGAGCTATAAACACAGACCTCGAGATCCCTGCTGTAGCCAGGCATGGTGTAACACACACTAGGTTATTTATACTAACAGTGGTGTCCCTTTGTTTCTACAGGCCTGGACTTGCTGCTCAGCAGGTG
>JANZLP010000075.1:27565328-27577950 GCA_026930925.1 Chelictinia riocourii
GCACGCTACCTTAAAATACAGAGCCGTATTTTTTCTAGCCTTTACTTATTTTTTTTTTACTTATTTTACTATACATACAAGTTAGGTAGAATGGCATGAATCAAATCTAGTAGTACCAGTCACTCATAGGATTAGCACCTTTACAACCACTACTCAGAGTGGTTTTATACAAGAGTTAAACATTATACATATAAAACAAGGGTTAAACCTTCATGTGCATATCTAAGCCTTCCAAATACCGAATCATTTGCATCATACAAATCATGTTGTGGTACTCCAACAGTTAATGACTGCCGCTTTCGACCTCCACAGACAAAAAGCACCATCACATCCACTCTACAACTATACACCAAACCGCACAGAACACACACTTCAGGGAGTCATGGCAGGGTCCTAGTTCCTCAAGCTTCCTCCCTGCGTTTGAAGTGCAGACACTTTGAATTAACATGGCAGTAGTCTTGTGTGTGTAATTTTTTTGAGATACTTGCTGTTGGGAAGGCTCAAAGTTAGCACATAGTCAAATGCTTTCCTGAAGAGTGACCCAATATCCTGATAAAGCCTGTGTAATAACTCTGCCTTGAAAGAAAAAGTGCTGAGCTGTTGCTGCTTTTCTGAAAAGAGTTATTATCCCATGTGGTTGTAGCACTTGTGGGCTTGGGTTCTCTACAGCTTAGCAAAGGCACAGCTGGCGTGCGTTTGTAAAAATCACTCCTGCCATATGGAGACTGCCAGAATCTGTTTTCCCTTGGGCTTGGATCAGGTAGTCTACTCATATGGAAGAAGTCCTGTGTGGACAAGGTGTTGGCAAGGAGAGGGAGCGTGTAGACTATTGGGATTTCCTCAGCTTGAGTGTGAATGGGTATTAGATGTCTGCCGTGTGATTGTGTTGTTTTGCCTTATTTTGGAAGTTTTTCTTGTGGATTTGAAGCATCTCCTCTACCGCCCTAGTTTAGGTTTATGAATCTGTGCTAAAACGTCGCATGCGCTCATCTTTGTCCATCCCAGGGGAGTATTGGGAGTGTGCTGCCCCTGAGAGCTGCTGTGCGCAGGGGAGGCGAAGGCTGGGGGGTGTATGAGGCTGCGGCTGTGTGGGAGCATTCCTGGTGCTGGGACCTGCATTGGTTTCCCTATCCAAATGTCCAAGCTGGGAAAGACACTTTGCAGTGGGGGGGGAGTGGTCTGATGGCTGTGCTCCCTTTGCTGCTCAGCTGGGGCCTTTTTTCTTGCTGTCCTGCGCTGGAGGCGTGTCGGACAGACACATGGCAGGGTGTGGGGTGGTACATCAAGCACCTTTTTTTAAGAACCAGACAAAAATTTCATCCTCCCCCAAATGCCGGTACAGTGGAGGCTAAAGCAGCCGTCCTTGGTGGCTTCTCTCAAGATCCAAATTCAAATGGCTGTTCTCCTGGAACGGGGTGTGTGTTACAGACCATTTCAGTGGATTAGTGGCTTACACAGAGGGAGGGGTGTGAGGACATGTTGGAGCAGCCAAGGCACACCGAGTGTTCCCAATTCCTGCCCACAGCTGTACGCATCGTGGAGCAAAGGTCTTTGAGAAGAGGTGGGTGTGTTGAGCAACTAATCTCCAGGAAAGGGATATGCTGGATGCCTCCTGCTGGGTTCAGGTGCCAGCTTTGTTATAGTATCCTCTGTCCTGCTTCCAAAACAGAATTAAGCAAGGGAGACTATTTCTTTACTCTTAAATCTCCGGGAAGTTGGTTTTGGTTCAGGGCAGACCTGAAAAGGCTTGTCAGTTGGATCTTAGAGCCATCAGCATTTTATTTTTTTTTCCACTTAACTGGAGCTTGTTTAACTTGTGACAGCACTTTTAATTTGTTATATTTTTGAAGGAAACATCAGGGAAAGGTTCAGAAATGCATATTAATGTTTCTAGGCTAAGCTTAATTTGTCTCTAAGAACTTGTTTTTTCTTATTTCAATAAAGAATTTCTTGTCTTAGGCTGGGATTTTCTTCTGCATTTTGTGGGTTTTGTTTGGGGGGGGTGGGGTGTTTGTTTTTTGTTTTTTTTTTCTTCTTCTCCTCCTCCAAAAAGAGCATATAGTGGCTTACCTTGGTCTGCACCTTCCCTTGGATGTGAAACATCTAATTAACAGGTCCTAAACAGAAGTATCCTGTCAGAGGTTTCCTCACTCATCCTGGAGCTGGTGATGGACCTCCTGTGTAGTGCTGGGCAGGACGACTGCAGCCTCTGATGGTGCTGGACAGAAACCTGGTTTTTTGGGGTATCCTCAGGACATGCAGCACTACTGGGAATTTGGACACCGTGGGGGAGTGCCCATCTCGTCCCGCCGCCCTTTCCTGGGAGGGCTGCAGCGCATTTCGGTGGCGGACCCCAGGGAGGTGAGTGCGGCACGGCTCTGCTCCGAGTGAGTGGGAGGAATGCTGCTGGGACAGGGGTGTGGATGTGGCCCCCCCCCCCGAGCCTGGTGCCCCGCGGGGGGGCAGGTAGCCATCCAGCAGCAGCGGGCTGTGCCCTGCAGCATGGGGATGCTGCAGTCGCGTGGCGTGCCTCTGGCACCTGGTGGGGCGTGCGACCGGATTCCTGGCACTGCTGCGAAATTGGGATGCTGCTGGTGGTGTTGGGGTGGCAGAAACGTCTGTGAGCGGCTGGCTGTGGGATGGGGTGAGTCCCATGGCCGTCCCAAGGCATTGCCCCTCTGGCTGGCTTGCCCCACTCGCAGGGCAGCCCTGCGCTGGTGGGCACTGAGGCTGGGTGGCCTCGCTGGCCACTGGCTAGCAGCACCAGCCACAGAAGCATGTGGCAAAGCTGTGACCAGGGCGTTGTGAATGTGGGCCGATCCGACTGTCACCGAGAGCCGTGGAAGTGTCTGCGTGCTGTCCGGACCGAGCGCTTCCACCCACGGCGGCTGGTGGGACCCGTACACCCTGAGGGCGGTAATGGCACTCCTGAGCTGTCTCCTTGGGGAGCTTCAAGGATGATTAATCCTTTCCCCCTTTCAAGCCTTCACACGAATTAACGAAGCAGTGGTGATGATGTGGTTGCATAGACGGATGGGCATGGTGCAAAAGGAGCAGCAACAGGTCTGTCATGGGTGCGAACGCTTCTGCAGCAGCAGCGTCTTGCTTGTTGTCCCTCCATTTGCAATATCGCTTGAGAATGTCCTTTCGGTGAGCAGCTGTGAGGCTTTAAATGCAACGTGGAGATGAGAAGATTGAGATTTGTTTTCAGGGTGGTGCTGGTAAGCTTCCTGCAGCTTGGTGATGGAGATAATTCTGCAGGTTCTGGCTCCATTGTTGTGACTGGGTCTAAGGTGAATTTGAGAAAAATGTTTTGGTCAAACAGGCTTTCCTTTCTGTTTTATCCAAAGGGAAAAACCTGTTAAGAGCCTGACCTGTTGTTCTCATTACTGAGGGAGTTTCTGACTGGGACCTAAATCTGTAATTATTTGCGTGTCCTTATCTGTGTTGCACAGTGTTTTCCAGGACGGTATCTTGGGTTTCAGACTCGCTTGTTGTGATGCGTGTTCTGAAATCTACATACACGGAAGTGTTTGATCACAAAGGTGTCATCGTGGTGAAGGGCATTTCTCTCGGGATCATTTTGGGCATCATGGCAGAATCGGCTGCTGAGGACCAGGATTTGCTCAGCTTACAGCAAGCTTTCAAGCTGTTGTGGGAAGAAGGGTGAAGTGCAGGATATGGGCTAGCGTTTGTTCCCTGTATTCAAGACGGAAAGCAAGTGATTTCCTTTTATCAATAGATTTGAAACACAATGCAAATTTGGGATTTTAACATTTGATACTTGCATGTCCTAAAAAAAATCAGACAGCTATATTTCTTTACAGTCTTGTCCACAAAATTTTCTACTGATTTGGTGATAATGACAAAACCAATCTCTGGAGACCAAATGAAATAATTCTGTACCTGAACAACTGACTACTCAGACTAAAGTCATCTTAAAAAGCATTAAAGTGTGAAGAGTGTTTCTCCAGACCATCAACTGTCATGCTTCATCTTGACTTTTGTGCTGCCAAATTGAAGGATTTGGTTCCCAACATTTCCAGGGCTCTCAGACCAAGGCTGTCATGACATTCCCTTACTTCAGGCACATTCTTCCTCTTTCATTTTACTGAATACATTAGAGGTTTTTAAAGGAGAGAGCAACGTTAATCCTAATAGCCTTAGGTTTGAGACTCCATGCTGTTGGCTGATAAACCAGCCTGTCTCCTTCCACACCCAGAACATTTATTCACTTTACTGGCTTTATCTTCCCGAACATCCTCGGTGATTTACCCTTTTAATCTCTCCAAATCAGTTATAGCTACTATTCTTTTAACTATGGCTAAGTGTTGGAAAATTCTTTTTGAATTGATGCAGTTCTAGAAAGGTTTTGCCAATCAGTTGTGTGATATCTTGTTCTCAGGATTAAAAATGACCTTGCCTGGAGCGTGTTAAAAGATTAAACAGCAGCTCTCGGTGCTCCAGGGAGCTAACAGTGGTGTCCAGCTCCTCATTCAACAGTTCTGAAGAGAGTTCCTCAGTTTAACCCCAGGGTCTGCAAAACAATCCTTTTGTTGACTGGGCTTGCATGAGAGGGGAGGAAGAAAGTAATGGTACTCTTCTGAGCTCTATCCGTTTCTAGGAGCAGATGCCCCTCACTGGGGTTTGCACAGATGTTTTTGATGACATGGTCTCTGCTTGACTCTGCCTTGGCAAGATTCAGCTAAAGTCCCTGGGGAGTTGGGATTAATTTGCTTGGGGTCCCATCTCGCAGAGGCTTGTAGTGACATCTGAATGTATTTTCTTAATTCACAGACAATGTTCCTGTTTTACAGGTATGAGTTCCCTTGATGTAGCTTCTAGCTGTTCTCAGGCTGCTTGTTAGTGGAGCCTATAAACCGAAGAGAATTAAATGTAGCTGTGTGATACTTCTGCCCAGAGGCATATTTACGCTTGGTACCCCAGAACTTTTACAGACATGAACATTCCTTGTTCTGGACATCAGGGATGCGCAGACTTTAGCTTAGAGATTTCTTTGTTATTCATCTCTGGTTGAACTTTCTACCCCTTGGGCAGAACTATATGGTAAAGTAACAAATTATACAAAAGTTAAGTGTACTTTCTTTCAGGAGATCTGTAGTCCATTTAGTCAGCTGTTTTTACTGCTTCATCCTGTAGTCCAAATTTGTCCCTATGTTGTTTTAAGAGGTGGGTCTTGCTAGAGTACTTGAATAGCAGTATTACTGTGATAATAAATGCATCCTGGGTACCTCTCAGTTAATTTTACACAGTCTGCAGTGGTCATTTACATGTAAAAATGTATCCTATATATCTTTGTAAAGGAAGCTAGATAGGCTTAATCCAGCTCTGGTGACCCCAAGAGAAGTGACAAGCTCTGCTTTATTAGTCATGACTATGAGCATGGTTCTCTCTTATCATGACTTCTGACTGTCTGGTACAATGAAGATTTACAAAAATACATGATCTGCTAATCCTCTGTGTTAAAGGAAGAGTACAGGGATTATATGGTCATTCTCTTACTGTCATGACCAGGTATCGTGGTGGGGGTTATGACAGTTGATTTTTGGAACATCTTTGGAAACACTGGAAGCTGTTTTAATAGCACCTTAGCTGTGAATTAAGCTGTCATCACTCAGTGATCACGGCTGTCTTATGGCTATTTTCCAGGCAGTCTGGTCTGCCTACAGATAAGAATGCTCAGCTCTTCTTCATTTTGAGGAGGGTTGTGTGCTTGAAACTACAGTCAGAATTAGTAAGGAAAATGGTAACAGGGAGATGATGGTTTGAGAACAGAGAATTTAATAACTCTCTTGATATGCCAAAAGAAGGGAAACTATCTCCCACATTGCTGTTTTCTCCAAAATATTTTGTTGCTTAGGCTATATTGATTCAGTAACTCCCTTCTTCCTCAGATGTTTAGATAGCTGTATAAGGTGGGGAAAAGACATCTTTGGTGTCTGTTGTTCTAAACGCTTGCCATTAAATAAACAAATAAGATTCTTCATAGTTTAAGAAGAATGAGGGTAATGGCTGCCGATTTACAGCTTTCTGGAATCAGATAATGCTTTTTGTTTCACTGTTATTTGAGCAACCTCAGTGCTTTGATGTCAACTGTACAAGAACTGATAGCCACACTTGAAACTGTGTTTCATCACAACCATTTCCTTCTGCCTGAAGTTCACATTGCAGATACCTTCTCACTTCAATATTACTTCTTCTTCTCACTTCAATATTACTTCTTCTAGCAATAGAACTGCAAACAACTCTGCCAATAGGTATTAGACTTTTATTGTTGGACTTTATCTCTTGGCAGGCCTTTGAAGTATAATGTGGTGTAGAAATGAAACATACTGGTACCAAATGTTACTCATATCTTTTAGGAATATTAATATGGTTAGTCCACAGGGAGACAGAGTACTTGGAAACATGCAGATGGAGGTCAAAGGAAGAGAAAAGGAGCCCTAACAGACAGAAAAATAACTAAGTAATCTTATAAGATTTTCTTTCACATCTCAAGGCATACGGAGGTGGGGTTGAGGCTGTGACATCTTCATTAGAATTGATGATTAGGTAACACACCTCAATCTTTATTACAGAATAAGGAGACAGACAAGATAGGCTGCTGATCTATGACCTGCTGAGGTCCATAGTCTTGCTGATTAAGCGTGTTATGTGTTGGGATCTACTTTGCTCCTCGCTTATGATAGTGGTATGGCAGAGCATGTGTTGCTTGGTTCACCCAACCTAAAAAGGGTTCTGTGACAAGGGTTGATGCTTTTTATTGCATGCAACAACTATAAAGAATAGCTGCCAGCATAGAAAGCTACATCATATGATATGCACACTAGTTTTTTGGGTAGATAGAGAAGTGGACACCATTGGCTTTGTTTAATCTCAAATACTACATTTTTTTATCACTTCACAAAGCATACAGTTGAAATGAATGTTCAGCCCCAGTTGAACTTTAGTCTTGCATGAGAATCAGTAAGAAGCGGAAGAAAGTTGTTTAGTTAGTAAAAGGTTTGGTTTTTTAAAAATAATGTTAATGTTAAAAAAATGCAGCAAACTGGTTGCAGTAGTGTTTTTGCAAAATGCCAAGGCCAGTTGGAGTATGTGGAAGGGGAATTGATTTCCTCTGGTAGAATGATATTTTGGGTTTTGTTCAGATTCATGAAATAATTGCCATTTATGTTTTGAATTGTTGTTGATTCCTAGATATTCACTCTGGAGTAGTTCTGATTTACTCCCTTGTAAATGTTAGAAGAGTGGGTAATTAAATGTTATTTTGTGACCTTTATGTGCCTTAAGGAATGAGACATGATTATCTTATCTCATGTCACTTTTGAGCCTTTGTAGCCAGCTAACTAGAATAATATTCTGCAACTTAGTACACTAAATTAATGCCTGCTCCATTAAATGAAAGACATAGCTAAAGATGCACTGTGAAACCAGGTTCTCAAACTAGTGCTGTTTCATGTACATATTTTGTCCATTTCCATACAGATCCCTTTTTCACATTTTGTTCATTGTTGTGAATAATAACAAGAAGTGCTTATGTATCCAATGAACTCTTTCTTGTCTTCTTCAGTACCAATTTTGAACTAGAATCTGTTTATAAGTTCATGTTTTATTGCTGTAATTTTTGACAAGCTACCTGCTCCTTCAGAGTTGAATTCTCAAAATGCAAATTCTTCATCTACACAATTTAGCGAGGAATGGTGATAGATTTTTGTTCTTGACAGATGAGCATAAGAAAACCCCTTTGTTTTTTTGTGTCAAGGAAGCTTATTCTCAAATTCTCCTTGTGGTGTTTTGGGAAATAGCTGTCAAAAATTAACTTCTGCTAATTGTAGCAACTCTAAATCACAGAAACTGAATGCATGTTTGCCATATATTGCTAAAACATTTCTCATTGCATAACAAAGATAAATCAGTGCAAAAAATACATAATGCATGTCTTTTCCATATAGACGGTGACAAGCTTTCACTGAGATAATCTTGTCTTGGGTGAATCAGACATTTTTAATTACACACCATAGGCTTCAAATACTAACATCAATTTATTTGTAGGAAAGGCATGATTCTTATATGTACAGAAGCCAATTTATACACTTTGTTCTTCCTATGTATTTTTTTGCAAAAGGTGCCTCACAGTGTGTTGAACTATAACTTAGCATCTACTTAGACGGTAACCCCTTCTCTGGGGTTATGTATATGTTTGCAAGTAATGTGAATCAGGTTGTGAAATAGCTGGATCTGTGGACACCGAGTCCACGCTGTACATGTTTCAGTGGGTTCTTACTTGTCCCATGGACTCTGAATGCCTGTTGGGCTGGAGTGCGTTAGGTATGGCATCTTCTGATTTAGTTTCATCCAAAAGAGGTCTAGCTCATGTTGCTCCAATACAGCTCCGTGATGTGATCCAGCACACGGACAGGGAAGTTGCTTCTAAAGCACATTAATTATTTGGGCTAAAATGCTAATGTGTTTTTGTCCTTAGAGTACATGCATGCAAGTTCCTGAGAGTACTAAACCCATTGCATGTTGCTGGTGACATTTTTTTTAAAAAGAAATGCAGCATTTTTGTGTGTGTGAAAAAGCCTGTGACATCATCTGCAGGCAGGACAGAGCATAACTGGTAGGATATTGGTGGCACTTGCTGAGGGAACTGCTTTAAGAACAATTTTCTGCTACTCACTGAAGTGCTGCTCTCTTCTTTCAGTGACGTCCCTTGACCACTCACCTTCTGCATCACCTCAGCCTCAGTATCAACTCTTTTCCAGCATATGGGTGGGAACAGGTAATTTCAAGGTTAATGCCTTCAGAAGACAAACATCAAAACACTCATGGAGCTAAGGCTGTTAAATAGAATAAAACAGATATATTATGCCAGGTCCTCAGCTAATTCATGCGAATGTCTGTCCACTACCCACAGCAGAGCTATGAGGATTTACTTGAGCTGGAGACTTGGCCCACACATCCAAGCTATTCTTGAATAATTTGGCACTAATAACCAGGGTTTATATATTTATTTTCATATGCATGAGATTGACTTTTAACTCAGATGCTTGTGAAAATGAGCCACCTGTGCACTGTTGTGCCCAATGACCAATGCTTATTGCCCTGTGCAGTTCTCACTCACACACTTGCCCAAAATGACTTTCAGAAACTTTTTCTTATATCTGGTGACTAAGGTATGGTATTTCTGCTTACAGAGTTCTCTAATTTAGTCTACAGGTATTTCTGTTCTCTTTTTTTTTTTTTTTAAATCTATAATGAGAGGATAGGGACATGATCAAGTTTATCCATTAGACTTCTACTGCTTGCTGTTTTGCTAGAAAAATTATATCTCATTAATGACTAGAGAATTTGGGGTAGCCTGTCCTAAAACAAGCTCTGTGTGTGTTGAGGGTTGAATAGTTGAAAGGTTTTTCCTGACCAGCTTTGCTGAGTGGTTTCTGGTTTGTCAGTGTGCTGATTTCCTGTTGGTGAGGTAAATGGGGTAAAATTTATCTTTGAAGGTGATGAAGAAAGCTGGGGCAAATTTCAGGTTTATCAGTGAAGGAGATGTTTCATACACTTCAGCACAGAAGAACTTTGTCTTTAAAGTTCATACCTTAAATTATTCCAAAATGGATTATTGATAGGTATTAATACAATATTTAGAATTCAGGTATTTGCAACATGGGCATCTGCGGTCAAAATGCAAAGTTAAACCTTGGTAAATCTCTCATCTTACCTCTGTGATGTAATCAAGACTTTAGTTTTCAAATTGCTGACATTTTAGTAAAATATATGTGTTCATTATTATTTTTTCCCTTTTCATGAAATCCTGAAGACTGTGAGACTGTGGATTTCAGGTTTCTTTTCCAGATTTCACATTCTTCCTCTTTATTCTCATTAATGACCAGAAACATTATCACATTTTTAAACACATTATATTAATTGAAATAATGCTTAATTAACAAAAAGATCTTGACTTGGTCCAAGAGTTTGGCAAATAATGCCTCTTACCTGCCACCGAAAATGAATTCTTTATGCTTGTGCAAATTTACAGCATGTTTTGTAACATGTCGTTAAATGAAACCATTTAAAGTGACTCTCCACATCAGAGTACTGTGTCATGGCACATCAAAACTAAAAAAGAACTGTGATCCAAACGCATATTCCATTTAAGTTGCCTTTACGTGGGTCCTTTGCAGACACTTAAATGTATTCCCATTTTTTGCCACTCAGAATTAGGGGATTTTGATGAAATTAAGAGAAGACGCATTTAACTTTGGTTTTCAAGTTCTGTCTTGAAATTGCAGGCAACCATGACATGGTTGTTTGGCTGACAGATCCATAGTATGTCCCCTTTCCCCAACGTTCTCTAGTCTCTTCCTTTGCTGCTGTGGAAATGTATTAGTGTAATGGAGAAGTCTGTTACCTGTAGCTGTTAATTCTTAATTTTTCTGCAGTTATTTTCAGGGATTTTTTTGTTAGATGAATGTCTAAGGATTAATATTTCTTTGCAGCTGCCAGTATTTCTTTAATTGTTTCTCTTTCTGCTTGACATAGTTTCCCAGGGACTTGCTTGGCTCTTGAGGTAGAATAGATTCAGATTAGGACTGGATTTGTTCTAATAAAATGTGCAGAAATGTAATCTGTGACAGTTTCTGTCTTAAAAATTTATCAGCCCCATTAACTTCTTATGCTCACTGACATAACCATCTCAAGTGGTTAGAGACAAGGGGTTGCTGATGAGGTTCGAAGACCTTTGTGTTACTACATTTGCCTTACCTTATCATCATCTAACCTTTCTGCTGTTTTAAGGTTGTTTTGAGCATGGAATAAGCTGAAATGCCTGAGAATCCAGCCTCAGCAATGGCTTTAAGCTAATCCACTGCAGTGGATTCGGGATCTGTCTTACCTTACAGCAGTGTGTAACATCTTTCAACAGCTTCATATAGAAGGATATAAATTTTGATACTGCTACTACTGAAACGTAAGAAAGCCTTAAAGACCTTGTGTGCTTTTTCTAGCTACTGCTTTTCTAGGGAGATGCTTGTGCCCTAGTTGTATGCCCTTTGGATGTATTCTGCTTTTTTTCTTTTTTTTATTTACATATGTTTGTGATATACAGGGAAGGTGATTCAAGGGCAATCGTTACCTTGCTTGTGGCATGCAAAAAAGGACTCTATAGCATCTTGGCCTGCAACAAGAATGAAAGAGGAATGTAAAGAGAATTTGAGATAGAAGATTGAGAGAGAAGTGTATATTTGTACTAATAATGATGAGGCCATTCAGAGAAAAAAAGTGTTTTACAAGCGCCAGTAGTCCCAAAGAAGCAGGTTCCTCTGATCCCAGTCCCAACTGGTAAATTACAGAAGTTTGCCTGAGATAAGAACTTCCTTTTTAAGGCTGCCATTGCTGCATCTGTGAGGATCCCCTCAGAAGTTTTGCAGTGTAAGTTCTTACTTCATTCTGAAATCTGCTGACAAGCGTAGGAAAAACTGCATCAGCATCAATGAGTTTTGAATGAAACCCTTACAGCATCAGTCTCTAAAAATGTGACAAGATGTACCAAGGGACTGTCTAGTAAGCTTTATTCTCTTACCCATAACTTTATATCATGAAAATGAATGTTTTTTCACTGGACTGCAAGGTAGGTTTGTTTCTGAGAGGTTAGATCTATAATTGCTTATAGTGCACTAACACTTCAGAAAGCCTTATCTGAGCAAATAAACCTTGCCCAGCTGAAGAAGGATGGCTGCATTCGTTATTCCTAGCAACATGATAATTCATATCTGGTTACGTTACACTATACAAAGCTATATGATTAACACATTTCTTGTCTTCCCATGATTAGTATTTAAGCAGCAGCAATGGCGTGCAAAGTTTTTACAGACTGATTTAGAAAAGACTGTCCCCATTCTTCCTTTTTTAATGTTAATAATGTAGTTAAAGTCTCAGTAGATCTGTCATAAAAAATATTATCAAAGGAACCAAGATAAGTGCAGAGAATTATTTGCTGTTTGGAAAATCCAGACACATCACAGAAAGCCATAATAACGCAAAATAACTTTGATAAAAGTTTTAAAGAAAGCTTTTTTTACAGCCCCAGCAGTAATTACAGCTCACATTGAAGTAAGCTTCTTACAGTGGGCTTAAGGTAATTTACATTTTTGTACAAGAAATCAAATAACGCACTCTGACGGAACAGACTTCACCTCAAGGGAGGGGTCACCCAGGTATTGCTACTATAGGTGAAGAGCATGGAAAAAAATACACCTAGGGTTCAGAGGAGATCTCTGGGGAGACTTCTGGCCCTCTGTTTTGCTCCTCAGGAAATGGCAGGACCATAAGGCGCTGGAAAAGGGACCCCAAGGATTACACCAGCAAAGCCCTCTCCGGGCTGCCACCCCGGACGGCCTGCACAGCCTGAGCACGAATGTGCTCGCCCCAGCAAAACCGGCTCGCTACTGCGCTTCGGGGCTCCTGGGAATCCAGCTCCGGAGCGGGAGCTGCCAGCAGCGCCCGGGGACCCTGTCCCCAGGCACCTCCCATACTCAGGAGCATTTCATGGCTATCAAATGCTATCAGTAAGATTAACATTTTTAAAAGGGTATTTGTTCTC
>JANZLP010000075.1:27584294-27594626 GCA_026930925.1 Chelictinia riocourii
CATGTCTTCTCTACATGTTCCCCCTATAAATTAATACCCTATAGTCTTAATTGGGACTCTCACACAGCTAATGACAGATAATCCATCTATTTGGGGAAATCAGTCTTTTTCATAGTGACATGCAAGGCTCAGCATGTTTTTGTCCATGCAGTCACACATTTATCCCAAAAGCCCCAGGAGAGGTCCAGTGATGTAGAGCATCTCCCAGAGGAGAAAGAGGAGGAAGGAAGGGAGCAAAACACCTAAAGTCTAACCCAAGGTACTGTTGACGCCCTGTTCCTTCATTGCTCCTCCAAGCAATGAGGCTCTATAAAGGAGTGCACCTTTCCACTTTGAATTGTCCTTCACTTCTGCAGTGCCCTCCAGGACTGCATGGGTGGTCACAACTTGTTTATTCAGGGCGGTTTTATGAAACAGCCTGCATTTACTGGCTTGACATACATGAAGCCTGACATTTCACTAAGTTTGTCTAGGAATCCCTTGCATCTTATTATGCTGCAGCTTGGACTTTGCTAAACAGCAAAGAGATTCAAAATGCAACACGTTGTGCGTCTCCACTGATGGTCAAAACAAGAATTTTGTACAGACGTCCGGGAGTCAGAGCTGTGAACCAATACTCCTCAATGGTGTTCCCAAGGAAAATGGGTGGGAAGATCTTCATATCATTGAAGAGGAGCTGAATCTCATATTTATCAACATCTCCCTCAGCCTTTGACCAAGTTACCTGCAGATCTTCTGTGCTCCTGTTACTAAGAGTCAGTTCCTTCACTGACTCTGGCACTGAAAAGGTGAGAAGAAAGATAGGAAACTTCTCAGTACTTATTACCAGATCACAGCAAAAAGATGGCAGCTCTGAAGCCATGCTCCTGAGCTAAAACTTTTCATCCAGTTCCCTAGGAAAAGCAGGAGATTGCACTTATTTGCAAGGGTTGCTGTTTGCACCATATCTAACACTGGAAGGTCCCATTTCAGGACAGGGAGTCCACAATCTATCAGCATAAAAATAATAAATAACAGAGCCTGCAGGGTGTTTGCATAGCCAACAAAAATTGAGTATGACCTGCATGTACAACAAACGTGGTGCAAAGAGGCCTGAGCCAGGGGAGACCCGAGGCGATCTGCCTATGTGATGCAGCACCACACTGCACAGTTCCCAGCTCCTGCCAGATGCAGGTCAGTTATTTTTGCCCCGTGCTACATCTGCGTTAATAAACTCGGTTTCTTAGCGTGGCTCATTAGCTTACATGTAGCACTAGGTGAAGACAGGCAGATTGCATCCAGATCCCTGCTGGCTCACAAGTAGCCACCTTACCACTCTTGCCCCATGCTCTCCAATTCCAGTTCTTGGGGGTAATTCGAGTAGAGTGAGGTGTAACCTATTTTCTTATACATGTCCATGACCAGAAAAAAATGTCTTGTACATTCTGGCATAGTTTAAGCATAAATACTAAGCTCCTGTGGAAATCTGTACAACTGTTTTTCAGTTTTCCATGTTTCAAGATTTGCTTTCCAAGTTCACTGCACAGGTCTCCTCTTTCACTTCCTGTGTGTCTGTAACTTAAACACTGGTCATAAACTAAATACTGCTTTCCATACCTGGAATGACACGCATTCAGAGTCACACTCAACATTCTATGTTAAAATCATACAAGATTTTTGAGCCCAGCTATGGTAAAGAGAAAAAAATCCTGGAGTGTCTCAGGATGTTTCCAGGGTGTTTACTTACTTGTTCTGCCATAGACCCTTTCACTAGTTTCATATTTCCCACTCCTGGTGCTGACCGTGACACTGTACTGCCTCCCTGGGACCAGATTAGTGAACACGCATTCATTTTCATCCTTTGGGACAGTTTTTGTCTGGATGAAATCATTGTTGTTCTTGATGATCACTTCATAATTATCAAAATATCCAGAGGCATGTAACCAGGACACCTTCAGGTAGTCACTTCTGGCTGAATTGCTGACAGTAAGTCCCTGAACACCTGAAGGGACTGAAAGAAAAAACACAATTGACGATTCAAAAAGCAGTAACTTCCTGAAGTAACAGGAGCTGCTGTAGTGGACTATATTTGTGGTAATTACCAGACTTTTCTGAGGAAGTTGCAAAAAGACCACAATGTGGATTTAAGCAATACCCTACCCTCTAAAATAGTAACTGCAGTTTCCAGGCTGCTTTACATCACATGACAATGGTTTGCCTTTTCAGTTTTCGGTCTTTTGGAACTTGCTCAGTTTTGCTCGTAGCAGTGCATTCCACAGGTTCACACTAATCCTTAATTTGCTTCTCCCAATTTAAATGGCCGTCCCTTGGATTTTCAATTACATCATAAGAAGAACAGAATTGCACTAACTTGGTACTCTTTGTCATTTTAACACCCCTTACTATCTTTCTTTTATTCTACTGGTTACCAAATGTAAAGTCTCAGTCTTTTCAATCTTTGTGGAAGTTTTAAAAAGTTTTCCATCAGCACTGCCACCTTTCTCTGAATTTTCTGTTCTTGTTATAATCTCCTTGAACATTGCATGATCAAAACCATAGACACCAGTGTTACATGACCAAAAGCAATAGACATGGGTGTTACTCATTTATGTGACACCTTACTAATATTTTAGTAGATGAGCAGGATCTCCTGGGAGGAGCAGGGCATCATGAAAGTGGATTAGGGCTGCAAAGGAGCCCAGGAGAGACACCTTCTCTTTTTCTGTTTTTGTAGTTTCACTTGATGTGTTTTCCTGTACGCTTCTGTTTTTCGTCCATATATTACCATGTATGGAAGGATTACAGTCTCCTGCTGGAAATCACTTTGTTTTCTTTGGGTGAAACAGACTCCAAAACCTCACTTCTCTAATGGTGAGAATGTCCTCAGGTGCTGTGGGATACTGAACGGTCAAATACTGTATCAAGGACTAGAAGGAACAATTATAAATGTTAGGTTATGAATATAGTGTTTGTGGCAAGTATCCACTTTAACAACAGTGGTAGAAGGTAAACACCCAGCACTGAAAGACTAAAGAAAGATGATGACAATACCTGTATATGACAGGAAGATCCATGAAAGTACAAAGCAGCTTAATTTTATGAAAATATAAAGATGCATTTCTTCTTTTACTAACCTGGATCAGAAGAATTTTCATGCGCTATATTAAGCAATTTAAACCAAAGTTTGCCAGTCAGTTTGGAAACAAGTTTTAACACAAGTCAGTGTCAATATATGATGTCTTTTAATGTATCTCAGCCTTGCTTTATACTTAAAAAATTAACTGGTTGTATAATGATTTACATAGTTTAAAAACAATTGCAACACTGCACATGAAGGCATAAAATACAGTTTTACTGCATTTATCTCTCATAAACAACACTGCAAAGAGAAAAACAATGTGAATGATACACCAGGAGTACTATTTATTTCTAAAAAAGGTACAAATGGAATAGCACATTTCTGATTCGTATCCATCATTTCTGATAAATACTAGAAGCCCAGGGAAACAATGTATTATAAATGGTCAATGTCAGGCCCTAAATATGGCACACTAAATCTGCACACATAGGTCATAATCTTCATTTTTTTTCCCTAGGAATGTGTCTGTATGTGGCAAAGAAGTAAAGATCAAACCCCATAAAATACATCATTTATATGCCACTCTCCATTATAGAACAGCATGGACATCATTAATGAGAAGCACTGCTAAAAGAATATTTCTGTGAGTTTGTTTCCAGGCACACTGTGGTAAAAAGGAGGTGTCCCCTGGGAATTAAATAGTAATAAAAATGTTGGGGGGAGTGGGGGGAGGTTATGAACAAAAAAAGAACAAACGTGGTACTTGAATTTTTCCCCTTCTACCAGTTCATCAGCCATTGCAACAGCTTGAGGTAAAGAATTTGCAAAACACACATGGAGAGCTTTTTGCTGCTTATTTTTTTTAATCTCTGAAGTCCAACGGTGATGATGAAGGTAGCTGTGACATTTGCAATTTTCCATGCACCAGCCCATTCCATTTTCTTCCCTGGTGCCACTTATATGGTACAGTAAGCCTCCAGCATTGACAATAATTATAGCCTGAATAAAATGAAGAGGGTAATATGAACAAAGCTCTGCTGTAATTGCCTTTTCATGATTTGCTAACAGTTAGTTATTCAGTCACAGGGAAAAAATTACACAGTAATTGGTTGACAATAGGAAGCTAAAGCTCCAGAACTATGATATTTTTGCGTGTTGGTCTTTTAGACCTTTTATTCATATTTTGATTAAACAGCTAGAGCATTAAAGTGAAATATAAATGTAGCCTTGGTTCAGATTCCATAACATTAGTTTCCACCCCACACAATTTTCTTTCAGTTTTGAATTTTAAGCTATCACATATGGCAGCCCTGTAAATATTGTAGCCTATCAACTTTGAAATACACATTTGCAACTCTCATTCACTTAGTTTAACAACAGCCAAGAATCTCTTTCACCTTAATGCTTTAAAAAAAGTGTCCGGCTTGACTGTGTGCAAACAATTTAGTAGTGCAGGTCTGCCTTATTTTAGATACTGAGATGGAGGAACGCCAGTCTGAATACGTATTGTGTTTTACTTGAGTAAAACAAAAAAATCTTTAGCAACCAATGTGGGTTTGTAGGTGTGAGTGTCAAAAGCGGTGTGATATAAGCCTCTATATGGTGAGCTATGCAGGAGTACCCTCTCAAAGCTGTACATAGGATTTTTGATCCAGCAATGTGAAACTTATTGCTGTTGGGTCTCAAGAATTCATGGGAAAATTTGTTTCTGATATTTATTTTCCTAGCATTTATCTCTTTTATTTTCTTTAATCTTTATGTGAACCCCAAGTTGCAACTGAAACTTCTTCATTTTTTTATTGTTTAATTAGTTTTAAATACGTGGGTTTAATCATTACTGTCTCCCCAGCTTGGCAAAGGACAGCTAAGTACATACTACTGAAGCCAGTTTACCTGCTTAAAGTTCAGCATTTGTTTAAATTTCATGCTTATTTAATGCCACCGTGCATTCATCAGAAATCCAGGTGTTACACATGATAACGCTGAAAAAGATAGGTCAAATTCCACATTTTTTGTATTTCTTGTAATGCGTAAAATGGCTTTGTAGAAGCTACCCTGGATGGTGTGAAATGTGCAAGGCTGTAGCCTGGTGGAAAGTTTTAATTTCCAGTTCTTTGCTGCTGTACTTGTGTTGTCACTGCAATGAGTTGCTCCCTGTAGATGTGTGGTTGATGGGCATCCAATGACCTTTTATTTCTTGTTTATTATAAAGCCTTTAAAAGGGAACAGACACTAGGGGCTGGACTGATAACTGAAATCAGTATATTTATTTCATCAGACAGTTAATTAGAATAATGTTTTCCTATAAAGTGTAATTATTAGTGTTTCAGCAAGCAGATTTTTGCACGTCTGGGGTCTACACTGCAAAGTACTCATTTAGAGCTTTGGCCATGTGAGAAACAAGGGGAACTGTCGACCCAATATTCTCAGGTAATGTCTACCCTTATAAAAGCTCAGACTCCAGCAAAGCAGTCACCGGAGGAAGAAAAAACCCTGCAGAAGCTGAAACCAAACAAAATGTAAGTTAAAGTCTGGTTGCAGTAGAGTCTTTGAAGGGTTTAGTTCTTACCAAAGTTGGCTGCCTCTTGGCAGGCCCTGGAGGACGGGCTGTGAGAGTGCGCATGGTGGCAGAGCTCTGCCCCGCCATTTGATTCACGAACCAGCTGCAAGTGGGGCTAATGTTCTGGCCAAAACCAAATGATGAAAATTCGCTCCTGGGCGTTTCATCAATATAAACTGTAAGGCAAAACTGTGCCTTGTTATTCTGGGCCTGATCCAAATGTCAGTGAAATCAATGGAAATCCTCCTGCTGGGTTCAGCAAACTCTGGATGAGGTCCTCCAAAGTGAAGTGCCAAAGAAGCACCGGCAATAAACAAATATGTCCCATCAGCCCCGTTCTGATGTATATTTCATACTTTGCTCTTACTTTTATTTTGAGTCCTAGATCTTTATTATAATCAGTCAAAGTCCTGGCTTTCAAGTTGTGAATGGGCATCATAATTATCTAATGCAACTACTCCAGAAATCAGATTAGTAATTAGCTGAACCAAACTGATTGGTGTGACTTCCTGAATGCATCTCTTTAATGTTGAACATTTGCTTTGTGCTTGAAGGGTTTGTTTGTGTGTTTCTTGTGTGTGATGAGAGCTTTTCTGTAATTAGCTCCTGGGGGACAGCATATTCTAACAGTTAAAGAATAATTGCAGCCCTATGAAATGTGAAATGGCTTGGGCTGGCTCTTGTTGCAGCTTAATTGTATGCAACAAGTACAGGAGGCTTTTCATTTCACATCATGATAGTAAAGATGTAGCTTTCATAAATAAAGGAAAGAATTTTGTACAGTGGTAAATAGTCTCTAATGTGTTAATTTTGCAGAAAATCCAAAACAAACAAAGCACATTTGAGAATTCTTAGTGTTATTGAAGTAGATGTTCATCATTGTTTCATTAGCTTGTAGTTTCTATGTATGATCTTAATGAAAGGGAAAAGGAAGAGAAAAATAAGTGTGACGGTAAAAGACAAATGTCTTGGTGATCAGTCTGAAGCAGCTCATTTTCCTTTGAACTAAAAATTTTAATGCTTTTTCTTCTGAAATTTCATGGCAAAAAATGGGCTTTTTGGACAGCAGTTACAACAGGGTTCTGGTAACATTAGTTTGAATTAAAAAAGAAACTTATTAAATAACACCTTTTTTGAAAAAAAAGAAGGGGGGGGGAACACAGACATGAAATGTTACTTATTTTCTCCTGTTCATAAATGGGCGTGTTCTTCCTTTGCCTGTAGAATATTGCTGTTCACTGTTCCATACAATTGCAGCTGCCCCTCTTACCCTGCTGTATGCTTGTGATCACCAGTGTCACTTGCCTTATTGCAGTTTCTGTCGGAGAGCCCATTTGGGGGTACCCCACTGTCTGTAGCAGGGGACCCTTGTGTGCTGCTCTAGGTAGCCTAAATTTGCTGACTGTTAGCGTGGTTTGTGCCTCATGCCTATAGATAGGATTGCTAGATGCTACTCACAGGAGGGCATTTTGAATGCAGAAGGTTTTCAATCTGGTACCCAGTTTACTAGCCCAAAGGCAGATGCGTACATCCTTGCCATTCTGCACATTTAGAATTGTGACTATTAATTCAATATTTATTGGTATGTAATTGAAATTGTTCAATTATCTGCACTTTGTTCTGTGATTGTAAGCTGAATTATCGCTAGATTAAATATAGCATTCATGCATATTTTTTCCCATTAATCAAAAGACAAAATTTTATAAGTCTGAGTTTAGGTTAATCATGAAAGCTCCCGAACCAGCCTTATCATAGACAGCATTGCTACAGTATATCTATAATCGCCATCCATTCCTGTGGCTACTGGCATGTAGCATTTATTTATTTCTTCAGTATAGATGACAGTGATGCTGGAGACTCATTGTCATCTAGATCTGATAACTGCGAGTCATTTTGATATGGTTCTGAGGTAATCTCCGGTGTCAGATTCTCAATGTCATCTTGTCACTACCTCTTCTTTCCATAGCATCGCCATAGGCAATAGCTCTGCTGCTGCTTTTCCTTCAGGGGTTTCCCTGCAGAGGCTACAGATCATATGAGAAGTCACCACAGGAGCTGTGTGTCCCCAGTAATGGGAGCAGAGCAGAACTGTGCCTTCCATAGTAACCCTGCAATCAGCTCTCTGGCTGGGCTTGGTCATGGCCAAGGTGTACTGCAATGCTTGCTGGGAGACAGGTCCATGGGCTGCTGCTGGTTTTCCTTTGGCAGCATCTCAGGAATTTGATGTGCAAGTCCTCGGCCACTGCATTCCTCTCACCCTGGGGGGAAAGGGATGGTGTCCTGCTCACGCTCCACCTGTGCTTCCCTTGGGTGTTGAAGGAATTCCGATAAGAAAAAAAGCATTTATTTGTCCAACCTTGTGTTCTTTCACTGCTCTCCCCAACACAAGAAGTTCTCAATATAGCTGTTGAATTGTTGTTGGTTTTGCCATGAAAAGTCCTTCGACAGAGGAAGTGAGAGCTGTGGGTGACCTAGTAATGAGAATTAAATACTGCCTATGCTGAAGGCTCTTGGGAAACAGCAGTAAAACCCCCTCCAGATATGTGCTTGCTGTGTACTACTACCTTACGTACTTCATATTTTTCTGTGCAACGGATGACCAAAAGTGGTTTGAACAGTGCAGCTTGTGTGTCTCCCTGGTGGCATAAGTAGGAATGGCTTGGAAGAAAGGTTGATTTAATGAAGATTATTTTTGTTTAGCCAGTGATGTTATGAAAGTAACATTCTGCAGATAAGGTTAATTTAGTCTTTTATAGGAATTTTGCATCTATTTAAATGAAAACATTATCCGAATTATTTTAAAATAATTAATAGAATTTTCTAAACAGAAGCCTATTTTTTTGGTGAACAGAATTGTTTAACTTAAATACTTTTTACAGAAATTCTGTAATTTCTGGGGAATGTTGCAATGAAAGTAATTGAAAATGGTCTGTTTTGATTGTGTTTTCAAGTTTCAGACTGTGTTTGGGATGCTAAAAGTAAATGGGAGAGGTGATTGTCTTAAAGTACCTCTTTAAGTTATGCGCTTACTACTTGCTTCTCATCTGAAGGAGAATAATATTCATTCTTTTCTCAGAGGACTAGTAGGAAAACTCTCCTTAGAGAAGTTAAATGTGTGATGTGTACTGGGCCTATATAGGTGAAAATAACTTTTATTAAATACATATTACTAAAATGTCCAGTTAACGTTCATCTTGGCCGGTAGAACCATATTTGTCTTGATTTGCTCATGGAAAATTGACCTAAGACTGTACCTAATTCTTTAAAAAATATATTACTGCTTATAAACAACCCTGATAATGTGATAGGTGACTTTTTATAAAACAATCTGTGGAAAGAATATACTAAAAATATAAACTAAAAGGGAATTTTTCCCCATTAACTGGCTTCATGACAAAAGGTTATTGACTTGACAGCACCTAATTGCTTGTCATATTTTTTTTTCCTCTGAAACAGTGTGGTTTATTCGTTTCCATGGAGGAGGTAGCAGTGGGGCCACAGTTCAGATGTGGTTGAACCCGCCGAGTCCTTTTCCTCTGGTTCAGCTGTAAACCGCTATCTACTTCTTAGCTGGGTTCAAAAGTGACCACTTGGCAAGTGACTTTTTTAATGTCATGCTGTATTTTAGCTGTCTAAATACTTGGAGAAGCATAGGGTTTTCCCAGATCCCTAACTTAATATTCACATTTAAATAAGTAGAAATTTGAGAGGATCCAGTAGCGGCTTTTTGACTATTACAGTACAACGATGCAAGCATTGGTTTTAACCAATAGCACAATCTGAAAAATTCACATTTGGTAGGTTAGTCCAAGTGTCTCTCTTACTGAATTGCATTGGAATAGAGGGTTGGGATAACTCTTCAATTGCTCAGTAATGCCGTAAGACAGTGATTACTTCCAGCAGATATGTAACAAGATGATGAATAGGGTTTTTTCCAAACTTCAATTTCTTCAACTAAAAAAGAACTTGTTGAAGTAGTGTGCACTGGTGGAAAGCTGGTCAGTCCATAAACCATATGTATTTCTTCTCTTTCCATGTAGTTAGGAGCATAAATGATTGCATCATTACTATTTTTAAATGGTCTCTGACATGAAAATGAATACAGAATTTGGAGTGGGTGCTTAAACTTCATTTGACATCTCATAAAGTCAAGACATGACCGTCATAGTTCAAACTTGTAGAATCACATCCAGAACTAACGTAATCCTTTAAAAGGCACTGCCCTTTTTTTCTGCTAACATGAATGTAGCATAAATGTAAATATGACCAAGCATCTGATAGCGTAAGTAGCATAAACTGTTTCTTAGGTTTACCTATAGGGAAAGCCTTTGTTGCCGTGTAGCTGGGTTGATAAGTGTGTTATTGAAGTCACTCAGGTAGGTACCATGGACTGAGAGCAGCTGTTTTACTGCTTTCCCCTAGAAAGAATAGTTGTATTTGTCTTTACTTAATCTTTCTAAACAGAGAGTCTTAGATAATGAAGTCAATGAGAAACTCACCGTTGACTTCAATAGGTTTTGAGTTGGTTCTTTAAGTTGTTAATATTTGTTACGTTTTGACATGAGTATATTTGCACTCAGAAGGTGGCAATCAAACCTGGATTTTTTCCTTATTTTATGTAGTGCTTATTTTAGTGGGCTCACTTCTACCAGAATCCTGTTTTGTTCTATTGCTCACCACTGGATTGAAGCATTAGACAGGTTTAAGTCTTTCA
>JANZLP010000075.1:28115369-28125889 GCA_026930925.1 Chelictinia riocourii
AATGAGCACTGTTTTTACTATGTGGCAGTAATGGAAATCCATAAAATTAGTATCATCTGATTTTTATGAAAATCAAGTTAAATGATACCCCAAAGCTAGTAAAAGTACTGGCATATCTTTCTATAATAATTATTTCTTTGTACCAGTGTGTTAGGTTCCTTCTAACCACAGGAATTGTAGCATTTCCAGATCCAACCAGACTCTGAAACAATGGGAAAAGTTTTAAAAACTTTTTGATGAGTCAAATTATATAGACTGAAACCCCATAAAATATACCAAACCCTCAAATAATAAAGCATGAGGAAAACACTGGAAAGAAAAAAATTGATTACAATGTGAATTCTTCTTTCCTCACCAAATTTCTTGCCTGGAACACATTCAAACATGTGCATCATCTAAAGTGATCAACAGACCATAAACTCCACAAAGACAGAAAATCTCCTGACCTGCACTGCAGTTCAGCTTTGCCGTTGGCTTGGCAGGCAGCTGAACCCTGTGGTTCCCCACCTAGAGAGTGCAGAAAGAGAGATAGGATGACAGAGAACCGCTGATTGCCTGTGCCCTCGTGCACAACCAGCTTTCTGATTACAGCTTTATCTCATTTGCAGCTTTAAAAATCACCACCCAACACTAACCTTAACTGGTACCTGTGTACAAAGTACAAGATAAAAGTATTTGTATACTCCTATGAAAAGGCCAGAAGGACACTATCCCTCAACTTTATATTAAGTAAATGAATCTAAGAAGAACAGAAGCTATGACTATTCGTTTAAATAAGAATAGAAAAATAAAACACCAGAGTTAATCATTCAAGATGACTCTTCTCATGTGAAAACCTCACTGTCTTTCTATGTTCAAGTTACTCTCTTCAGGGATAGTGCCACTTGCCTAATCCAAAGTAACTGTCTTGACACAGGAGAAACGTAACAATCTCACAACAAATAAACTGAGAATAAAATGCCAATCACCCACATTCTAAAACAGAAGTGGCATTGTGAATTTGGCTGGGTAGTTCATTTACACGGGCAAAATACTGATGTATCTCCTATATTATTACAGCATAACATATTTATCTAAGCATCTTAAAATAAAATAGCAATAAAAATACATTTAGCACAAACATCCTCTGGCTTTGAGCTATGACAAAAATGGCATAAAAAAAGAAGAAAAAAAATTGCCTCTCATGCAACAGTCCAGAATGAAAAACGGGCAAATTTGTCCACCAATTCTTGACTATGAACACTAGCTTTCACTTTTTCAGAAAGTCCTGTGGCCTCCTAGAGCAAAACATCCAAACAAGCAGTTTCCTTCCACCTCCTGGCCCATTTTCAGCAAGATAAGCAGGGACATGAGGATGGCAGAAAATCCCAACATCAGTAATTTAGCATAACAGGGCTCTGAACAGCTTGGTTTATTAATAGAACACAGTTGACTCTTATGGAGAGATGATAATAACAGGGTGGATTATTCAGTGTGAATAAAACCTACCAACAGGACAGACCCATGCAGAGTTCATGAGCAGCAGGGCTTAACAGCACAGGTACAGCACCACGTGAACACGCTGCGGGCCATGCTGGGCACAATCAGCCACAGGACTAAGCCCAAACTAATAAGATACGAAGCAGTGCAGACACCTGCACTAAAACAGCAAGAGTGCAAGGTGGGAGCACCACAGATGGTAAACAAACAATCCCCTCAAACGCTGTGTTAACACTGTCACATCATTAGCTTGTTTGAATTCATCTTGCTCATTTCCAAAGGAATATCTATTTCTGTGAGAACTGCCTTTTGAAAAGCAGAATTCCCACATCTTCAGCTAGCTTTTCTCTAAATGATCTCCAAAGTAAACAGCATTTAGTGTGGCATTAATCCAAATATATGCTATTTGCCCACTGGTAAAGCCAGCTTTAGCTAGCACAGGAAAGAAAAAGCTATTCCCATAATGTAGTATTTCAAAATGTTAAGAAATCTGTGGCACAAGAGACAAGAGATGAATGTATGGATCAAGGTTATAATATAATCAAACCTACTTTAAATAATAATTTATTCTTCAGAGAGTCTTTACATTCTACAGGGTGGCTAACAGTTTTTGCAGAGGTCCAGGACTACAATGAAAATGCTTGATGCAGGTCTTCATACTTTTGCTGGCATAGCTATGTCAAAGGTGTTAAGAGGTACAAGCTCCAATTGATATAATTGTCCTGGCAAAAGCTGGTAGGTGTGGACACAGTTTTATACCACTAAAACTGAATTTTTGCTGGCACAGCTTCTTTAGCTCCAGGGAGGTCTGGCATAAGTTATACTGTCAAAAGTACAATTTTCGGCAGTACAAGCCTCATCTGCACACAGAGCACTCTGCCAACACAGTATACCGGTATGCTCTGGGTAAGCCTGGCCTCAACAGTGATTTTAAACAGAGGATTAACACAGTAGGCATATTCATTTCTTGGTGGCAACATCAAGCTCTGAGTCTTACTTGTTTCTTTTGTAGTGGTAATACAGACTGAGTGCTGTTTCACCATAATATGATTTTCTTCTGCTTTTTTATGGCAAAGGAAAAGGCGTACACCAGCTTGAGTTAAAATAGCAACTTAACCAAATGAAAAATCTCTCTCTCATTCAGGAGTGCCCTGTATCATCCACCATCGAACTGTTCTTTTTATAGCATGTTACTACAAAACAGACCACAAACAGCTTAATTTCTCATAGTCTTCTGGCTTTGTTCTCATAAATCTCACTAGATCAACACAGATGTTGCAATGCCCAGTATCACACAACCTAAATCAAATATGTCAGGCCAACCAAACGGAAACCCTTACTTAGGTCCATCAGCTCTTCAGACAATACATTGGGAAACCTGGCCTCGGAATAGGATTCACAACACGCAGAAAAAACAGTAATAGTTAGGAACCACGTTTGGAGTTCCAGGGAGCCCAGGAGGCGTAGATTCACATGGGAAATCTTTCCCAGTACTACTCAATTGCCATGATGAAAAACAGCAAGAAAGTCTTCGGATCTATGTCAGGATACTCCTTCAGAGTTCCTCATCCGAAAAAATGCTCTAATGAGCAGCCATTGCGTAAAGGATGGCTCCACCATCTCCTCCACCTCTGTCTATGTTAGTGGATAAAGAAGTCACAGCTCTATTCTAAAGATGTCCAGCAGGCTCACCCCAAGCTGGCCTCTCATTAAGATGCCCAGATTGTGGATTCTGGTTTGTCAGAGGTGTGAGCTATGCCTTGTATTGCTCAAACCTGCCAAGCCAGAGGCAGTTCTTGGCATCCCCAGAAGCTGAAATTTAGATGCCAAGGGAACTTGTGAAGACATGGATATTCATGGGCTGAAGGGTCAATGGGAATTAGAGTGGAGAAGGAAATAACTGAGGCTGGTGTTCTGGACTTCAGGTCTTAAAAGCTACCTGGTTTCTGTAGATTTGGGGCCCGGTCTTTTTTATAATGAGACAGTAACAAAGGTACTGTGTGAAAACCAGTAAAATCTGCACTGACACATAAAATAATGCACGATCAAGGAATCATAAAGCTGAACAGATTTATGTTAAACGAAAAGGCTTCTCTCCAAATGATGAGCATCAATAATTCCAGGCTGGGAGGTCACTTGTTATTCTATGGACTGAACAAGATTTTGTAGATTAGCAATTACTTCTTCAAGATCATATGGCAGAGGCATATTACATTCGTCATCTGTCCAGAAGGGATGGCATTCTGGTTTCTGGTCTTCTGGCAAGCTCTCTGCTGCTTCTGACTGGCATCTGAAAAGAAAGGTGAGCAGATGAACTATTACAGTTAAAAGAAACTGTATCAAGAAACTGAATACTCAGCGAGGATACATTTGTGCATTAATTTAAAGAGAAACATTATAATGAAAAAGAAATACCACATCTTCTGACCAAATGGATTGCTCATTTCTAGCGAAGTTGATTTCTGTTGTAGGCTTTGTATTTTCTGTAGGGATTTCTCAAAAAGCCAATCACAGAGAAAACTCAGTTAGTGTACGTTTATATGGTGAATTATTTTTTCATTATCTCAGCTGTTATTTAAAGTATGTGATTAAACCATTATCAGATTTAAATGTTTGCCAGTTTCCAATGTATTACTAGATTATTGAGAAAGATTAAACCAAATTTAGTGCATTAAGGGCAGGGGGGATAGATTAAACAATATTAAAGAAATTGGACTAGCTTTGTAGATTCTAGAGATTTACAAGTGTATCAACCTGCTTAGCTCTGAAAAAGGCTATATAAAAAGAGAAAATTCTATAAGATAGATGGAAGTGGAGGTTAATAACAATTTCCAATGATGAATAGGTGGGCAAAACTTCAATAAAATTAAATTAAGAGGTTAGTGTATGTTAGTCCCCAGAGAAAATATTTAAATTAGGGTGTTTTTTATTAAATGGATTATTCATCAATACTAGTGAAGTCTAATTATAGTATTCAACTGGACTGCAGCCTGCAGAGCAAAGTTTTCTAAGTGGCAACCATCACATCTCTTAAGATTAGGCTGTAATACAACATGCTGCATCAAAAAAATTGTCACAGTTCAAGAAGGATTTCTCCCCCTCTCTTTTCCCCTCCCCTGAAACAATTTGCATTTGCTGATTGATTAGTTAATGTTTGCAGTAGGGCAAGACAAAGAAAAATGCTAAGCATTACTATAAATTTGGTATATACTGTAGGTCTACGTAGTTCTTCAAAGAGATAACAAGCAAATTGTAGAAATACGCTTTTATCTCCTGTAAGAAATTTTTTAAAATTCATGTTCTAACACCCACATAATTGTTGTAAAAATTTTAAAGTTGTTTTAAACACATATGTGTCTTTCATCTCTTTAAACTGAACTAAAAATATTGACACATGCGACTTCCTTGTCTATACCATTGGCCTTCTGGAAAAGACTGTTTCCAAATGAAAGATGTCTTCTTCTCTTGGGAATTATTAATGGCAGTGTAATCCCCATGAGAAAACATACTTCAGCTTTACACCCATGTTGGTGTGTGGTTAATTGCCGCACCAGCATCCTGGGCACTCAATCCATCGTACATTACACTACAAGGACAGTATTAACACGTAACATTCCAATATATCTTCAGCTCTCCACATCAGCCCCTGATAATAGCATCTGTTAACATGCACTAAGTACTATTATGTAGCACATCAGTTCATAAATAATAAGATTAGCCGACCTCAGGGCCCTGGGAAGAGTAATGTGTTTAAATGTTCTCATTATTTATTTAAAACAAGAATTAAAGGAACAGAAGCTACTTGTGACAATCCTCTTAGCATAAATATTAAACTGTTTGCATTGATAAGCTGCACTGTACAGAATAACAGAGGATTTGTTTTGCAGGCTGCTTTATAATAGTTGTTAGAGCAAATGCAGTTTAGTATATGAGTTCTGAGAGGTACTTAACTGATTGTGCCATCATGTTCTGAAGACATTTTCCAAATTATATAAAGGAACAGGAGAAAATTAATATGCAGGGGAAGCTGAAACTAATTACAGCATAAATCTATAAGGCTTTTAAAATCTTGCTTTGTTTTCTGTCTTGGCACAAAATAATATGCTCAATTTGCTGGGTAGTGTAAGATATTCCAGTTTACGCATTTCAGTCTAAAAGTGGACAAATTAGCCATGTAGAGATTATTGCAGGTGACAAATCAAGAAGCTCAGGTGGTAAATACTGCAGGCATGTTATGTGGTCTGCAAAACTCAACTTACAATAAACGTTCTCTTTCTCACACATCTGCTATTAACAACAGTTTTCACTGAGAGGAAAAATATACCAACTTTTAGCTTCTTCACCATTTCAGAGCCCTTTTTTTACCTTTCATGTCTTTTTTTTCCCCTCTCTGTCTCACACAAACAGATTGACCAGCTTTTCCCTCACATTTGGGGTTTGGGCATTTGTGTTGCTGTAAATGTGGCAGCAGTCACAGTGATGTTGTGACTGGACAGCCTGAGAGCAACTATTCTAGTTGCCACTTTCCCTTCTCTGTTTTTCTCACCAGCAGAGCCATCTCTGAAAGGTCATCCCACCACTAAGCATGTGCCTTAAATTCCAGGCAATCATGCACTTGGGAGGTTTTAGCCATATCACCCTGTTCGTAGGCCACCAAGGCCAGGTGAGGACCAGCTGTGGTTTTTGAGAATGGCGCCTTCCTAGGGGCAGCTAGAGCCAGACGTTCAGATTTGGAGCTGGCCTGTGCCGAGGCCGAGCGCCACGAACTCTCCCGTCTCAGCCAAGGCCAGCATCCCCAGGGCTGTTGCGCCTGTTCGTAGGCCACTAAGGGCAGGTGAGGACCAGGCATGGTTTTTGGGAATGGCACCTTCCCGTGGGGAGCTAGTGCCAGACGTTCAGATTTGGAGCTGGCCAGTGCCGAGGCCGAGCGCCACGAGCTCTCCTGTCTTAGCCTATGTCAGCATCCCTAGGGCTGTTGCACCTGTGCGTAGGCCACTAAGAGCAGGTGAGGACCAGCGACGGGTTTTGGGAATGGCGCCTTCCTGGGCGGATCTAGAGCCAGATGTTCAGATTTGGAGCTGGAAAGCCTGCACCACAGGGCAGTTTCCTCATTTTGCCCTGAAGCCTGTAGTCACACAGGGGACGCACAGGCTGCCTTTCTTCAGGACCCAAGAGATCTGTATCCCTCCTGCCTTTCAGTCCTGACTCCTTCACATCCACTGTGGGACTCACGGGTCAATACAGAGTGGTAGCCAGAGGTAAAAGCCCTGTCTCCCCTCAGCATCGCTGCGGGCCTGCACAGCCTGCCCTTAGGAAGAACATGCAAAGTAGACCGCAGACTCGCAGCACAGACATGCCAT
The DNA here is from genome assembly GCA_026930925.1 of Chelictinia riocourii. Lineage (NCBI taxonomy): Eukaryota > Metazoa > Chordata > Aves > Accipitriformes > Accipitridae > Chelictinia > Chelictinia riocourii. The sequence goes on from JANZLP010000075.1 coordinate 28,122,209, forward strand.
CATGCTTGGGTTAAAAAAAACATGTGCAGGAGCCCTACAGCTTGTGAAGCCCTATGCTAAGGCTCACCACACCACAGCAGAGCCATCCCCATCCCAAAGTTCCCTGTGAAGGTAACCCAGGCCATGCCAACAGTGGTCATTTCAAGCACCAGACAATGCACCTGCAGTCATCTAGGAGTTGCTCTCATGTCACCACAAGACTTCCCCCTGCCAAGGGCTTCGCACCCCAACACTGAAGGCCCTGATCTTCTCAAGGGTGGCATGGACTTAGCTCTCAGGGAAGAAAAGCCCAGCAGCCCCTGTTCAGGAGATGCCAAAGAGGAAACACCACCCTGATCGAACCCAACTGGGCCCATGCTTACCCCAAGTTGAAGCCCTCACCTTGGCCTCTTCAGCTGTGATGCGGTGAACAGCAAACCGGCCCTTGGTATCGTACACCAAGCGGAAATGCTCACCTGTCTTCTCGATGCTGATGACATCTGATTTCAGAGAGGGGAAAGGAAACAGCAGCTGTTATCAGCTACACCACGCAACACTGTAACTCAGCACAAAGCTCATGTTTAAAAAGAACTAGTGACTGTGGAACACTTCAGGCATGAATGATGGGGTGAGTATCTCCTCTTGACAGGCTCACATCCTTTACTGCAATGCAGTGCAAATTAGCAAAAACTGCAAAAGGCTGAAGTCTGAACAGCAATTTACACATATGCAAGCAGGCAGTTATAGGCTACAGATATCTGGCTTTGGTAATAATTGCAGTGCACAACTCCAAACTAAATAACAACTGTTTATACTTCTCTTTTCTTCAACCCTACCGGGAACACATCTTTCCCCCCAAATCATGTCAGCCTCACAAAACATCCCACTGCCAGTGCAGCAGAGCTGCCCGAGGTGCCTGCCCCAGCCCTCCACACTCACCCATGAAGCCTGCAGGGTAGGTGATGTCTGTGCGGACTTTGCCATCTATCTTGATGAACCTCTGCATGCAGATCTTCTTGACCTCGTCTCCTGTCAGGGCATACTTCAGCCTGTTCCGCAGGAAGATGATGAGTGGAAGGCATTCCCTCAGTTTGTGAGGGCCTGTCGATGGACGGGGTGCCTGCAAACAGAAGCTTTCTGCTGGATACTCAAACACAACATTAAGCATTGACTGACCCCAGGGGAAGAATGCTACCACCCTCGCAGCTCTCACAGCAGAACCCAAGGACAGTTGTGTGGAGCCTAACTGCTAAGCAAGCAGTGACAGGCTGCAGATATCTTTTCCTGGTATTCACAGCGCCCTTCCCCCAAGCCTTGCCAGCCTCACAAAACACTGCCCCCAACACCGTACAACGATCAAGTGAAGGAAAAAGACAAAAAGGAAGTTCAAAGAGAGCAGCCAACTACCCCACTGGCAAACGGGGGAAACAGAAAAGCTGACTGCAAAGACCCTAACAAGAAGTACCCCTTCTCCCCCTGCTGAATTTCAGCTTCGAAGCAAAATGATCTTGAGAGGAATGCCTGTTAAGGATACTTAACTGAACTCTGGTACTCCTTGTAGATCATTCACAAAAGGTTAATTACATTCTAATTCCTTAAGAAACCTTAAGAAAAATTCCTGAAAAAAGTGGACTTCAGCAAGTTTTCCTATGTGTGCACATTAGTCTGTAAAGCCAGTGCTGGTGCAATAGAAATGGAAAGCACAGAGAGAGACCTGAGTCTGCTGCAGATCAGGCTCAGGTGTCTTCAGGTGGGTGAGCAACATGGGATTCTGGTTGCAGGACAGATTCAGCCATCACCTGAGGAGGAGGATGGGATGGGCGGAAAGACCAAGGTCCGGGGGTCCTATGGCAGCAGGCTGAAACTGCTCTGGACAGGCAGGTTTGGGAGAGCTCCTGAGCAGCTGGGTCTGCTGCTTTTCCTGTAAACATGAGGGTAGGAGACAGGTTGCGATTGCTGCTGGGAAGCACTGGAGGGAGGCTGCCGTCTTATTCTCCAGGTCTGCTTCTGTCCCTTATCTAGCAAAGCAGCGGTGGCTCTGGCTTTGCTGGGTGCATGAGCAACAGGGAGAACAAGGTCCTGGACAATTAGCTGTGCCTGAGAGCTTGCTGCCTGTTCTGACTGTGCCTGGAAACAGCCCTTGTTGCAGGCAAGAAAAAGTAAATCACTCTTTTGTAAATGAAGCAGTTTGATACAGCTAGATACAGAGACAAAAGGTGGGACCAGAGCTTTGAATTCCTGCAGGTGCTCTTTAGAGCAGCATGCTTCTTCTTATGAAGCCTCACCAGGTATGTGGAAGAGCATAGCAAATGTGCTTTGCACTGTGTAATCAAATATGTCGAGTAGTAGAGAAATGGTTAAAGGCCACAGCAGAAGGACGTGTAGTACTACATCGTCGCTGCAGTTATCTGTTCACAAGTTGCCCAGTAAGTGCAGCACAAGGAGCTAGTTATTAATAGTTCTGCTCATCATGGCTGCACAGTGAAACAGCATAATCCTAGCACGAGGGAATAAGTGAGCCATGAACTGTAAAGCAAAAACGTCAGGCACAGAAGACAGCCTTGAAACTATGGAATCATTAACAAAAGAGGGAAAGAATATGTTTAATAGAGGTTATTCATGAAGCTACAGAAGAATGCCTCTGCATTAAATAAAATCTAAATGAAGCTGTGCAGCTGAGCCAGAGAGCAGTGTCACAGCTCACTCTCACAAACTCTATAAATATCTTTGTGAAGAGATCAGTTAAAGTGTTTGGCATATAGATGCATAATAAATACTATATGCTGGAACATGTTAATCTCATTTTGATACACAGCCATGTTTTCATTAGGGTTCATGTGTGCTTCTATAGCTTCTACAAGTCATATCCTTTTAGAAATTGTTGGCAGAAGAGTGCAGGCCTGAATTTCTATCAAAAGCATTGATTGAAAATGCATACACATTCAGTCAGTGTCCTCAGTAATTTCCCATGAAGCCTGTGATAAAATAGTATGGTTTTGTTTGTACATGCCAAACACTTACATAAACACACAACTAATTGTGGTGCATAAAGTGTATTCACACTTTCCTCAAATTACCAATGCTATGGTCGTGACTGTCAGGCAAGGAAAGAAAATCCTATTAGTGCATTCCCACAGAGAAAAACAGTATGTTTTGGAGTAGCAGTAGCTACTGAAGGCCTTGAAGGTAATATATGTAGGACATAATATTTGAGTAAATATCATAATAATTGTATGTGGTGTATTTATGAAGAAACCTTCTCTGTTAAATGCTTATACATTGATTAAATCCTGTAAAAAATGGTAAGTGCATTTCCAGGCATATTTCTATTACCACTTTACAACATTTGGATCACTTGTATTCAGAAGGTATGCAAATGGCTTTAGCTGGGTCATCCTTTAGCTGGTATTTCTAAAAAATATAATGCCATGGGGCATTCCTCTTGTCAGAACACATTTATTTTTTTGTCTAGATTATTATGGCTTTATTTTTTCCTCACATATTCTACCCTGATGATATGCTGAATTCTTATATTTTCAACAAACACACATGATGCAATTACTTTAAATATCATATAGTGTCTTTTATTTTCATGGTCATTAAAAATTATTAAGGTTCTATCAAAACTACCAAAGCAAACAAATTGTTTATGGCCCTTCTACATAGGTGGAACTATCATTGATATTGGGCCAAAATATTGTT
>JANZLP010000075.1:28503238-28516398 GCA_026930925.1 Chelictinia riocourii
GAACATGGGACCAGGAAAGTACTGCATGGGATAAGCAACTGGAAGCATTTCTTAATTTTTTGATCTTCATTCAACAAACCATTTGAAAATGTTCAGAAGCCATTCCATATTTATCTTACACATCTAAGTATTTCTTTCTTTTTGATTGAGTTTTGGCATGTTTGCAGCTGCTTAGCTCTGTGCTAAAATCTTAAGTTAGATCCATTATACTCAATCAAGACACCTGCTGTTGGAAATAGCTGTGATACTTTTCCTCCTCTGAATCCAGAAATTTTTTTAAAGACACATATTTTCAATAGATGTCTTTTGTTTTAGTGACAAACAAATATTTATGTATATATTTTCTATAATATACATTTGTTAGTAAGAGCCAAGCACAAAAATAAACCACTAGAGAAGCGTATTGCAGTTGTTGTTATGTTTAAAGTCTTCTAGCAAGATTTGATTATATTTTGTCTAAGATATCCTTTCCTGTAGACTTGGATTTTATGCTGCTTGATTGTTATTAATTTGTAATTATGCTTATTGTAACATTTTTTCGGCTGTAAAGCTCACAAGCATTCACAGTTTAAATTACATTGCCAAGGCATACCAAAAAAGTAGTTAGCTCTGAATTCCTGTCATTTTGTCCATCTCGGTGTTTTTGGCCCCAACACAAGCCACTAACTCAAGTCAGCTCCAGCACAATACTGGAATGAATGTGTTTAAAAGAAAAGCCATACTTGGATGTAATGAGTGTAGTTTAAGTTCATAGAAGAAATACAAATGTTTTGTATAGTTTTTGGGCATAGATGTTTGGGATGGACAAACAGGCTGTGTTTACACAGCCCAGTAAATAGTCAAAGGCCTTTGTATTCAGGCTGTACTCACAGGTAGCTTTTTATGTACAAACCAAGAGAATAATGAAGACAAAATATGAGAAGTATTGGTCAGAGGGAACAAGTGCAGGACAAATTGCTGTGTAAGGTCCAACTTTAAATAATGAATACACAAGACAACATTAGAAAGACAGTATTTTGAGAGAACTGCATTTAAGTTCCCGTTATTTTTGTGGAATGTGTTCTTGGCTGGAATATGCTCTCCAAAATGTCCTCTAAATGAGGTGTGAAAATTCTTAATAACTTTCAGCAAAATATTTTACACTTGGTGTTTGGAAGTACTTGCTTCATTGAATATGGCTGACATTTCTGATATCAGGAAAACGTTTGATATAGTTTGTCTTTCTCAATTCTTTATCTCACATCTCTCCCACACCACTTAGTGTAAAGCCAAAAAAATGCATGGCTTAAAATTTACTGAGACTAGATCTACATTATCAAGTAGTGCAGACCAGAGACTTTCTAGGGCAAAGCAGTTGTTGTTAATGGTCTGATATTTACAGTACATAGATTTTTATGATGATTTGGAGAATTCAGAACACTAGTTGATCCTACTGACTGAATGTCTATTGCAGTGGGTTACTGCATTAGGGGTAGGTACACCTGGAGCACATCTTCAGTTTCGTTTAGCCCAGAAATCCAATTAATGTGTTCCAGGACCACTATGCAAATAAAGGACCACAACTGGGGACAACTGAAAAGTTTTACTTCATAAGCATGCTCCACATCAAAGCTGTAATAATCATACAGGTTCATCTTATGTGGCCCAACTGAATTAAAGTAGTTGAACATTTTTAACAAGTTTATGGTATTACAAGGTTTTCACCTACAAAGCATAATTACATTTAATCTAAACCTTCTGGTTTTGCTTATTAATTGTTTCTATTTCTTTACATGAAATAATTTACACGGTATGGTCAACGCAGTAAAAAAATTAAAAATAAAATAAAAAAATCAACAAAAAAACCCCAACCAAACAGACAAAAAAAAACCCTACAAAGAAATCCCTAGCTATATTTTTAGGTATGTTATATAAATAATTTTTGCTATACAGGCCTCAAAGTACATAGATACAATCTTGATTTTTACCTATGGGGGATAAATATAAAGAAATTAAGTGATTTCAACAGTTGATTCAGCAGTTAAGCTAAACTAACTTACAAGTTTCAAATGTGAAAATGTCCTTAATCCTTACACTATTCTGCCTGTCACTGCCATATGAATAAGAATTGTGCTACAGGGTGGTGGGGAGGGAGGAGAAAAATGAAACAATTCTATAAGCCTGCAGATCTGTGCTTACAACCTATCTGTCCTTCTAGTATTGCTAAATAATGGTAAAGGAGGGAAGATTTAAAAGAAAGGGTCTCAGACTATTCTTGTCATGGAAAATGTTGAATATAATTGATAAAGAGTTATGGTTTATGCTTAACTTGTAAAATAGAGTGTGGGTTTTTGCCTTTTTTCTGGGTTTTGAGTTAATTTTCAACCCTTTTTGAAGGTAAAATATCCTTTTTATTTTCTTTTTTTCCCCTTTTATGCTTAGCCTACGATTTACAGTGGTCAGTGATCCCCCAGAAGATGAACAGGATCTTGAATGTGAAGATATTGGTTTTGCTTATGTCAGTTTGAGAGAGATATTCCAGAAGCAAAGAGATATCATTGAGCAAGATATTGATGGTAAATTTTAGAGATTACTTTCTTGTAATGTTTTGTAACCTCAAAATTATTTGTTGAATTTCTGATTTTCTCTGCAAGCTTTACTGTGCAAGTAATTGTCTAACAATGTTTCAATAAGAAACTCTTTAATATTAACTAATGGCTTCCACATTTGTTTGCAAAAGTCTGCAAAAACCATGTACTATTGTTATTCCTTAAAATCTGTTTAAAGAACCCCAACGAAACAAACCAGCATTCTCAGCTCATAATAATTAGTTCATAAAATCTAAGAGCTTTCAGGACGTGTCCACTTATAATTCTCTATTCTGTACAACATGCTTCATGTTAGGCTATAATGCATTTTGTTATTAATATTTATGCCAGTAATTGTGTATTACTAATGTCTATACCTTATTTGAAGTTATGTTATAAACCCCAGAGTACCTCCAGCTTGTGTCCTCCATATGAAACCTGTATCTGAGACAATATGAAATACTGGTGGTGGCTTTGGTTAGTTACCCATTTAGAGTAAGCATCCTTCTGTAATAGACTATGACTGAACTTTCACTGTGACTCATGAAAGCAAGAAGAGGTGAGTAGGAGGTGTGGAATCTTCCATTTCCTGGGTCTTAGGACAGCATTTTTGTAATGCTGATAAGAAGACTTGAGAAGATTACTTGGTCCTTTTATAGACAGTGAAGGAAAATATTCTCCTTGCTAAGACTTTCCTGTTCTCCAAGGTAGCAGGGACATGGTTATCAATGGTACGTTTTTCTCCTTACCTGTTGCTGTCCATCCTCTTTCCCCATTGTGGTAAAGCTCAGTGAAGAAGCTGAGAGTATATCTGTTATAAAACAATTCCTCTCCTATAATGGTGAGTGAACCAGCTTGATTCCTAGATGCAATGCACCCATTTCGCAAGGTACTCTGTGCAACAGCAAGAATTCTAGTTGGCCCTAACAGAATGCCAAGCTAATGTGACTTTGCTACTTTTACTGCTGTGTCTAATTACCATACCTTGAGTGATGGGGAGCTGTGTAGAGAGGGAAAGAAATAGGCTTTCTTATCCATTTTCATTATCATGCATGATTTGCATCCATGTTGTAGCTAAAATACTCAAAGTATGCATCAAAGTTCCAGGAACATGATAAGGAAAATTCTAAGAAGAATCAAATTTCCATACCCTGGAAAAATAATATACAGATTTGATGCACTTCTTACTGTGGCTGAACCACTTAATCTTTTCTCCACTAATAATTTTTTCTCCAAGTAGTTGTACAAAAGCACATCTCCTCTAAAAATGTATTTCATAGTCTGTCACTGGAAAATTGTTTTTGCTATGGATTTTAGGGCCATAATTCCCATTGTCATAATTCCCATTTGATAAAGTTGATTAGTGATATAAATATAACTTTGTACCTTTGAAAGTCACCTTTTATAAAACTCTTAAAACTCTTAATTGTCATCTGAAATAGTTATTATGACAGGAAGGACTTATTCCTTGTTACTTAGTTACTCGTTACTTGTTCTGTCAAAAGGTAATCATTACTATGTAATGATAACTACAAAATTGTGAGGAGCATTTCTTCCCCTGATCATAAGACATTTGAGCTAATTTTTACTTTGTGTACATTATATCTATGAAAGTGATAGTAATAAATATAAATAATTTTATTCTTATTTCTGTCCACGCTTCTCCCCTTCCCTGCAGATGCTGTACAATTTAGGGTTTTTTTATTACATCCATAACTGTATTTTCTGAAAATTTAGAAATTTCAGATAATTGAAATGAATTTTATGTTAATATATGCCAGTTTATGGTAAAAGTGGAATATATAAGTATATTTTCTTGGACAAAGTCATTGTAAAAGGACCTGTTCTTAAGATCTGGACACAGACTTCAATTAAATGTAATGGCATAATAAATAGAATTCCTAAATAATACTGTACACATTCTCTGAGGTGGATATTGGTTTGAGGGAAAAAGAATAAACCTAGTCACAGGTAAATTCAAAGGACACTACCACATGAAGATCTAATAATTCTTAAGTTAGATACCATAAACTTCCTTCATTGTTTTTGAGGACTGCAAGAATATAACTTTTTCATATCTTGTTCCTTTCATTGCTGATTGTGTGAAAGTGGCCTACATGAAATTTGAAGCAATTAAGTGAATGGCTCAGCAAGAGGCTGGATGGAAAAGAATACAGACAAGACATACAACAATATGTCTTGGAGATAATATGACAATGTTAAAATTGAAAAAATAGAATTAATGTTGTATTCTGACATCATTCATTACAGTTATCCTACCATTCTTATAAGTAAAAAGAATAATGTCCCCTGAAGTCTGCATTTTAAGTTGACAGTTCACTGAGTGATTTTTTCCAAGGATACACAAAATGGTTTGGACTGCTAAGAATAGCTTCCAATCTGTCCTAAAATAGCTCTATCGACGAAGTAAAACATGGAAGGTTTATCCCATGTTTTCCTTCTCCAAACCTCTTCGAAGCTGTCCCCAGCAGCCTAGAAGTTGTAGCATGTCCCAGAGTACTTATCCCAGTTTATATAGTAAATACGTAACCTTGCCATTTGTCTGCTGTATAATTTGTTTTGAAAAGATGTGCTGTCAAGATTATTTGTTTTTATTCAAATCCCTTCTAGAGTCATTTTAGGCAGCCTCATTGCTTTTTATGCAGGATTGGAAAGAGCCTCATTTTTTACTGTTAGCAGCATGTTCTTAATCACAGCAGCAGAGATTGTGGCCCTCTGGGCTTACTTAGATATTGTAAAAGAGTGCAATTTTAAATCATGTTAGCGAATTTCTGTAAAATAGAAATGTTAAATACCACTTTAAAACCCACATGCGCAAAGATGAAGGTAGTTAAACAGTTTAGTCTAGGGGAAGTATCATCTTTGTCTACATTTCACTATTTTACAGCATATAGGAGCCTGAAATTAAAATAATTTTGCATTGCACCAACTGGAAAAAATAATTTACTCTTAAAATACTAATAAATGTCCAGGCTGATTTGGACTGGTCATATATACAGTGTAGAAAATGCATACAGATGGGAATTGCTGTATTTTTTACTTGAAACTATTTTTAACAATGCATATATATCTTTAATAGAATTTGGAACATCTATATTTACATATTGTGAAAAATAATTTATTTAAGCAATTATCATACAGATATTTTTCTTTATTTCACAGTTAATTCCAACACTAATACTTTTATTGATGTACATGCTTGTTCTTACAGTACTCAGTTTCCAGTAGGTTGAGTGCCTGAACCGGAAGATTCCTTTTTTATTTCTTCTTTTTTTCTATTTTTAAGCATATGCTAGGTGCCTTTTATTCTGTCCAAATGCTAAGGAAAATTATCAGAACAAAAGCAGAAACTTAAATGAAATTTCTAATGCTGTTTTCTGATGTTTCCTTTCTAGTTTTTGATTCACAGGATGATAGTGCGGTAATTGGAAAGCTCAAAGTAACAGTGGAAGCCCTCCATGCACTGCGTTCAGTCTATGAGGAATGCGAAGATGACTAGGAGGCATGAAAGGGAAGTTTGCCTACAGAAGTTCCTTCTCCCAGTGTAAATACATGCTTGATAGTACTTCAAAGATGAGATCTTTGTAATTCTTATAGTATATTTAATGTATAATTTATATGAAAAGGATGCTTGATTTGTAGTTGTAAAGTTTTGTATACTTTTCAGTCTGTTTGTTTTTATATTTCCCCCCTAAGGCTAAGAATCTCTCCACAATGGACAAGGTCTTGTAAATAATTAATACCTATATGATTGAATGATGTGCTTTATTTGCATTTTCAAGATTTTTTCCTACATAAAACAGTAATAAAAATGCAAGTCAAATTTTTAATTTTTAATAAAAACCCCATAAGCCTTAGAAAACTGATTAAAAATACTTTTATGTTATCCCTAATCACCCCACTAAATGGAATGCCTGTGATTAGCCTCATTAAGAATTTTATACTGTGAAGATTTTATTAAAAGCAATATATGAAAATTACTTGGATTAATGTGTTAATCTGCCTCTTTAAAATGCTAATATCCATTTTATGCACATTAAATCTCAGTATGTGTTTTCTTTGATGCATGCAGTTCCTATCAATTAAATATAAAAAATGAGGCTAGTTGCAGGACTTATTAAATTACTGCAACCTTTTTTAAAAAAACTTTTAGCCTTCTACTAACATTATAATCAGCTGTTTATGATTATCATGATTTGAAGTAGGGGGAGGGCAGGCACAATCATTTTTCTGTACGGTAAAAGATTTACTTTCAGCCAACATCTGTCAAAGCACAAAAAGAAGCCATAGAGTATCAGATTTTGCTTCACCTAGTTTGAGCCGTAGGGACAGGCCAACTGTGTTTTCATTTGTTTTTCGTCACTTTTAGAACTTAAATCAAACATATACAGTAAATTGTTGTATCTGAATAACCAGTGTCTAGCTTGGAAAGTTAATTTTCCAGCTTTTAACCAATCTCATTGAAGGATTTAATTGATATTTTTAATGGAGCTGTGAATCAATGCTGCAAAAGGATTGTCTCTTGAGAACGAGGTTATAATATATTTCATTTTTTAATTTACTTTTTTATTTGTCATTTTCTTCAAAGGATTTTATAGGCTGTGGATTTCCACTGTTTGCAAACAGGCTATGTTTCTTCATAAGCATATGTAAAGTATTCAGAGAGATAAGTAATTTATTAAAATCTACCTAATTTGCCGTGATATATTAAATCTCTGCTTCAGTGATCACAGACCATTTCATTTAGAGAATTAGGCATTCCCTCTTTGTGTGATTAAAGCTCTGGAAAATGAGTTCTTTGCTCCTATTTGTGAACATTCAAAGCCTGCTAATGGCAAGAAGATGGAATAGATTATGAGACAATTCATTACAGTTCAACAGAAAAAAAACCCCAGCTATAATGCAGAAATGCAAGTATGAATATCTGCATATAGTTTGAACCATCTGTGCTCTAATGGCTTCAATAATGGCTCTTCGTCTTCAGTAGGCTTTGAAATGACATCCATACAATATTAATTTGTTGATGTACATTATGAGGCCAATGGAATGAATATATTCTGACCACAGAAATCTCTGAATTCCAACATGAGCGTATGGTTGACTCCATTTTAGGGCCTACCATCTCCAGTAGTACTTCTCATCCAGACTTTGCCAATCCTTACAGCATTTCATTCCTTTGGAAGTTTTAGGAGACCACAGACAGCTGCATTCCTAAACCCCTCCATTCTTCACTTAATGGCCATATGTTTGTTGTCATTTGGGCTGGTGCTTATAGTTCATCATTTTGGCCACTATTTCTAGCTTTTTTTGGCTCTGTGCATCCATATTGTCAATAAGACTGTTATTATACATTACAGTAATTTGAAACAGCTAGATTCAACACTGAGATTAACCGAGTGGCTTTTTAGAAACTTAGTTGCGGTATTCTGTCAGGAGGTTCTTATTATTCTTCTAATACTTAGCAAACCAAACTAAATATCCTGCACATAAACAAAGAAGGAAATTGTATTGAGTTTTCATGTGTGACTGTTTACTGACTTGCAGGAGAACTATGTAACTGGTGCTTGTTTTCTTCTGAAATAAACCATGTGGTAAAATTAGAAAATCAGTGATGTTCATCTCACTTAAACTTTTACAGTAACACCCTTAGTACTTAATCTTCTCCATCTGAAGTGAAAACTTAGAAACCAAGAGTTCATATATTCATTAAACGCAGACCTCTTCAGTAAGTTACTGCAAAATATTCCAGTTGACATTTGGTTACATTGTGTTAACTGTTCTCAGTGACTCCAACATTAACATGTATAATTTGCCTCAGGTTCCTAAACATATTTCTTTGTAAGGCTCAGTATTACTCAGTTTTGGATTTAAAGAAAAAAATCTTGATTTCTATTCATGTTTATTACTAAGACAGATATAATATTCAGTGAGGATTTTTCCAACAGATGGATTGTATTATCTTATGCGACATAAATATACGAGCATACTAGAAAGTTTTGTTCTTGAATTAAGTAGTTTGTATTTCCAACATGCTCTTAAATCTTAAGTCTAAATGCTGCACTGTGCAAGGAAAGAGGAAAATGTAATCTAGTACTATTTTGTCCAGATTTTAGCTATGAATAGCTTGAAGAAAACTTATGTCTATGTACTCTCTAGCCTAAAGGAAAATGTATCCTTTTTATGTGTGTGATACGTTAGTAAGCAGAATCATTTTTCTATTTTAAAAAAAGAAGCCTTATTAATGTTGGATGATACCATATTTTTAAAAGTTACTTAATTAGAATCAATTTTTGTGGAATAGATAAATTTTTTCCATGGTGTAACTTGGATGCAACCGTGGTCCTGCATACGATGAATTGGGCAAGGTCAGATGATCAGTTTTGCTATTTTATATATTTTCCTATTAATTGTTACAGCTTATAGCTTTGCTGTGATATCATCTTATGTGATATAATAGCTGCTATTCTCCATTCTCCATGTGTCCCAGGTGTGTTTATCAAGATGGAAACTTAAGTTTAGCTCAAAAAAACCTTTTTTTTTTTTTTTTTTAATGTTGCTTTTAACCTGTTATAACCTTAACTTAGGGTTGGAAGTTATAAAAGCAAGTGCATCATGAAGCAAGGTAACAACTGTGTGAACTCAATCAATTTTGCTGTATAGTAAGTCGCTGCTTATCTCATTATATGCTTATAAGAGTAGATATAACATGACAAAAATAATAATAATTTGCCTCACAGAACTTCTACAACCAAAGATCAGTATTTAAGGTAATAGTAATATTGTTTTAAAATGCTTTTTATTATTTCAAGGCATAGTAAGACATCATAACTCAAGAATTCACCAAAGATATAAAGACTAAATATCAGCTGTTAAATTTAATTTTCTTGTTTTGTATTAGAACTGAGAAATAAATTCAAATACAGACTTAAAATTGTGCAACAAACTTTATTGCATGTTTCAGAGCCAGAGAATTATTTTATGTTGCAGTTAGATTATTTTGCAGGTGATGATAATGATTTATCTATCAGTTTTTCAAGATATTCCACAAGAGACTAAATATTTTTTATAAGACTTCCTTAACGTTACTGTTTATGATATACATCTTAGTAATTGGACTAGACCCAATCCTGCAACTAATACTGACTTGAGTACATTATGTTGTCTGTATGAAATTAATTGCAGAATGTAAGTTCAATTTGATACCTTTGTATGCATGTGATAAAAATTTGCTTTTGTGCAGTATGCTACAGGTGTACTGCTCTATGCTTTTCATTAGTTCCTTTTTGGTATTGCTGACAACTTTGAATTTGCTTTGCATCTTTTAAAATGGGATGAGGTAACTTTTTTAAGAACTTGATTTCATCAGAATAATTTCTCAAGGAAAGAATTTGACCTGCGTTTTGTTTCTTATTATGGTATAATCTTAACACTCAGAGGACATTACCTGGAAAGTCACATATAACATAGAGACTTTGGTCTTAATTTGTAAGCACCAAACTCCTTCTAAGTCATGCAGCTGTGGGCTTTAGAGGTATTTAAAAGCTTTTCTTATTTATAAGGTCCTTGCTGAATCATACTTCAAGCTCTCAACACTTCATGGGATCAAAGTCTAACTCAGTCCTAGCAAAGTTGCTTTTCAAATGAAAGCTGCTTGTAATACAAGTTGAGGATACTTTGTCTAAGAAAATAAGCAATTACGAACCTTCAAAAAGAAATGCTTATAGGTTCTTAATAGCAGTAGCTCTACCACAATACTCTATCAGGATAGGATCATTCAGATTAGAAGGGACTTCAGATGGTCTCTAGTCCAATCTGCTGCAGGATTAGCTATAAAGTTAGACCATGTTGCTCAGGGCTATATCCAATGTGGTCTTGAAAACCTCCAAGGATGGAGACCGCTTAACTTCTCTGAGCAACCTGTTCCAATGCCTGACTGCCCCCATGGTGAAAAAAGGAGACACATTTTTAAACATTACTTCAATCCAAATTGAAGCCAAATCTAGATCTAAGCACATGAAAACAGCTTTTGCACTTAATATACCATGTAATCACCTAATTTTTTCAGTTTTTTTTAATTCTATGAGTGGCAGAAGCATGACTGTCATTTGTTTCAGCTATTTTAACATTTTGCACAGAAATACAAATAACTAGGCATTTTAGTGCTGACTTTCATGCCTACTGCCTTGCAGTATGCCATCAAATTTCCATCTAGTTTTGTGAAGCAATTGACATCTTTGGTTTTTATCAGAGAAAGATTATCAGAAGAAACTAGTGGCTGTTGTATGCCACATCTGGCAGTGACTGTTGTAGTGCATAGATATGGCCCCCTCAGATTTACAAAGCTTCATTTTTTTATGTTGTTGATTTTGTGCTACAATTTTATTCTTTAAGGTTTTGGCAACTTTCTTTAACCTGGTCTTTGATTCAGTGAAACCTTCCTCTCTTCCTCTTTATTAGAACTCTGTTGGATATCTTGTTTTACTTGTAAGGAAGTGGTCTAATGTGAACTGACAGTCTTTGTATTTTTTTTCTAAATGTGGTTTGTGTCTGGCCATACTTCACAAACAAATAAAGGAGTTAACGATTGTCTGCCTTTTTCAGAAGAGTAGCACCTCCTTAGTAATTCTGCTGCCTTGAAGGATGGAGTGAAATTGAGACCCAGATGTAAGCCAGTTGTTTCCAGTAGTTTTGGATTACTTAGATACCCTAGTGCCTTTTTGTAGGAAAGCAGTCAATTCAAATCTAGCAAAGGAATGAGGAAGGTGAGAGTAATAAATGTACAATATAGGTGTCTTGCTCCTCCCTTTCCTGCAGCTTAGTATCTTGTCAGTGTCTCAGTGTTTAAAAAGCCTGTTCTTTACTGGCATTTCAGAGATGTGAAAAGGAGAAAAATGCAAAATGTTTATAATTTTTTTTTTTTAATCAAAGCTGGATCTCAGTATCTGTTACCTATATGAAAAGGTGGGCTGAATATTTAAGTTTAAGGGGAAAACAAGGGGATTTTATCTCTTGGATAACTTCCTGGAACAGAAGGGTGTTTTGGCTGAAATAAAAATGGAGCAGATATTAAAAGTTTACTTGGTTCAAATGTATTTTCTGCAGTTGCAGCTGAACTGCACTTCTGAAAGATGATCACCTGTGAGTAACCATCTTGCCTGCAGTGGAAAACTTGCATTTGCAATGATCATCTTCAAAGAGTTTGTATACTCTTGCCCTCACTCCAAACACCTGCAGCTGCCATGTTCACTTTGTTAATCTGTACTACTGGCAGGCAACGGGCACTGAGGTGAAAGCTGCTGGTTTTATGTGGGAAGGAAGATGTCTGCTCCAGAGTTCGGAATCAGGTTAGCATAAAAATTCATAAACAGCTGTGATAATCACCCACACGAAACAGCTCTATATACTTCCCCAAACTAATCTTGTGTGGAAGCTGGAAGAAAACAACACAGTGAAATGGAGAAGACTTGATAGATCTGTAAAATAATCCACACCTGAACTGAAGGACAATCTAGTTTGTGAGATTAACAGATTATTTCACTCCAGAAAAGATTGCAGAGGGAGGGAGAAGAATCTTTAAATTCTTTAGCATAAAAAAAGATTTGGACACAAGTGAGTTGCTTTTTAATTAAAACTGAAAATGTTTGTGTGTATAATACTTATAATGAAACCAAGTAAAATCAAATTTGTTACTCTTTCTTTTGAGATGTGGTCTCCAAAGCCTGTGTTGGTGAGGAATGAATCTCTTTCTGAGATACGTTGAATGTAGATTAAGCAACTGGTTTAGTAAAATAAATGCTGTTATGACTTCAAGTAGTTACAAGTCAAGAAGAAAGATTGGGGGGGCGTGTTCATAAGTACTGCTACCTCTGCCTTGTACAAGTGTCTTGGTTTCTATGTTGCTCTTAAGACCTGAACACCCACTGGCTACCGGTGGACCCAACATGTAGGGGAAAAACTGCAAGCAGTTTTATTCCAAGAGAAATGGTTTAAAATCCAAAACAGTAATAAAAAATGTTCCCATCTGAAAAAACTGTGAAATGCAAGATGAGGTTTGTTTTTAAATCTTAATTTAAAGGACATAGAGGCTATTTCTCATGAGTCAAAACCATCTCTTGGAGATGCAGTAGCTTTGATCTCTCAGTCAAAACAAATTAAGTACCCTGGTTGTTGCCAATCCTCTGTATAATATCATCAGAGCTACTTTTTTTTCTGAAATTTACTTCCAAAATATGCTTGTTACAAAATCTCTAAGTCTTGATGCAAATACATTTTTCTTCTAATACTGCCTAAATTAAACACACTCCTAGGGATATTGCTATATTAGCAGGGTGCTGTCTAAGGGCTGGCTTCTTAAAAGTGCTGATCATCTCCCTGGAGGTCCACAGGACCTTCACCTTCTGTTAGCCTTCAATGGGGAGGAATACTGAACACCTCCCACAATTTGTTTTCACAAGCAGACCGTGAAGATTTATATAAACTGTTATTTGGCCATGGGTACCAGCAGCTGGGTTAATTTAGATGAGTGATTTGCATCCTTCCAGAGGTAGATTGGGTGGCAGGGGAAGGATATGG
>JANZLP010000075.1:28569139-28580066 GCA_026930925.1 Chelictinia riocourii
AAGTGGGACAGGCCCACAGTGAGCGGTTTAAACCTGTGTTAAAATATGTTCATGTGTTAAATGTTTATGAAGTACAGCCTGTAATCTTGTGGTTCTCTTTCAATCAAACAGAGACCTGATGCTGAAGAGAAAACTTTGAGTGGAGAGCTGCGAACCAGTCCTTTACGGGCCTCTACAAAGAAACAGTTGCCTTCTATTCCAAAGAATGCTGTGCCAATAACCAAGCCTGCTTCACCTGCCACGTCATCCCAGTCAGCAAATGGAACACATGCTTCTTATGGGCCTTTTTATTTGGAGTATTCCCTCCTTGCAGAGTTGTAGGTTTTCACTTGTTGTGTCTTTTTTAGGTCACTGGGCTTATGCTTCAGTGGTAAAAAACCATGCAGGGATCTAGCTTTTGCATGGCGTCTCTGCCATAGTCCTTGAAGAAGGCAGTAAAACTTAAGTTCCACAACATTCTTTTTCTGGAGCAGCAGTCTCAATCTCTTGAGGTAGAAGGGGAGAGGAAAATGAGATTTAAAGGGGTGTGTTCAGATGTGATACTCTGAATTACTCTATTTCTCAGTCTTGAAGTAAACATGTTCGGGTTTAGGCATCCTGACTGGTTATCCTAGCAGCTTTTCAGTCAGAAATACCAAATTTTTGAAACAAGTATTAAAATAGAAGCAAGCAGATGTCTAGTGGGAAGATGGTTATGAATGTAAGGCACTGTCTAATGGAGTAACGATGTGGGAGCTTCCTTTAGTTGTTACATGGAACACCTGGACAGCCTAATATGGCTTATTCTTTCAGTGATATTTAATGTGAAACCTATGAGGGAGGAGTTAGTGCAATTTAAATAGCTTTCTTCAGATCAGTTGCATTTGATACAGCAGCCTACAAATCGCTAGACTGGGGGAGCATACAAATCTCTAGTTGTCTGCAAAACTTTCTAGTTACATAAACTGTTTTGTGCTACAAAGCTGAAGGGACTTCCTCTGCAATAGACATACTGGATTCTCAAGTATGTAGTGCCTTTTGGAATTAAATCCCTGGAATCCTTATGCAATGCTAAGTCTCAGTTCTTGCATTTAACTGTTAAATTGAAAGTGAGAACTCTCAAAACAGAAAACAGTAATATGGCTTTTTTTCAGGGAACTGACCCTGACTTCTTAATTCAAGAAAGATGTTTTTCTTCTGTGGCATGCAAAAATATATTGGTATCATAATGTAAAGTCCTTTAGTTTAACAAATTCATTATTAGGGAAATAATGAATATTATGGAAATTGTAAGCAGAGAACTATGTTAATATTTTGCTTTAAGATTACTGTTTATTTGTGCAAGCATGCAGAGTTCAATTTAATGGACCTATATGCCAAGTAACTGGAAAACCTATGAACTGAATAATTTGGTTTATCATTTATAGTGTTCAGTAGAATCTGCATACCATACAACTACAGCTGGTTAAACTTACTAGCAACTTCTTTTGCTCCTTGATTTGAAAAACAGTAAAAATAGCACATTTTGCCCCTGTAGTAATGTTGATTATCAAATGGACTTTCCTAAAAGGCAAAAGGAGATGTAGAAACTCTTTTCTTAATGCACTGGTCATTGATGACTGAAGATCATGACTGGATTATCATACCAAGAAGTGAAATAGCAAATAAGTGCAAGTTTGGGAAAATTACGTGGTCTATTCTGTTAATGAGATGCCTGGAATCACTCGATCCAGATCTCTCATATACCCTGCTTCTTGACTGTCCTTTTTATCTTCTGTTACTTTTTGTCAGTTGCCAGTGTAATTTATGTTTGACCTGCAGCATAGTCTCATCTAAAACTGAAAAACTACTTGTGACCAAACTTTAACTTCAATTTTAAACATTTCAGAATTAACTACAATTGACTGCAAATCTGCATTCAAAATTTCTTAATTGCGTTTTTTTTTCTTCTTTACTTTGAAAGTGGGATTTCAGTAGAAAAGTGGAAATTTCAATAGATGTGCATTAAATGCATCTACTAGGGGGAAGAATTTATTTCTGCTTCTCTACTTACAGTTTTATCAGGAGGAATAATGTTTCCTGTTAGTAACTCTTCAAGTGGAGGGGTAGGAAAAGCAAGCATGAAAGAATATGTTTTCACTAGTTTTCTGCCACCTCCTTCTGTGAGCAGTCTGACCTTGGGAATTGTGTGTAAGTTTGTGGAAGAAGTCCCCTGTTAAGGTGTTGGTAGTACGTTCTGGGTTTACTGTTGTCAGCTTGCTGTAGATTTAGTGTATATGTGGAGCTATCTTAAGTGTTGATTCTCATTGCAGTACCTTGGTTGTAAAGCAGAAATTGCCAGGTGTCTACGTGCAGCCATCTTACCGATCAGCATTAAGTAAGTTTAAACATAACTTTTAAAGTTTTTTACATATATATATTTTTAAATTCTTTCACTCAAGCAAACTTTTTCACTTGCAGTGTGGTTTGGTGTAATATTCATAAGACATGGGCTCTACCAGGATGGTGTGTTTAAATTTACTGTCTATATTCCTGATAATTACCCAGATGGAGACTGCCCGGTAAGTGGTTTTGGGTATCTTGGGTTTTTCTTGTTTTCTGGTGTTTTAAGTATGATGTTATTAAAGCTAATATACCAGTTAGCTTCTTATTTCCTTGAACTAGTTTTGTTCAGTTGGCTGGGCTCATTTGCGATGTCTTGTACATATTTCCTAACATCTGTGGAGGAATTGTGTTACTCTTGATTACTAAGGCTGGTGTAGAGTGAGGTTAGATGCATTAGAGTATGAAGTAATCAAGCAGTTCTTTACCTCAACTCTTGATCTGCTACTTCCTCAGCAAGGAAGTTAACATTGAAACACTTAAAGTATCCAAATTCTGAGTAGTGATATAAGGGACCATAAATTCCAGGCACCTGTGCTGTGCTTGCTTGCAGTACTGCAGGATTTCTTCCCTGTCGTTCTTCTAAATAACACTGAAACAAAGAACTAAAAGAAGTTGAGGAGAACGTTGGTGGGGAAAAAAGGCAGTAGGAGATGGATAATATGGTGTTACCTTCCATCTCTGCTTTATCTTTTTCGCTTTAGGGAAAAGTATCCAAGTTATTACATCAATTAAAATATAAAAATAAAATTTAAAAAAAATCTTGTGGCAATCTGATGCTGCAGAGCAGAGCAGCTGGTCCTCTTGACCAAATTTCTTTAAGAGGAAGATTGGTGGACATGTGTATGTAGCTGCTGTAGCTGAGAATAAGTTGCTATGTCAGGAAGCTGTCTGCCTGGTGTCAAATTTTGTGTAAAGCCATCATCTTTAAAAGGACAGAGCTAGTAGGAAAAAGTTTCTTTCAAAGATCGGACTTCAGTATCTCTCATACAGCCATCACTCTTTTGCTAGCATAGGGTTTTAAAAACTTCCTGTGGAAACTAAGTTTTCTTTTGGAAGAATGCATGAACACCAGAGGAAACTAGCTGTACAGAACTGAAGACAGTGTGGTGTCACTGCATACTTTACTTAAAAATATGTAGGATAAAAAAAGTATTGATTGTAGCTCAAGTATGTAAAAAGCTTTCAGTCACAAAGAGCTAAACCAGAAAAACTCCTTTAATCTGATTTTATCTGATATTACCTGTGTTGGCACTAGTGCTTGTGCAGTTAACTGGATTAGTTTCCTGATTTGGCGATAAGCATGTGAGAGAGGACAGGACCCTGTGGGTGTGTTGGGTTACAGTTTCACAGTTGGTAGAAACCACTTCAGGTTGCTTTCTTTTAATACAGTAACAATTAATTAGTATTTGGAAGCAACATCTTGAGTGGCCTTCACCCACTGGTTTTAGCACTAGGATTGAAGTTGTCATAATGGATTTCTTTTTTTCTAATACAGCGCTTGGTTTTTGATCTGCCTGTCTTCCATCCGCTAGTAGATCCTTTATCTGGTGAACTGGATGTGAAAAGAGCATTTGCAAAATGGAGGTTAGTGGTAACTTATTGATGTATGATTTGAAAGAACTTTGTTCCTTTCTTCATTGTGTTTTGTTCTTTTTAGGCGAAATCATAATCACATATGGCAAGTATTAATGTATGCTCGCAGAGTCTTCTACAAGATTGATACAACTAGTCCTTTGAATCCTGAAGCTGCAGTGCTGTAAGTATCTTCTGTGCATATAGATGTGGTCTCTTAAGACATTTTTGCATAGACTTGCAGAAACAAGAGGTTTGTAAAATTGTTTATCGGTTCATGGTCTCTACCTCCAGAGCTGATTGCACTAGGAACTAAAGCTGAGGCTTTGCCAAGTCTGTCTGTGCTTCTAAAGCAAACCTGTGCCTCCCTGAAATTACTTAATATTGCTTGCTTCTCTCTTGCAGGTATGAAAAAGATATTCAGCTGTTCAAAAGTAAAGTGGTGGACAGTGTCAAACTATGCAGCAGTCATTTATTTGATCAGCCCAAAATAGAGGATCCCTATGCAATCATGTAAGTACCATGAGCAAATTCACACTTCCTAACATTTTGAGAACAAGTTTTGCTGTAGTTGTTGATTTGAAGCCTTTCTCTGCCAAGCTGACTGACCTATTTTTTCTTACATTTATAGCATTACTTTGAATATTCCTACCCTCATTTCATTCTGTTTAGTATTGAGTGAATCTTAAATATAATCAGACAGTTGTGTTTACTGTTTGTTCACTAAGCAACCAAGACTTAAAAAAATCTCAACAAAACCTCAAACAAGCAAACCAACCCCAAACCAAACAAACAAAAGCTCCAAAACACCTCATGTCCCTCAAGTAGAGATACCCATGGAGTAAATACTGCTTTCGGACTTTCCTGAACTCAGTTTGCATGACTATAGCTTTGGTCATACTTTTAAAATGCTTTTAAGCTTGACTGCCTAAGGAATGGAACAGTCAGCACCATAGGGAATATGAGTAGTGTTTCATGTAGCACCTGCTGAATTGCCAGTTCTCACTGAAAACAAATATGAAAACCTAAACACTTCTTGTTGAAAAGATACATGACAATGTGAATTCAGTTCTTAACTGTGTGTTTTAACTACAAGTCTGAGTTTTCAGTGTTTACTTAAAATTCAACAACTAAACCAAGGAAAATTGCTGCTTTCTGCTCTAAGCTGTAGCTTGCAAAAATGCGAAGTAAGAGGTAACTACACTTTCTCCATAGTTTTTCTCCATGGAATCCAGCTATACATGATGAAGCTAGAGAGAAGATGTTGACTCAGAAGGTATGTGCAAAGTCCAGATTCTCACTGTAGTGTGGGTTTATTGCCTGATAAGGGACGAAAGGTTCTCTGTCTCTGATGAATGTGTATTAGACAGACCTTATTCCACCCCTCTTTTGGATCAGCAGGCGTGCTGAAACTGATTTGGTCTCCTAACTAAGCGGTTATGTCACAGTTCTAACTTCAGTGTGTTAAGCAATTAATCATTTAGCCAGCTAGAAAGCTTTGTTAGTACAACTGTTGGCACACTTGGTGGTTTTTTTTGTTTAGGGCTGGAAGGGAGGGAAGGAGGGGAAAGAAGAGATTTGCTGACTGCCTGTTAGCTTGTCCTGCACTTGTCATGGCCGTTACCACTTCTGCATAACCTGACAGTCCTCAGCTGCTTTGTTCTCTTCTGTTGAGAGATCTTTCATTACTGAATCAAAGCTTCAGGGCTTTCTTCTCATTCAAGATTTTTTGAAGCAGCACAGGCAGATTACCTTGCTCACATCTCTAACACTACTGAGTTCTAATAAGACAACATGAGCTAATTGAAGGGTGCATAGAGTTACTTCTGTCACAAAGCACTCTTACTGATACAGCAAGAATGTTTTGGTTCATACAGCTTTCACCTGAGCACACCTTTGGTTTTGGGGAACAGGGGGTAGGGGGTGTTTGGTGTTTGGGTTTGGTTTTTTTAATTATTATTATTATTTCTTTGCACTTGACAAGAGCTGGCACACAGCAATTCTGAGTCTGCACTGAGTGGCATGACAAGTAAATCTGCTTCTAGTGCCTAGGGATTCTGAAATGGTGGCTGGAGTCTTTGCTGGACTGTCAAGGAAAAACACTCTGAATATTTTAGTTATTGACTTGGGCTCCTTGCATTAGAGCTGTGGTGGTGTTTGCTGCTTTTTTTGCAATTAAAAATATTTTTTTTTTTTGTCAGTCCAAACTTAAGATTTACTCGCTGCAAGCTTTAACTCTTGTTCTTCATGGCTTCTGGCATGAATGAGATTTCTACATTGATCTTAATACAATATGCTGCCTGTAAGCTCAGTTGTAGCAATGTTCCCAACTGCCAGAGTCACAGCAGGGCTTGAGGTGAGGTGGCTTTTCTCCAGCCATAGAACACACAGGAAAATATTTTGATCAGATTCTGACTTCTTGATGTTCTTATAAAAACTTAAGAAATACTTTTGACTCTTCCCCCGCCCTTCATTCTCTATTCCTTTCTTACCCTTTAAATCAAAGACCTAAAGAGAAAGAACAGGTTAAGGTGCTTGAAATGGAAAGGGTATGATGTTGTCTCAGACTTATAGCAAACGATTTTTCTTTCCTCCTTTTTCTTTGGTGATACATGTTAATTTCTTTGTAAGTGAAAACTAACATCTTCAGTAACTCTTGCATGTGTGGTGCTTTAATCGCTTGAGTATTTTGTTGATAGCAGGAGTGGCCCATCTTCTGTGCCTTAGGAAATTTGTTCCAAAATCTCAGTGTAGCTGAGAACAGTCTCTTCCTTCCCAGTAAAAAGAAGTTCCTTAATCCTGTATCCTGTCTTTCCCTTTTTCTGCAACTCTGTGTCCTTGTTTATTACCCGTGTAATTCCTGTGCCTTAGGAAACAACCTGGCTATTCTAGAACTGTAGCCCAGGAAAGGCAGTGATCTCCCAGTTCCCCGCTGAGCACATGGCTTTTGCTAGATGATGTCCTGTTTGCAGCATGTAATAGGCAGCTGCTAGCTACTCTGTCAGACTCAAGCTTAACTGATCCCTCATTTGCTGTTGTCTGATGCGTTACTGCAATTCTGTCATGCAGCGTCACCTTTTACACAAATCATGAGGAGGGACAGAAGTGCAGGTTCAGTTTTCTTGCTGACTTAATTTACTTTGTCAGGCAAAAGACTTGCTGTAGTATGACAAAGTCTACTCACATAATAATGGCTTTTTGGAACTTGATGCATCATTCCAGGTTTGCTGTAGTTGGCATACAGATGATCTGATGAGCATATAGCAGTGTGGAGGCAGGGCTAGTTCCTGGTATGCAAAAAAACCCCACCAAAGCCTGCAAGCTATTCTGTTTCTTTGACCTGCTAGAGTAGATACCTAATTTACTAATCATCTTAAACTACTTTAAATCTACACATGCTTGAAGTTGCATCTTTCTCCTTCAACTCAAACGTTTTTGGTTTTTGGGGTTTTTTTGGGTTTTTTTGTTTTTGTATTCTAAATTGCACTAGTCAGTCTCAAATGTTCATTGCGTTGTGTTTGGTAGAAATAGTTATTGTTCAAGCGTTTAACCATGATAAAAGCTCAGAGAAGGGAAGGACCATCCTTGGAAAGCATGAAGAAACTCCGTGGTATAGCAAATGTATCAGCTACTACTTTGCCATGTTAATTTGCGTTCAGAAGCCTTCAGTGGGCTGGAGTACTCCTCCACAGTGTGCCCACCATTGCAAGGTAGTAGGCTACCATTACAACATCAGGCTAATGACAGATGTTTTGATTTGGATTGACACTTCTTTCAGTAGAACAAAAAAATTTGGCAAATACTAGTGCAGCGGTGCTGGGCCACAGCCTTCAAGCAAAAGGCACTATTCAAAGAGTATCTCAATCTCTGTGGTATGATAGGGTAGCAGTACATGAACTAAGTCATTAAAACTCTCCTGTAATGTCAGGGTAGTTCTACAGATGCCACACCCATTCACAGGAGTTAAATGCATAGCCATGTTCCTCTCTGAGGAGAGGAAATGATGCTAGCCTCCTTTATGCTTGTGTTTGCCAAAGGTGAAATGGAAGGGGAGGGATTTAAGAGGGTTTGGGCTATCTAATAATTCTGACTTTCTTCTACCTAGAAGAAGCCAGAAGATCAGCACTGCAAAAGTATGCATGTTTCTGGCCTGTCATGGGTAAAGCCTGGCTCAGTTCAGCCTTTCAGCAAAGAAGAGAAGATGATGCCTACTTAGCTCTTCTGGACGATGGTGCACAAAACACTTTCTGTGGGTGGAGGGAATGTAATGGAGGGAGAAACAGCAAAGCAGCAGTTTCCTTCTTGACTATGGATTAGTAAAAATTGAATGGTAGCAGTGACTCCAGTAAACCTGTTCAGTGAATTACTGACTCTTAATGTTTTACATATGCATTAGGTTTTAAAGGCTTGCCTGGAGTTTGGAAGTCTCTGTTGAACACTGCAGTACTTCTACCTGAAGACTGTTTAGGGTGGGTAATTCCTCAGGGCTCTGAAATGCCTGGAGGTTTTGGGTTGGTTTTTAAGCTTTTATTTTTTTCCCTCCAGGAATAGCAATTTTTTTAAAAAATCTTAAATTACTGGCAGAAATATTAGCATTGGAAATACGATGCCAGAGGTAAGGTGTTCATGTAAACTAATATAGCAGAGTTAAACACTATATTTAATGGTTTTAAATACTTTTAGTTTCTATTGTAAATATATTAGGATTTGAAATTGTAAATAGACAGTTCATTGACTCCATTTAGCACTTTCCAGAGGTAAAGCTGGGGATGATGTATGATGTATTATTGATTTGTAAATGGATATTGTCACTAAAGCACACATTAGTCTGACAGGGTGAAAGCAGAGTGTCAGGCTTATTAGAATTTTATTACATAAACACTAAAATCAAAGCTTTTAATGGTGGTCTCTTGATCTAATAAAATCTTAAAGGATTTTAGATTCCCTAGGTGTCTAGGGGATTACTTAGGATAGCTTGGCTAATGTGTGTTAATAGTGACATCTTAAAATAAAAAGAAACCATGATCTAGCTTTTGTCTCTTTGTCTGTCTATACTGTAGACATTTAGCAAAGACTAGAAGCGGAGTGGAACCAACTGGCTACATATGTATTTGCCTGCATGTGTACTGAGGATGTTATGGCGTAACAGGATGTTAAGTACTGAAAAGACTGATTAAATACAGTTTTGTTGCACATGACAGGAAGATCTTTCTAAAGCATGTGTGAGCTCAGGACACAATCTTTTACTTTTCACAAGAGTCTAGGAGAATGCCTTATTCTTGCCTAACAGGATTTTCCTATCAAAACCTGTAATGTTAACCCTTTACAGCTGGGCTGCTTTTTCTTTGGCTTCTCATATATGTACTGATGGCATTAATGCAAACCATACTGTCTAGTAACAAGTATCACTGACTTCATATACAAATGTGATGTGGTGTTTGGGGAGGGTGGGGAGTGGTGCGGTGTGCGCTTTGGTTTTTGTGGGGTTTCTTTGTCTTTTGTTTTCATCTGACAAGCTAAATGCACTTGCCTTATAATAACCTTTCCCTGTTCCCTTTGAGAACAACTTCTTAGCTCTTAAGGAAGTAGACAAAGACTTCACAAGTAATATGTTGTCATATACCAAATGATTAATTTAATGTACTGTTAAGGATGACTCGAGTGGTTTCCATGCAGCACTTAACATTGTTTAAACTGGGTTCTTACTCTGCTTTAGCTAATGTTGAAATCTTACCTCATGATGTTGCTTTAGACCGTATAAAGCTTCTGCCTTTGAGATGTGGAGTTTCCTGGGGCTGTCTGGAGTGTCTGTAATACTGTTGGAATTCCTCTCCAGACAGAAGAATGCAGAGGGTATGCAGAAAGCAAGTGTCCTTTTTAATGCAGAGGAGGAAGTGCATCCAAAGGTGCATTTCTTGGGGCTACTCTTTCTTCTTTAACTGCCCTTGTCTTATAAAGCACCTGTTACAGGACCTGTATTCTTGACTAAATGCTAAAATGTGCTTTCTAAACCTTAGTATATCCATTTATAGTCAGTGTAATAAGAGAAATACAATTTAGAGTGGCTCTTTCCTAAACAAATTTGAGGTTAAAGTAAGAGGAATTCTAAGCTTAAGTTACCAAGCAGGTGCTTCTGAACAGGGTATTTGCAACTAACTATTGCCTTCAGCTCTGTGAAAGCTCTTGCTAACCCTGTGTATGTGAGGTATGGGCCTATGTAAACGGAAGGCTTTGGCAGGCCCTGGTCATGTGAATTAGTACAGCAGACTTAAACACCTTTAATGGATATAAATGCACTGGGGTTTTTTTATGGTAAACTGTATTGATAGTGGTGGTTGAGTACAGATCTTCCAAAAGGATATTTTTGCCAAAGTTGAGTCAATCACGGGGTGAGATGTCTGTGACTTGGTATGACTTTGTAGGGCAGTTAGAGTAAACTCAGTTTCTACTATTTTCAACCAAATCTGTCTCCTCTAGCTCAGAGCTCAATGCAGCTTTGTTTTGAGGCTGAGAAGAAGATGTGTTAAGGCAGTGGTATTTAAAAATGGATAGGGAAATCTAGAGCAAATCAGCCTTTAGTGGCCCTCTGAAGGTGGCTGCTAATATGTTTTCAGACAATTGCGAAGTCACTACTAGAATAATTCTGTGTATTTCCACTTGCATTGGTATTGCCATGCCAACCCCAGAGAAGCTTGTCACAAACAATATAGTGCTTTGATATATCAGTAACTAGAGCAAAGCCGACAGACTTGGTGTAGGATGTTTTGCTCTTTGAGTCTTGAAACAGTGGCTGCTGTTAGGAGAAGCACTATGTCTGGTTTTGTAGTGACATTAGAAACTAGCATCAACAAGATAACATCAAACTAAATGTTGCTTTCTTGCTGGTAGCGATGACTTGTTGGAGCAAAATATTCAACTCCAAACCTTGAAATAAACCTATGCAAATAAGGGGATTTGAGATTTTTGTGGTGGTTTCTCTTTTCTCCCATTC
>JANZLP010000075.1:28655553-28666241 GCA_026930925.1 Chelictinia riocourii
CCAGGCAGTGAGTTAAATTCAGGCCCTTGTACCGGCAGCATCTTCTATTGGCGGGCCAGCACTTGTACCCATAGGGAGCTGCTCTTCACAGAAACGCCTCTGTTTGCTGGTTGTGCAGATGCTTGCTACAGAACCTGCTAGTCTGTTTTCCATTTTGTAGCAGGAATTTTATGCAAAATAATATGTAGGACTATCATTTTCTGTATGCTGTTCCTAGGTGTGGTGAAGAACGGTTACACTTTCATGTGGGAGGTGGTCTCTACTAAACTCGGTGGGGTGCCAACATAGTTAAGACTTGCTATGTTTTCCAGCCAATTAGCAAACAGAGCTTAATGGCAAGATGCAATACATGAAGAGAAGAAACATATGCATGAGATTGTAGGGTAACAAAATACATCTTGTTGCAGATTAAAAATGAGAATGAAGTTAAGCTTGCTACTAGCTTGGCAGCTGTTAGTGGCAGTATATCATAAGGTCACCATAGGAAGAGGTCTTAAGGAGAGATTCTAAAGCTGATGAATTTCTGGTGGTACAGTTTTTACTTCTATCAGTTTGTTTCACACAAAAGAAATGCTCAAATATACAGGCGGTAAAGGTTAGCAGGGAGTTTCTGAAAGCCACTGCCAGTGCTGTGATCCTGAAGCTGAAAGATGTGGGGTTAAAGTCATGAGGATGAAGACAACCTGTCTTGTGTTTGTGAAGGAGGAGGCAGCTGTGGGACGTAAGCCTGTAACACAGGAGGTGATCAATCATTATGACTTGTGGTAGTAGACATCTGGACAGGTAGACCTCAATGTGGCAGTGAGACCAATTTGAGAAACACTGGCAGATGACTCCTGTCAGTGCAAGAGGCTCACGCTGAACCCTTGTATGTGTGCTGCCCAGCACCCAGGCGCTGTGGAAGCATTTAATTGCTGTCACCTTGCAGGACTGCTGTAGAACTAGTGAGATGCTCGCAGAGCCCACAGCATTTTTACTGTGACCACCTGAGACTTTTTTTTTTCCCCAAGGCCTGCTCAGTAGGAGGTACACAGTAAGCTAGGTCCAGCTCTGTGAAGTTAAGCTGGTACCGCACACCAGCTGAGCGGTGTGTTGTGGGCTGAGAGACCAGGCGATTAACAGGAAGAGGAGCCATCTTCCAGAGGCGTGGAGGACATTGCACGTCTAGAGTTTTGGCAGGGACCAAGCAAAATTGACTTGCAGCCTGGATTCAGGCAGGTGTTTGTCATTTACACAGCACTGACCTACGGCCTCAGTTCACAAGTACAGTGGTGCTTTTCAGCAGAAGGTACATTTTGTGGTTTGACTGGAGGTGTGAGGTTGAGGAATTAATTAGTTTCTCAGCCCTAACAGCAACTTCCTGCATAACATTGAATAAGCCACTTCACCTTTCTGCCCACCTACCTCTCTTTCGGGGGCGTG
Source organism: Chelictinia riocourii (assembly GCA_026930925.1). Lineage (NCBI taxonomy): Eukaryota > Metazoa > Chordata > Aves > Accipitriformes > Accipitridae > Chelictinia > Chelictinia riocourii. Next base: position 28,656,976 of record JANZLP010000075.1, read on the forward strand.
GTAACACATACTTCAGAAGTGGTCTGAAATCCTGAGGTACAGACGGCTGTATAGATATGAAGTATTGCTGACAGCCCCACTAATCTGCCTTCCCTTCAGCTTCCAAGAAAAGCTACGACATAATGGATTACAGGATCTCTCTAGGAATTACCATGATTTTGGAAATTAGGTGATGCATGGCTATCACATAAAATAGTTAGACTACTGTCTTCCCACAAACAGGGAAAGATAATAACGGTCACTCCAGAATTTACTTAAATTGGTTTTGGCATTTAAATGCTTCACCTTTTTTCAAACTGCAGGCAGGCAGAAGAGTTGCAGCATGGCAACTGCTGAGGATCACAGATGCCTCTTGGGGTGGCTCTGAAGGGGCTCCCATTTTTCCAGTTTTGTCTGGAAGCAAAAGAGCACCACTACCTCTCACAGCTCCCTGGCTGGTTTCCTTACTTGGTGATTACACCTCTTCTAAATGAGAGTACTGTCAGCCTGCTTTCTGTAGTTGCCTATACCCAAATTTCTCTGTTCACGGACTCTGAGGAACTGGTCAAACCTGATTTCTTCAGTGATATTTGAGTGTGGTAAGGAGACTTTATTCATGTGCTTAATTGGCTGAGAAAAGGCAGATTTCACTAACGTTTTCATATCCTCAAAATGTTTATGTGGTAGTTAGCTAAAACGCCTTGGACCTCTATTAACTGGTTTTTTGCTAACAGTTCTAACAGATCTTGTACTAATGAAGGTTCAAAGCAAACAGCATTTCCCTTTGCTTACTGCAAAGGCTCTGGGGCAAATCTTAAACGTAGAACTGTAATAACTGAGCATGTTGACATATAATTTTGTATATCAGCATTAAATGCTTAATCTAAAACTTCAGCATAACTCTGTAAGCCTTGACAGTTTAATTAAGCCTGCTAGAATTTAACAACTCTTTCAGCTTTTTTCCCCCCCAGTTAAAAATAGACTTTGTTATTGATAACTTTAATTCATGGTTTTAATTTCTGGTCAGACTTTTCTACCTTGGGACCAAAGCTTTAATTGCCTGCTTCATATGGGGCTGTAATGATACCTGGTTTAGCTTCCAAGCAATGGCAACCACCTCTCTGGGAGAGAAGCCAGGCTGCTGGTTGTCAGGGCCAGAAAGTAAAGAGGTGGAAACGATAATCCCTGAGCGTGGGAGCAGCAGAAAGCATAGTGCAAAAATAAATGTTTTATCAACACTGACAAGTTTACAGAAGAATCCTTCCCAGCCTCTGCATAAAACATTGATACATGTAGTAAAACCAAGGAGATTATTTGACTATAGACCTTCACTGGTTTACTCTAACCTTTTGGCAGATAATGTGGAGCGATGCTAACCCTGTCAACATGACAGCAGTATGAAAAAAAGTGTTTCTTCCAAACCTGGCTCATAGGTTGGCTTTCTTTGGTGAAATAACTTTAAAAAAATAAAAATGTCTACAGATGTCCCAGAAACCTAAAATTAAATCAAGGATTTCTTGGTTTGTTTATGTGAGAAGATGTGTCTTTCAGTCGAGCACTGGTGCCTTCAGTCTCAGGATTAAAGTGACTGAGTCAAAAACCCACTTGCAGAGAGACAGGAAGAAGAAGAGGAGGAAGGTAGTAGAGGTGGCTTCCCTACATACGCTTCCTGGAGCCACCAAACATGCAGTGAGTCAACAGAAGGACCTGATTCGCTGCAGTGGAAATACTGCCCTGTGAATTGCTTTTTTAGTCTTTTGAATTTATATGTCATTATATGTCAGTTGCACCATTTGACCCCTTCACTGATTTAGTCTGACCGCCACCTCTGAATATGGCCATGACAAACCCAACTCTAGGAAAAAATTGTTGTACTAAAAGGATTAAAAATATATTCAAAGAGGGACTGTAAATCTAGGGGACCATTTTTCTAATTTCTAGTAGAGGCTGCCTGTGTGCTAGGAACTGGGGCAGAATGGAAGAACAGAAAAAAATCTTCCAGTCTGCTCTGGCTTGTTTCTGAAATAAGAAATGTCTGAAGTGAGCAGCATACTTGCTCGGTCCCAGGAGCAATCGCCTCGTTTCTGCCATCCTACAGTGACTTTTGCTTAACAGGCTTCATCTTTGGCTTGGTAGTAGCTTTCCTTTAGCCATCCCGGCCTGTGAATCTGCGGCTCGCTAGCAGAGGGCATTTCTACATCTGTAGTACCCAGAGCATCTTTCATGGGCAGTCGTGCTGGGTTCAGATGAATGTGTTTTGGTAACTTTGCCTGGGCTACAGCTGCAGGGCCAGCACCAGGGGAGAGCTAGAGGTTTTCTGGCCGCTCGAGGGGCGTGTGGCTTACTGGCTGTGCCTCCAGTAGAGATGTCCCTGCTGAACTGGGCTGTCTGTACCGTGTGAAAGCACAGGCGCTTGGCAGAGCATCCCATAGTAACCACAGCTGGCAGGTGCCAGAAGGTGATAAAGAGATTTCTAGATCTACTGATTGTTTATACTGAGGGGTGGGGAAGTACATATGCAGTCATCCGTATTACTCACCGTGTTTAAAAACTCCAATTAGAAGGGATTTATCTGCTTCTGCATCCCACCAATCAGCAGGAACTTCAGAGTGATCTGGCTCAGGGACCCAAACATCAATTTCACTAAGGGAATCACCAACAGCACACCAACATCAATAATATTCAGAGGAAGAAATAAATTTTTATTTTCTCTTTGTAAATTTGTACTTCATGTGGGATTTTTAAACTCCTCTCTTCAAGCACACATATACAACATTCCATGTTCAGCAAACTAATACAAAGACTACTTTGAAGGTTGTAAAGAGCCCTAGGACTGAAATGTTTAGTTTTTTAATGCACTTTGCTATTGAATAGCAAGTAACAGTTAAAAAGTGGGTGGTTACACTACTACATGTGCCACACAGTACAATATTAATTTATCTTTACAAATATTTTTGATAACATGAACAAACTGAGGCATACAATTTTTCATCTCTGCATTTAATAGGACTCTAAAACCAGCAATACAAAACACCCAGACAGCTTGGTATTTTGTATTTGACAGAGACTAGTAACAGGGAAAGAATATGAAAGCAGAACCAGCACACAATATTCTTCCTCTCTCAGGAAACTCCACCAACTCCTAGCAGTTTGTGCTTGCAAAATTTAGCAAACCAAGGATTAACTGCTTTTGTGTTTAATAGCACAAGATGGGACTGTTCTTCCACAAATGTTTGTAACAGCTTTCTGAATCAAATTAAAACAAGCTCTTGTATCAGTGAGTTCAAGAATTTCCAAATGGCAATACTTTCATTAAAAATATAAAATAATTAATTAATGGAATGTGCAGCACATAACCAAAAGCGTGCATAAAGAGGCTGGAAAAACATGACAATTAGAATGTAAAGTATATAATTCTATCTTTCACTCACTTTTTCAGAAAATAGTTTTACTGTATATAGGTAGACTCATAAATGGGACTCAGGACTTCCTCATGTCAAACCAATACAAAGTGTTTAGTAAACAAAAACATTTTTCTCACAGCCTAAAGACAAAAATATTTCATTTTAACTTCTCTTATTTAGGCCTAGGAAGATTTCTGAACTTTCATTTGATAGTTTACATTTAAAATACACAAGCAAAAAAACCTCTCTATTTCACCTGGCATCAATTCCATCAAACACCTTTTGGAATTCATTACCAATGACTTCTTGTTTTAAGTAATACAGCATTCTTACTCGAAGCAAGACCCTAAACAAAGAAAAAAAGAAATACAAATATTACCACTCCAAGAGCTTTCTGTAGTTGTGGGTGGTTTTGTTTTGTCTTTTATAGCATCACAAAGCTTTCAAGTCTTTTTCCTAAAATACACTTCCTTCAGTTCTAAGAGGAGATCACCCCTAGTTCAGGTCACCTAACACTTTTTATTACAATCACTTTTACAAATTGTTTCATTACAAAAATTCTTTCAAATCCTAGACAAAGACTAGGGCTAGCAGAACACTCCTCACTTGCTTCATAAAATACTGCTAAGAAGAAACTGCTATTTTCCTACTTAGAAGATTCCTTTAGAAAGAATCAAGCAGGCTGACAATTAACATCTTCCACATCACCTTTTCATTCCTTCGTACTTAGGATTGTGTGCATGACCCCAATGGCTCCTCCATGCTTTATCTCCAGTCTTGACTACAGCTGTGTGTAGTTTTCAAGCAGTGTGTGACAAGTTTTGCTACAGAAAAGTGGTTTATCTAAAACAAGCTCATTCATGATTATGAATAAGCTTTCAACAAACCAATAGCTCAGATTCTCAGAAACCTAGAAAACGTGGCAGGTAAACAGCATCTAAGATGGAGGGGCAACAACTTCAGTGCTTTCACTTTCTTTGATGAACACTCCCAAACTCTTTAGTCCTTTGGCTGCTATAAGGCTCCCCCAAAATGCTAGATCTCTCTCCCTTTCTCTGTACAGACAAAACCATACAGTTTCTTTAAAAACTGTAACATTTACTTTGCATGTGAAATACTCTGTTCACCTTCAAATACACTGCAACCTACTTATACTAATCAAGCTAACACCATTAGAACTTGTTTCTTTATAGTGCCACAAGTATTTTAAAGTCTTCTAAGAAATGAGGAATTAGAAGAAAAAAGAATCCTTACATAAAAATTCACACTTCAGCTACTGCTTACTTGTTGCAATGGTGTTTTATGTGTTTTTTGTATCCTTCATCTTGCAACAGATGTTCTGGATTGTATTTTCGAAGCCATTCTGCTTTGTGTATATCAAAAGTGCTAGCCTGGGTCTTCACTTTCTTTCCTTTTCTTCCTCTAGGCACAGGGGCTGATAAGCCTATATAATTTAAAATATAATACAGTAACAGCCACATGTAGGTATAGATCCCCGTGACACTTACAGTTCCTGTATCCTATACCAGTATTATGACCTGCAGTGCAGAAAAAATACTAGCATCACAGACTTTGGATGTGGGTTTTTTCCCTCTTTTGTCTCTTAGAGCATCTCTGGAGTACATTTCACCAGCTAAACAAAAAGCAGGAGATGGGGAAAGAAAGGAGTATGTCCTCACCTACTATGAAACAGAATAGGTTCTTATGAACTGAAATGAAAATAAAGCTTACACAGAGTATACCAATCCATTTGGGTAAGCCATCAAATACAAAACAAAGCAGAAATGACACTTCTTTTCCCATCAACTGAATTGCGTATCTGGAATAAATTCCCCTTATTTCAAGTAGGACACATTCAGAAAGAAATTTTTAGCTGGTTTTATCCCAGTATGACTGGCATATATATACAAAGCTATTTAACTGCAGAAACACATTAAGTCCTTACCAAGGTGATTCTGTAACTCTCGTGTTTGCCCATCCTCTGTTGGGGTAATGAGATCCCATATAAAACTTTTTATTTTCTCATCCCCTCTGTAGTGAACAAGGCAATAAGCTAATAGAGCTCGGCAAATTATCTCCACATCCTGTTCATTCAGTTGTCTCTTGAAGCGACCATGTGATAAAATTTCTCTCCATCGACCCCACCTAGTCCAAAGTAAAACACAGATCAGCCCTTAGAAGTGAAACACTTGGGTAGCCTGTAGATTTCTGTTACAGAAGGCAATTTCTCTGAAAAATATTTAGCCTTCCACTTTCTTCCTTCAGCTTAAGTTCCTGAGTGGAAACATGAAAGTAACATTTGCAACAAAATTCCATCTGTTTAAAACAGACTTTAAAAAATCCCTTGCCCGTTTACAAAAAAAAATAAGGATGAACGTTTTAGGCTTCTAAGACACAAAACTGATGGGAACTCATACTGATAAACAAACCCAGTCATTTATCTTACAAGGCACATAAGAGAAGACTTGAGATTTTGTTTCCAAATCAACATATCTGATTTAAGTACACTTAAAATAACTGGTTAGATTTCCAGTTCCTATTTGTACCTCATGGAAGTGCAAGATGTTCTGCCATTAAGAACATCAAGTCACCTACCAAGCCTTTATTTTAGATATTTATTTGTTTACGAGAGTTTTGAGCCTGCCTACAGCACTCACTGTAATGATTTTTTAGAGAGACTACTGTGGTGCCCATATTAAATTTCATAATCTTTTGAAGAAAGGTTTTCGCCTCTCCTCTTTAATGTTTCTTCAACTGCAAATTCTCAAAATGATTTATACAGGGTGCATGATATATTCACATAAATTCATGTTCTAAATAAATTCTATGTATACACACCAGGTTATTGCCAATATAGATAAAAGTTATTCCATAAAAACAATTTAGTATGTGGAAAAAGAGTATTTTTTAGAAAACTTCCTAGAATAAAGAAGGATGTATACAATACCCATAGACCAGCAAGTTTTTTTCCACCCGAAAGCACTCTGTTCTTCCATATCCACTGGAACGGTCACAAGGCCTGCGGAGCTTTGGTTTATCATCACCCTCACTCTCCACTTCAGACAACTCGGCCAGCTCATCTTTTGTAGCACTAAAGGGCCGTGTTTGTTTCCTAATTCTTGGGGTATCAATAACCAGGCTGTTCTGCAAAATTTCAAACAAACCTTATCAAAGAAATAGTTGGTAAGCTTTTCTTAAGTAGATGGCTTCAGTTCAGAAACAACAATTTCCTAATGTCATTAATAGGTATTTTATAAAGACACAACAGTAAACACCCATGAAGCAAGTAAAACATTTTGTGTATTTAAGGCAACAAAAAAAATGGGTTTCATATCACGATTCCAGTACATTAGTTATAAACAATACTGAGTACCTCATCTGAGCTGAATACTTACACATATTACACTGCAGTCTCTGAATAAAAAGGGGCACTGAAACCTTTTTAGAACTGACTGCATGGGAATGTCTTCAAGTATAGGACACAACTTCCAGTATTCTACAACTTATATAACTCTTAGTCAGCTATTTTGCAGATTCCAGTCCAGGATTTACAGAGAACCAGAGCAATCAGAACATTACACACTTCTGACCATTTCCAGATCTTCAACAAAAATCAGACCTCCAAACTCTTTTGGGACAGCAGTGAGCTAGTAAATACTAAAGCTATCAGCAGGCTAATTACCTATGCACAAGCTAACCAGCAAAAAAAGTCAGATTTGTTGAAATACTAATCAAAGAAGCACCATAAATCCCACACCTCCTATTTCAGAATTCAACAGCAAGCACATACTTGAGAAAATGTACACTGAAAAAGAGAAGTACTTACTCTACCACTGATAGCATCTATATCTATTTCTGCTTTTTTGGCCCATTTCTGCCAGAAGTTGGGATCATCCAGAGAAATATCAGTCCTGTTTCCAGACGCAACAAAACTAGCCTGTAATAAATAAAACTAATCTTACCAACATCATACATCAAAGTTTGTAGAGTTTGAATGTGCCATGTACACTGTGATGCTTTTGCTCACAGTGTTATCTAATTCAGTGAGATGATGAGCACCACTTGACAGAGCAGTCACAGCTACTACTGATTCCTCCAAGAAGGGCTGTGGCTCAGCTACTTGGAGGAGAAAGTTCACACACAGTGCAGCCCACCATGCCAAGTTTCAACAGGAGCAGCAGAGACTTGTGTAACTTTCTAATACCACTGCTTGCCCCACACTGAGAGAAAACTGTGTGCAAGGTTAACTCGGGCTGAACACAAAGATCAGAAGTGATATTGAGAAATTACCTTCCAACGCTGGTCATGTCTCTAAGTCTAGTCTCAGGCCATGACACCAAAAACCAGTATTTCTTGCATTATAGCTTATAATCAATATACTTTTTCCAATAACCATTATTCTAATCATAATTAAGTTTCTCCCTCTTCCAGTTTTAAACTGGAGTAGGAAAACAAGGCAGCTTCTATGCCCTTTACTGAATATAACATGAGGGTAATTTGAACTTTTAAAATGTGAACTTTTAAAAAACCTTTTATGTTTAAAACATATACATTTTGCCCCTTTTCCCATCAATCAAATACAATACAGTAGACTTCATGCATGAATGATACAATGAAATTATTAATCAGCTCTGATTCCCTTTTTTTAATCAAGAAAAAAAGCAGTCAACTAGAACTGCTTTGAAGTATTCTATCTCATCTATTATTTTACAGGTTAAATGTTTATTACATTTACAAATGATTTACTGCAGAATTTTTCCCTAAGGTGTTTGCAAATTTGATGTCACTATGAAAGATTAATGTGTGTTTAAACAAACTGGAGTAGCCTAATTTAATTACTTAGGACAATTCTTAAATAATGCTTTACTGACTGCTCCGCAATTAGATGCATTGCCTTAAGAAAGATAAACTAACATGTGGCATTGTGGATCTCATTTGACAAGGCAGCATTTATTTTCATTTCCTTGTCACTTGCTTTTAAAAGCTTCAAGTGTACAGTATAGTTAGTTTGAGCAAGATTGGGGGGGAGTGTGAAACACAGGTGTATATCTGATGTGGGAAATTACTGAAATGAGAGCACAAAGTATTGAGACTCTGTGGGGACTGCCAGAAATGATGGTGAATTGATTTGCATGTGGACAGACACTGAAATCCCATCAGGGCACTGTGGGGGCCAGCGGCTCCACGATTTGACCTGGTTCAATTTGACCTGATTTAATTTCGTTCCATTATGTAAAAATCTGAGCATCTGGAAACATTCACTACATTTATCAGATAAAACTGGGCTTGCTCAGTGTGAGAGGATTACACTGAGTGATACAGTTTATATGACCACAATAGAAATATTGGTTTCAGATTGCAGAAAGCTGAGGCAAAAGCAGAAGCAGAGAAAAGTAGTACTTGAAAAACAATGATCTGGTTGTAAATCCTTAGGACAATAGCATTGGACAACTGAATTGATGACCTGGAAAATAAGTTCAAATTAAGAAACATTAGGTTATAAGAGTATTGGAGGCACAGCAACAAAAGGAAAAATATTTTATGATGCATCATAAAAATGAGGAGACTGAGTAATTTTGAACTCTTTCTAGATGGTGCAACAGTGTGTTGTAATTGTGAGAAACCTAATCAGGTAATGGCTTGCCAGTGCTTCCAAAATGTGTGTCTGTTGGAATGAGGCATCATATTTCTAAACTGCCACATAAATTTGAATCTAATTTTCAGGGTTCAATACTTTTATTGAGATTGCAGTTTTTCTCTGTCAATGTCAGAAATGTATGAAAGCATTTATGATAATTAAAAGAGGAATAAAAAATATATGACCCTATAAGGGGCATTGCTCTATCCTGCCAACCTGGGAGTCTGTGATGGCAGACTAATGGA
>JANZLP010000075.1:29098860-29109744 GCA_026930925.1 Chelictinia riocourii
CGACCCCTTTCCCACAGGTACCCCCCCGGGACCATCGCTCCTTCCCGCCGCGCGAGGTGCCCACAGCAGTCCCCGGCGGGGTGCTGCCTCCACGGCCAAGGACGGTGGAACAGATTTTCCATATCAACACTTGTCTCGGCCATCTGTGCTGGACACCTCCACACTTCCACTCCCTGAACAGGGACGTTATTCAGAACCCGGGACCCCCCCTCCATAAATCCACGTGCCCTTCTTTGCCCGGAGCCCTTTGGGCAGGGCGGTCTAAAGAGGCGATTGTTACCCTGTGGCTGGAACAAGTGGGGTTTGTGCTGCCAGCTTCATCTGTCATTGTGGGTTTATTTTGATTTAAGGTAGCTACTCTACTGTTCTCAGATTGCCTTTCGCTCTTATAAAGGGTGGTGTGGATTGATGGCATTGGCAAAACAACACAAGGAAAGGCGAACTGCAGATGCCAGCTCCCTGTCTGGCTCGAAGAGAAACTTTCTCCTTTCACAAGCGCCGTACAAATGCCCAGTCATCCATTCCCTAACAGAAATAAGGGAGAAATTATCCCAGCATCTGGCTTGTTGCCAGCGTACCGCGGGGATTCACAGACTCTACGTAGCGGCACTGCATTTCGTGTATTTTGACTCCCCGGCGTTTCTGCGATCTCTTTAATCGGCCACGAGCCCTTGTGAAAGGGAAGGAGAGGATTTCGAAGGCTGGTTAACAAGAAACCTTCCCGCAGAAAAAAAAGCCTTTCTAGGGGCTAAAACCAACTGAAATCAAACTTTGCTTCGCCAAGCGGCAACGCCGCTCCTCTGCCTCCCTCTAGTGAACTGGCAGAGCCCGGGACAGGCAAAACTTTTGTGCGTGGATTTTGCTCTGTAGCTCTTCTCGTACTCTTTCCTTTCACTTTGCAGAAGTCGGAGTGATTAAGCCTTTCCCGGCGATTGCAAAACTCCAGGTGTTTGAAAAAGAAAAATCACTCCATAGTTAGTTCTCCTAATGAAACGTAAGCAAGATGAATGAATTAATAAATTCTGATGACAGCATCCAGGCAGCTGTTGTCAGTCCTATATTAAATCTGACTAGTACATGGGATACGGTTATTCCACTTTAAAGAGTATCTTGGAGGATGTTTGGATCAGGTCTCTCTGTCAGCTGCATCTCAATTCATTTTGTATTACAGAAAGTAGCAGTACGGAGACCGGCAGCCAATGCAATTATTTGCATCCTCCTGACACAATCTTCTGGTGCAACAGCATGTCAGAAATAGTAATTCAAATTAGATGACTCATATGCCTTTGCTTTAAAATGCAGACAGTATGTGTATACGGCCATGCAGCACCCTAAGACTACTGCAGTCCTACTGGCTTAAAGCCAACGTTACTTTAAAATTAATTACAAGCTTCATATCTGACCAGCAAGTACAGCACATGAGCCATTTTCCATCCTCCACCCACGAAACACTCATTATAATCTCCAGGTCTATATTCTTTTTTTTTAGGGCAAAGCCAAAGGCAGAATCTGACTTCTTGCATGTAATGAATGTTCCTGCTGGAGCAGGAAAGTAAGAAGCCAACTTGCAAACTCCCCAGGTGCTGTGAGGTCCAGGTCTCTGTTTTGGACTGGTCCTTCCTTCATCCAGTTGCCAGTTGTTTAATGCCCGTCAGTCACGTTTCAACAGTCCTACACAGAGGGCATTTGGTTTTAACTTTACATCCTACAGAACCGCAGTATTTTTCTAAGACAATAAATTTGAAATCAAGAGGGAACACTTAACCAGTTCCACAAGGTGGTATCTCTCTCCCTGATCAAATGTCTGATTAATATATAGCAGGTGAGAAAGTGAGTCCCAAGAGGGTGATGAGAGAAGACTAATGCTACCTTTACATCATGGTTATCTGTAACAAGAATCCATTTAAGTCTGGAGATTTGATGAGCCTTTTCAATTGTACATTTATTCAGCTACGGATTGATTTTAGAATATGTTAGCTGGCCCTTCTGAGGACAAGTGGTTCTTCTAATCAGTTCCACCACAAAACTAGGTACTGTTTACATACTATAACTGCAGGCATCCCTGACTTCTGCAGATTTGCATTCCACAGACCTCTGTTGCTTTTTTCTTCTGGCACTGTTATGGCATTATAGAAGCAGAAGACCTGTCTGACAGCATTACTGATCCTTTTCTTTTTCTTTTTCTTTTTTTTTTTTTTACTGTTGCTCTCTGCTCTGTGTACTCCTGACATGCACAAGATTTGTTAGAAACATGCTCACTAATTGGTGTTAGCTCCAGGTTTTACCTGCGACGTGACAGTAAACGCTGTGGCGTTGCTCAGAGCTTTGTTTTGTCAGGCCTTCTCTAGTGGTTGCTCTCTCCGTCCCCCAACCACTATTGGAGTTGTTTCAGAGTATATAGAAAATTTGAGTATGGGAGCTGATCGCTGTCGTGGCTTGCCGAATATTTTCTTGCATGTGCATTACAGCTGTTCCACATGTGCTGTGCTAATATGTGTAATCCGAGTGTTTCTGTCTTATACTAAGAAGATTAATTCGGGTTGAGAAATGGTTTGTGCAAACAGCAATCCAGCTCTGTGCCTTGCCCTCCGAGGGAAAATGAAGATGTCTTGAATGTAAAACTCTGTCTTCCTGACTCCAGTTCTTTTTCACTCTAATGTATCTGATTCGCTCTCCCCAGAGAAGACGTTTTAGTTGTCTTATTCTGGAGTCACGATTGTGAGCGTCAACAGCTGATAGCAGCTTACTGTGGTTGGGGTGGGAAGGAGGATTTGGAGAGGTTAAGCTATAGGGTCACCTTTTCCCCCTCTATTGTTTGGATTCCCTCTTATCATGATCTCCCTGTCTGACCTTTGATCCGTTGCCTGCAGGAAGCCTACAGGCTGATTTATCGCACCTACCTCAATGAAGGCTTCTGGAGTCTCTGGCGGGGGAACTCAGCCACCATGGTCCGTGTGATCCCTTACGCTGCCATTCAGTTCTGTGCACACGAAGAGTACAAGCAGCTCCTGGGGAGTTACTACGGCTTCCAGGGAAAGTAAGATGCAGCGTGGCTTTGATCCTTTCGGAGGAGGATGGAGCAGTTTGTGGGACCATAGATGGTAGGGAGGGAGCACGTTTCTCTGCTGTGTGCAGGCCTGCTGAGTTGAAAGCTCTGTTGGTACAGAGTTGTGCCAGCCCCTCTCGCGACGGCTTCGCAGAACAGGGTGTGCGAGGGGGCTAAGCAAGGGGCTGGGCTCCCAGTCTTGCACAGGGGAGATGTTGGTGAGAAGAAGACCCTGTCTTCTAGAGGCGTGAGCAAGAAGTGGCCTAGACACTGAGTTAGCGCTTCCCTGTGCTGAGAGTGGGCAGGCAAAACAAAGAGCTTTTCTTTGCAGAAGAAGCAGTCAGATCCAGCCTCGCGCTGTCATCTGAGCTGTGCGTGTGGCCTGAGCCTCTTGCTCTTGGGCATGTAGTGTCTGAGACACCCCAAGTCAGGCTTGCTGTCCTCAGCAGAGATTTTCTCTAAGCCTCCATCTTGAACGGCTGTGGCAAACCGCAGCTGCTTCAACCCCCCCCCCCCGCCTCTCTTCAGTACGCAGGCAGGGAAGGGATTCAGTAGCAGATAGAGTAGAGCCATGCTCAGAAGCCACGTAGTATTTCCATCTCCAGGTGATCTGTTTGGTCTCTTCTCTCACCTTACTTTAGAGCGCTGACACCCTTTCCTCGATTCATTGCTGGCTCTCTGGATGTATTCTGGCATAATTTGCACCCTTAAGAAACCTTAGAAAGGAGCAGTTGCTGCCCTACTCGGAGCAGAGACTCCAAATAGGCATTTGTATGGGGAGGCATAGTTTTAATTACACAGATCTCCAGCCAACATTTGGGAGCCAAGGAAGTGCAAGGGTACATGGGCACTCTGTATCAGCAGCATCCGGTTCAGCAAACCAGAAGCATTTCACATGGTACTGTCTCAACAGAGAACACAGGCAAATAAAAGCTGAGTAAGTCAAGAAACTGCACAAAGAAATAAAATCGCTTTCAGGTTATCTGAGAGTACCGAAAAATGAGGAAAAAATTCTCACTAATTTGCAGACTGCATGAGCTTTCATGTGCAGCAAAAAATCCTCCAGAATTGTATTTGTTGCTCGTAATATTCAACTGGGAATAACGTGACAGGCTTGCAGAGTCCCTGCAGGGTGCAGGGCATTTGTAGACACTATCCAAGCTACGTTTTTGAGGGCAAATGTTACTTTGTTTGTTACTGCTGGTTCAGTACTCATTTTTGTGCAGACTTGAGGCCATATCATTAGTCTCTGATGCCTGTTCTCAACAGCCAGCTGGTCCCAGCCAGGCAATGTGGACAGTAAAGTGACTTTCAGGATCCTAGGATATAGGAATTCCCCAGACACAAGGAAACCTTCCCTGCAAAACAGGGCTTGTGCTGGCCCTGCGGTGGTTGAAGGGCATTTGGACTTCTGGCTACACCAGGCATGGGGCGATGGGAAGGCCCTTAGAGATTCACCCACTTTGCATGTCTCCTGTGAGCACTTACTAGGGAGGCCATCTCAAGCTCTCCATCCTGCCCATGCAGGGTGATCCCATAGACGCTGCCTTAGCAGGGTGTTCCAGGAAAAGAAAACTTATCTGACTCAAAAAGCTATGCCCGCCTGCTGGGCTGGTGCTCGAGGGTGCTGGTGGCCTGTGGGGAACTGCTGGCAAGGAGGGGCTCTGCCATCCCCCCATGCCGGCTGCTGAGCTGGGCTCTGCCCGCAGCTGCACGGTGGCCGTGGCCTAGCCAGAGGCACTGCCAGCCGCCCCGAGGGAGGCCTTGCAAAACACCAGGAAACGTGCAAGCCACGAACCGTGCGCCAGACACAAGTGATAGTCAGTGACTTTTTTTTTTTTTTTTTGCCTTCGAACACCTTGGCTAGAGGATCCAGAGCTATGGCCAACATGAATTTGTTGGAAAGGACTCGTTTAATGCACATGCAGAAAATGCAATGTGTCCCCTGTAAGACTAAACCCTGTGGAGGAGGAGGAGAGGCAGCAGAGATAACTTCCAGCCTGTGATCCTGCAGTTTAGATTGTTTAATGTTTTTCTATTTCTGATGCAAAGCATTAGCTGTTCAAATTGGGACATCTTGGGGTCAAGGATAGTTTGCTTTTGGGAGGGTACGTACTGTAACATGGCCCTGATCCGTCCAGTGGCCTCTGTACGCTACTGAAAAATAATTGGTAACAAGGCAATGAGGAGAAAGGTGGGACTCGGTGTAATTGACTGGAAATGCCTACAAAAAGAAAGCAATTCCAGGGAGTTAACTCCCATCCTCCCTGTTGGTGCAGTTTGGTGGGTGAGAAGAAGAGTGTTACTAAATGAATGTTCAGCTGGCTGATTTTGTGATGGATGTTGGGATTGGGATTGAGTATGGGGCACTAACCCCTGCGGGCTGGCCTAATTGTATTTCAGCCCTTATTGTGCAGTACAAAAGCATGTGTTCCAGCCTATTGATACTCAGGTCATACTGTTTCAGCATATGTTTTGATGTAAAAATCTGCTTTAATTTCATAGATTCTAATTACAGTAAAATTATAAACACTAATAAAAGCCCAGATCAAATCAAACCAGTCTAAGTCTCCCACAGCCACTAATGGCCTCTGTTGCCCTTTGGACCTGGAGATAAGCTAATAATATTCGTGGCCTGCCAAGAGCCCATTTCTAGCTGCCAGCGTCCTGACTCTACCTTGTTCTTGGACTCAGTGACTCTTAAGCACATACTTAAAGTTAAGCTCCTTATGAAGTATGTTCCTGAGCAGGTAACATAATTAAGATTTAAGAACAATAGAAAAGCCTGTAACGGCTCATAATCCATCTCATCTTTCTCCAGATGTTAGAAATAGAAATAATGAGAATTCCCAAAGGATTTATGTTTTACTCTTATTTTGCTTTTTGGTTCTTCTAAGGAATTCATTCTATAAAAGCGAAGTGCAAAGAAAAGTTTGTTGCGGAGGTTTTTGTTAAAACTGAAGCAGCAGATTAAATAAGTGGCTTCATGAAAAGCTGAACCAGGTTGCTTTTATTCTTGGCAATTAATTAAAGTCTGGGATGTTTAAGTGCTAATAACTGCACTTGTTTCTTTAAAACATCATCCTGGGTTTCCTGTGTGGAAAAATACAGGGTGAGTGCTGGTTGTCTGCAGCTCAAGGCAAATATTGCTGCGACTGAGATTTGCTGGTCAGGAACTGAAAGAAATTGCTGCATTACTCCATAGCCCCTGATGCATTGCCCCCCAGCTGGTGACCCCCCAGCTGCAAACATCTGGCCTAGAAGGAGTCACCAGGTCCCATCTCCAGCACAGATCCCAGGGGCGTATCCAGCAAACCCCCCCTCCAGGCTCAACCCCTATCACCACCAAAATCCTGCCCTGACCCCCCCTCACTATTAAAGCCCTTATAAGCTGCACTGAGCCCAAAACAAGTCCCATCAAGGGTTTGGCCTCTTGCTGGTGTAAACCCTCCCTGGCTCCATCACCCTTGCAGGGGCTCTGCTGATTTACACCGAGGGTGGGGGGAGCTGGCTTGGGCTCAACTCAGTGTACAAGCACCCCTCTCCCATTTACACATAATTGAAAGCTGGGCTGGGTTTCATTTGCAGGCAGCGCCCCAAGGTTCAGGTGACATTACAGTGAGGATCTGCTACAGTCCACCCAACCAGAAGACCAAGCGGATGAGGCCCTCTGTAGACAGGTAGGAGCAGAGTCATGTTCACAAGCCCTGGTCCTCATGGGGGACTTCAACCACCCTGACATCTGTTGGAGGGACAATAGAGCGCGGGGCATAAGCAATCCAGGAGGTTCCTGGAATGTGGTGATGACAACTTCCTTCTCCAAGTGAAAAGAGGAGCCAACAAGGAGAGGTGCTAGGCTGGACCTTGTTCTTACCACCAAGGAGGGGCTGGTGGGGAATGTGAAGCTCAAGGGCAGCCTTGGCTGCAGTGATGATGAAATGGTGGAGTTCAAGATCCTTAGGGCAGCAAGGAGGGTGCACAGCAAGCTCGCTACCCTGGACTTCAGGAGAACAGACTTTGGCCTCTTCAGGGATCTGCTTGGTAGAGTACCATGGGATACACCCCTGGAGGGACAAGGGGCCCAGGAAAGCTGCTTAATATTCAAGGGTCACCTCCTCCAAGCTCAGGAGTGATGCATCCCAGCAAAGAGGAAGTCAGGCACAAATGGCAGGAGGCCTGCGTGGGTGAACAAGGAGCTCCTGGACAAACTCAAACACAAAAAGGAAGACTACAGGGGGTGGAAGCGAGGACAGGTAGCCTGGGAGGAATACAGAGAAATTGTCCAAGCAGCCAGGGATCAGGTTAGGAAAGCCAAAGCCCTGATGGGATTAGATCTGGCCAGGGATGTCAAGGGCAACAAGAAAAGCTTCTATAGGTACATTAGTGATAAAAGGAAGACTAGGGAAAATGTGGGCCCTCTCCAGAAGGAAACGGGAGACCTGGTTACCAGGGACATGGAGAAGGCTGAGGTACTCAGTGACTTTTTTTGCCTCAGTCTTCACCAGCAAGTGCTCCAGCTGCACCACCCAAGTTGCAGAAGGCAAAGGCAGGAACTGGGAGAATGAAGAACTGCCCATTGTAGGAGACAATCAGGTCTGAAGCCATCTAAGGAACGTGAAGGTGCACAAGTCTGTGGGACCTGATGAGATGCCTCTCGCGGGTCCTGAGGGAACTGGCAGATGAAGTGGCTAAGCCACTATCCATCATGTTTGAGAAGTTAGGGCAGTTCAGGGAAGTTCCCAGTGACTAGAAAAGGGGAAACAACCCCCATTTTCAAAAGTGGAAAAAAGGAAGACCCAGGGAACTAGAGGCCAGCCAGTCTCACCTCTGTGCCTGGCAAGATCATGGAGCAGATCCTCCTGGAAACTGTGCTAAGGCACACAGTAAATAAGGAGGTGACTGGTGACAGCCACCATGGCTTCACTAAGGGCAAATTGTGCCTGGCAAATTTGATGGCTTCTAGGAGACAGTTGCAGTGTTGCTGGATAAGGGAAGAGCAACTGATGTCATCTGCCTGGATTTGTGCAAAGCCTTTGACACTGTCTTGCATGACATCCTTGTCTCTAAATGGGGGAGACATGGATTTGATGGATGGACCCCTCAGTGGATAAGGAGTTGGCTGGATGGTCACACTCAAAGAGCTGCAGTCAATGGCTCAATATCAGACTGGAGACCAGTGACAAGCAGCATTCCTCAGAGGTCAGTATTTGGACAGGCACTGTTGGACATCTTTGGTGACATGGACAGTGGGGCTGAGTGCACCCTCAGCAAGTTTGCTGATGACACCAAGCTGTGTGGTGCGGTTCACACACTGGAGGGAAGGGATGCCATCCAGAGGGACCTGGACAGGCTTGAAAGATGGGCCTGTGTGAACTTCATGAAGTTCAACAAGGCCAAGTGCAAGGTCCTGCATGTGGGTCGGGGCGATCCCAGGCACTAATACAGGCTGGGCAATATGTGGATTGAGAGCAGCCCTGAGGAGAAGGACTTGGGGGTGTAGGTTGATGAGAAACTCACCATGACCTCGCAATGTGTGCTTGCAGCCATATCCTGGGCTGCAGCAAAAAAAACATGACCAGCAGGTCAAGGGAGGCGATTCTGCCACTCTACTCTGCTTTTGTGGGACCCCCCTTGCAGTACTGCCTTCAGTTCTGGGGCCCCCAACATAAGGATACGGACCTGTTGGAGCGGGTCCAGAGGAGGGCCACAGAGATGATCAGAGGGCTGGAGCACCTCTCCTATGAAGACAGGCTGAGAGAGTTGGGGTTGTTCAGCCTGGAGAAGAGAACCTCCAAGGAGACCTTATAGCAGCCTTTCAGTAATTAAAGGGGGCCTACAGGAAAGATGGGGAGGGGCTTTTTAACAAAGAGTGTAATGATAGGACAAGGCGCAATGGTTTTAAAGTGAAAGAGTGTAGAGTTAGATTAGATGTAAGGAAGAAATTCTTTATCTGAAGGTGGTGAGACACTGGAACAGGTTGCCCAGAGGGATTGTGGATGTCCCATCCCTGGAGGTGTTCAAGGCCAGGTTGGATGGGGCTTTGAGCAACCTGGTCTAGTGGAAGGTGTCCTTGCCCATGGCAAGGGGCTTGGAACTACATGATCTTTAAAGTCCCTTCCAACCTAAACCATTCTATGACTCTGTGCTTCTGATTACTCACATGAGAAGTAGTTTCCTAAAATTAATGATACTTAAACTTACAAGACACAAGTGCTTCATTAATATAACTGGTGCCTAAAGTCATTAATATTTAAAGTGTGAGCACAGAATTCCAAGGTAAGAACATAAAATTGTACTAGAAATTGAAGCACCATACACACTCTAAAAATATTAATGATGTTACATTTATAAGAACAATGAAAATAAAGAGGAAGCACTAGCAAAACCTGGATTTTTACTTACTCTTCTTTTTATAAATACTGTGAATCATCACGTCCCCGAACACACAGTAAAAAATTGTGTTCATTGTACTTCACTGATCTCTCCGTCTGTACAGCCACAAATGATGTAATGTGATACTGGCATGAGTGCATCTTGTTACTTGTAGACTTGAAGATTTAGATTAGCAGATTTCTCTCAGACATATTTTCTAGCTATAGACACAGCTGTGTAGAAAAAAAACTGTCTTGAAAGATATTTGGATATAAAAAAAGTATTAAAATATATGAAAATAATATTTCCTTAGCAAAGATGCTGGTTGGGGCACATTATATGAAAAGGACTAGCCTTGCTCTTACCACCTGGGGAACACACAGTTTTTGAAATATACTTGAGAATTTTTAGAGCATTTAATACCAATAATTCACTTCATATTTAACTTTAGGTGAAAAATATTTAAAGTTCTAATATAAGCCATGGCACCGTTGAAAATGAGTTAAAACCATATATGTTAATAAAGTACATATAATGACAAAATTTTCAAGTATTTGCTCAAATTTCACAGCTAAAACCAATTTGATAAGCTTGTTTATATCCTACACAGCATAATTAATATACTGGCTTATTTAAATAGCAAAGAAGTTGAAGAAAAAGTGACATTCCATGAATTATTTTTTATTCAAATTATTAATAAAATCATTGCATAAAAGTACAGTGCAATCCAGCTTTTTATTATGTAATTTTTCTCATTAGAATGAAACAGCCAAAAATATCGCTAGCCAGGAAGACTGAGCATTTCTGTAGGAAAGCAAGCAAAAAGCATAGATTCAAAACAAGTTTAAAACAAGATAATAATAGAATACAAATTTAGTTTGCTGATGCAGTTATAAATATTATGAACCCTTACTAGTATGGTACAACAGTTAACATTTTTCACTGTTTCAAATTATTGAAAGACGGAGTATTATTTTTTCTACTTCATGTCTTATTAAGGACAATGTTCTCAGTGTTTTAGTAGCTTAATAAAATATTTACATATCTTCTCATTAGCACGAAGATGTGTATTAAAAGGTACCTGTCAGAATACTAATCTAAAAACATCCAATTCCAATTACTTATTTTTCCTTGCACAGAACTATAACCTCCTGGACAAACAAAACTCTATCTGTAAAAGCAAGGCAAAGAGGTCAAAGTCTATTCCAAAGCTATCACTTCCTACCAAAAGGTAGCTTTTCCTTTGGCATATCAAGATCCAAAAAGTGTATCTGCTCAGAGCAAAAAAAATTGTTAAACAGACAAAATGTACTCTTAGTCCAGAATAAAAATATCAAATATATGCTTAACCAAGAAAAGTGATTGCACTTCTGTCCTTGTTTAAGCTGTGATAGATTTAAGTGTCTTCCTAGTAGCTGGTACAGTGCTGTGTTTTGAGTTCAGTATGAGAAGAATGTTGATAACAC
>JANZLP010000075.1:29475287-29488071 GCA_026930925.1 Chelictinia riocourii
GGATCCTGGCCTTGGCTGAGACGGGAGAGCTCGTGGCGCTCGGCCTCGGCACAGGCCACGTCCAAATTCCGAACAGGCCAGAAGTTCAGATATGCTGAATATCTGAAGTTCCTACTGATTTTAACCAGTGTTGAATGCAAAGTGTTTCTGTTAAACAGATGCAGCTTTTAAATTTTCATATGAATCAAGTTTTTTTCTGTTCAATTTATTTTCTTTTTATAAGCAGAGTATTAAATATAATTTAGTAGCTATATTTGAATTATGAGAAGATTCTTCATCTTACATTTTTTATATGCAACGTGCACATAGACAAAGTTTTAATGTTTTGCAGTCAGCTTAGCTGACAGTAAAATTGCAACTGTACAGCAAAAAAAGAGCTGGTATACTTTTAATAAAAATTTTTGAAGTTTTCATTTACGATGCTGGGACACAACTAGGACTCTAGCTAGACACTGTAACACTTGTTACAGTTGTTACTTTCTGTCTTTATTCAGACAGATGGAAGTTCCGGTAAGGAAACAGGCTAAGATGTTAGCCAAATATAGCCCTGGGAAAACTCTCTGTCTTGATCTGACAGGTAGGGTATTAGAGTTTCTCAGGCACAGATTTGGCTGGCATATTGGCTTATATAAAATCCAATGTTCATTCAAATGGATTTATAGTAAATTTTTACTCTGCACCTGCCTTTCTGGTTCTTCAATGTGGGAAACCGTTTTAGGAACTTAAAACAGGTTGGTCTTCAAAGCTAATTATTAGCATGCTGCCCCGAGCATTATAATTAGTTTGCTATAGAACAGGTGATTTTGAAGACTGATCCCCAAAACTGCCTCTGGCAAATTTTCATTGAGTCTTTGATATCTTCTTGAAGTGTGTGTGCAGACAGTTCTATTCTTCAATTTTGCAACTGCAGAACCTGATGACTACAATTTGCCTAAGCAGAAAGCAATGCAGCGAAACTGTACCAGTAAAAGGGAAGCTGGGATATGTCCATACTGAAAAGGTAGACTGAAGTGTTTGGTCAATGGTGAAAACTGCAAAGGTGAAACTCTCAGCATGTACTTCTACCTTTCTTTTTTCATAAGAAGAAACAGTCTTTGAGTCAGACTGCTTTGTGCACTGTACGAGAAAATGTATAGAAGGGATGCTAAACTTTAACAATGCTAGATGATAACCTGCCAGAGGGGGAAGAAAATGGGAGGAAAGAAACTGGTTGGGTGTCAGAATAATATCCCCTTTTCCCAGGGGACAGGTACAAAACATCAGCTGTTGATGTGGAACTTAGAAAAATTAAAAAGTTTGGAATCTTGCTGGCAAACTGAGAAATCTGCAAAAACAATTTCCACTTTTACTGCTTTCTTTAATAAACTCTCTCTTTTTTTAAGCCACTTAAGGCATGTATTTTCTAAAAATGCCATTTGAATGGATTTCAAATTTTGACATTTCTTTACTTTTGCTATAGTGTATTTTCCATAATTTTTAAAAGCTACTTAGGTTCACTGGAGAAGACATGTACAAGGTGAGATGAGTTTGTTATATAGAAAAAAAGAGGAGAGGTACGTACATGGTGTTTTTTAAGTGACTACAGACATACCCTAACCTAAAACAGTTTATGTTGTAAGTTAGAAAAAAGTTGCTAGTCACACAGGGAAATAAGATTTTCTGATAAGATCTCACTTAAAACCAAACTGTATTCTTAAGATTAACATAACATTTTAGAGCAAATTATACACAGCATGCATGTATTTTAGAACTCTTGTAGAATTTTTTTTTTTTTCAACCTCAATCTCTGTAGGAACTATTTACATACAGAATCACAGTCAGCTGGAAGTAAGCACAGCTCTTTAAATAGCATGCATCTTAGATCAAGATATTTAAGTAGTTAGCTGTGGGTTTAATTACAATGAGCCTGAATCATCATTTATTGTGGTTTTATGTTAATAATTTTATTCCCTTAAAGCAGCCTGTATTCCCATGAAATAGTGCTAAATAGTTACCATTTTTCCTTCACTGAAAAATGATAGCTTCTTGAAGATATGGCATGCATCATAGGTTTGTTTACAAAGATACACTGTAAAAGTAATGAAATATTGTCTATTTTGACAGAAAAAAATTACTTTAAAAAAAATGCTTTTAAGTAAATAATCCTTTCTTAATTAAGTCTAGTTTAAAGTTAGTTCCTAATATTGCACTTGCACACAAACTTCTTTTTAATTCTCATAGTATTATACCAGCATAGCCTATTGATGAAAAAGTACTTTATTGGTAAAAATCCCATGCCTCTCATGTTGCTTGAATTTATATTAATACAGGTATTATGCTTTGTTAAAGGAGCAAAACAAATAACAATAACAAATTGTTCTATAAATGCCTTAAACCTCCAAAAGTATTAGGATTAAAAATTCAGTCAGGTGAAAAGGCTAATCAAACATTCCTATATAAGAGACCAGATCCTGTTTTAGCAGATGCTTAGGGTTTGTTGTTTGGGGTTTTGTTTCCAAGGCAAATGCATAATATGTTTGTAAGTCCAACATTATAATGTCGTAAAATAATTTTTCAAGTATTTTTTATGTCAAAGTCAGTTTGAGCCTTAATCCATAACCAGCCTGGATTAGTTTATAACATCTATATTTGTGTATACATTTGTATTTTACAGCTAAGAACCTGGTTGTGGTCATATAACTAAGGTCTCCACTATATTATAGGTAGAAACTGGGGTTTTAATAAAGAACTATACTTGCATGTCTGCTTTCATAAGAAAATTTAGCATGTTCAGAGAGATTATAACTTGATTAATAGCTTGCAAGATTCCTGTTTCACAGAATGTTCTTTACTTGCTTCTAGCATATGATGTGTGCATACTCATTCTCTGTGTGTGCACATATAAAAGTAGTCTTGGCATAAAAAAGAACACAAAAATTTTCATAGAACAGGCTGTAGAGATTTTGTTGTATGTATGAACAACTCCTCTTCTTTATATAGCTTAAAGAAAAACATATATTTACGTAGATGTAAATCATAGGAACAGATTAATGTCTTAATTCTCCTCTAAGTCAAAGCTGCTTTGCACAGCTTTACTTCCTACTCTTGCTGTAACTGAATGATTAAAACAATTTACCTCCCGCTACACCCAGTGAGGAGTGCTCAAAACCATCTAATCTAGCACAATGGTTCCTATTCTTGCATGCAAAGCCACGGTCAGTGCCTTATCAGTTAAAGTCACCGCAATAACTCATGGCATGTTAAATTTAGATCACTTCTAAAAAGGAAAAGAGCTAAGAATGTTTAATTCAGCTTGCCCAGTGTCCTTTCCTTCATTCTCATTACTGGAGGATGTCCACCCATCTTGGTTTAAGTGGCGCATTTTGGTTTTGGCAGTTGGGGGTGAGGGGTGGAGTTTAAGTGCCTGCAGATCATATCAGAAAATTAGTTAATAAATACTGTCTTGAAGTTACATTAATCAAGTGGAGACAAAGAGTCAGCATGTTGCAGACTAGTTAAAATAAGAAAGCATTTTTTCAAAGGAGACAAAAATAAACATAGTAGCATAACATTTGTTATATTCACCAGCATTTTAGTGAAGCAAAGGCTGTCACAGCATAATAAGATTTGCTGGAATATCTACAAAGATTGAGGATAATTGATCTAATGGTATCCTCAATTTTTCTTGTCCTCTTGAATTTGTTTGTTCAAAGTTTCTTGGGTTTTTGTCTTGATACAAAGTGTGTGTTGTGTGATATCTCTACAACAAACATAGCAATGACACCATTAAATAACAGTCATGGGATTGTAATGGCACTACCAGAAAAAGGATCCAGTTCTTTTTATACATCCCCAGCAGCGAGTGCTGCACTACTAATCTATTTGAGTACTTCTTGTCACATCAATATTTTGACTCCCAGAGTTTTTGCCTCCCCCCCCCCCCTTTTTTTTTTTTAGCTAAAACTGTTATTCAACATATTTTTTACGTGTGGGCACAAGATAGCAGAATTTGTCTAACCATTTCCATATGCTGAGGTAAATTAATCCTTACTTTCTATTTCTTCTCCTCATGAAGCCTAGGATTGTCTTTTCCTTGTAGTGGCAGGAAACCACAGCCACACAGATGGGCAAGCAGGGAGTTTATCACTCCCATCCTGCTTTGTCCTTAAAATGCATTTCCTTGAAGCCACAGCTCAGTCAATGGCCAAGATTGGCAGATTCCCCCATTGGCAGTTCCCTAATTTTTCAGGCAGGAGAGACTCATTCAGTGCTAATAGCCCTTTGATTGCTTTTTCCACACTTTCTGGGCTATTTCCTACACTCCAGGCTTCTATGACCAACTGGAGGGTGTAATGCACATTGTCTTTTACAAGCTCAGTGTCCATAAAATGAAATGGAATTATTAACTGGACACGTGCATTCCTGAAACTGTTACCACTTTAAGTTTTGATTTGTCTGTCCCTGTCCCCCCCTCCATTTACATCCTTTCTGAAGAAATTCCAAAGTGTCTTCACTTCACTTTATCTAATTTCTTCTCTTTAGCATTTGGTGGATTTATCAAACAGGGCTGACAGTTTGTGGAGAGAATAGCTTGATTTCAAACAAACAAATAAACATACATTATTAGTAGTAATTTAAATAAAGATAGACATAGATACAATATATTTTGAAAGAAGAAATTCTGAAGAAAAAGCTTCTGATTTGGGCACAGATCCAGAAAAACACCTAAGCACACATATAACATTTTTTTTAAAAAGTAATTTTATTGGGTTCAGTAGATTGTATATACCTTAAGCTAAGCACAAGCTTCCATGTTTTCTCTGAAATCTTATGTTGATTAACTCTTCATTCTAACCTGGATTGCAGTACAGTTGTTCAACAATAGCTATTGAATAACAACTGTTATTATTCAATAGTTATTCAACAGTTACTATTCAATAACTATTACAGGATTTTTATGATTACTTTCAGCTTATGGTGATTGTAAGAATATAATATATAGCCACAGAGCAATATCTTTCTTCATTAACCTTCTTTTCTGAATTTAATGATTTCCAAATTAAAACAGTGCTCTAAGAGTTTTCTTTATTAAATAAAGTTTCGGGTTTTTATTTTTTTACATCTCAGGTGGTGCACTGTGATCTGGCAGTTCCTTACTTATAAAGAAAAAATTTTCAAGAAAAATTAATGAACATTTTCACTCTGTAGTGACCTCTGTTTGCATGACTGGGGCTGTAAACTTTATACAGTTTAAGTTAGGGTTACTTTCCAATTTTGTATGTACAGTTTTTAACACAATGAAGCCTTGTTTTAGTTGGAGTCCCTAAGTCCTATTTTCATGCAAATAATAATAAAATATATGCCTAGATAATTAAATTATTCTTTCAGGAATCAAAATGGTGTATTTATGTACTCCTAGAAGTCTCATTATACAGTTTTATCATATTTTTTATTATTGTTTATTTGGTAATAAAATTAAAACAGAATAACAAACATCAAAATAATAACAAAAAACCCCAGTGCATAAAAGTGTGGTGATGTGAATACCTGCTATGGCTGATATCAGAAGTCAATGAAAGAAGAAGACATGATCACACATGAAAAGCATGTAGAATTTTTATGTCATACTTCCAATGTCAGGGCTTAACAGCCTCATCCTGTAAGTTACAGTCTCATCCTGTAAGTCAGAACATAACCAGTTTAGGTGGGGATAAATAAGAAATTATGTTGGTTAGCACTTCCCACAAATGACATATATCAATATCATGAATATTTCTGGTTTCAGGTGGAGACTGCCTTTGAAATTACATAAGGTTCCTAATTGAATCAGGAGTGGAGTTGAGCCCAGGAAGAAGGGGGAGTAGGGGGAAGGTGTTTTAAGATTTGGTTTTATTTCTTATTATCCAACTCTTGTTTGGTAATAAATGAAACTAATTTCCTGAAGTTGAGCCTGTTTTGCCTGTGATGGTAATTGCTGAGTGATCTCTCCCTGTCCTTACCTCAACCCACAAGACTTTTGGCTTTTTGTTATATTTTCTCTCCCCTATCCAGCTGAGGAGGGGAGTGATAGAGCAGCTTTGGTGGGCACCTGGCATCCAGCCAGGGTCAACCCACCACAACACCAAATCTTTGGATGGTTGAATGAAAACAGGAGAACCAAGCACAAGCTGAACTCAGAACTGGTCTAAGGTAGAATACTTTTTTTTTCTTTTTCCAAATGCAGAATTTATTCTACCAAATCAAAACAATATAAGCCTAGAATGCAGAGGTGGACAAAAGATAGCTGAAATTTCTTTGCTTTTGGATTCCCCTGCACGTAAAACCAGAGAATACAGAGCAATGAAAGGCTATCTGCTAGAAGCAAACATTCAATTTGCACTAATTTGTGAGTCCATTTCAGCTGAAAAGAACTGTCATTTAGTTAGCTCTCCTGCTGAATGATCTAACAGATAGAGATGGAATTGAGCAAACAGCATTTTCTCCAATGCAGAACCTGTGCGGTCTTACAGTTTTCAACTGGGGAACTGTCATTTGATCAATTTGGTACTAAACATCACTACAAGCAGTGCAAAGTGAGACTGTAATATATTATGAAAGGAGTCACTGGTATAAGCATAAGAGAATATTTGTCAGAGCTGTGCTACCCTCTTACATCAAGTCTGACCTTGACCCAAAGACAGTACAAAACAGGTGGAAATAAAAACAATCTTGTGCTTACCCTTTATGTAATAAAAGTACATATTATTTACAGAATATAATCATTGAAATTACATAAAATTCTATTAAGTACATCCAGAAAGCAGGAAAGTATTTTGTACTACTTCTAGGTCACAGGATGTTCCTATGTTATCCTTAACATCTTGTGGAACTTGCAATGGGTAGAAATATTTTTGTCCATTTTCCTTTAAATTCATTGATGTTATAGTCTCTGAAACTGCAACTTTGTTTTGGTGTGAATAGACCTGGGTCAGGAAAAGCAGTAACTGTGTATTTTAATAGTGGTGTGGGTTTACAAGAGCTAGGTGCCTGTTGTGACGTTTGTGAAATTAGAATTACCAATGTAAAATGTATTAATGACTAGATAATTAGGAAACAAGCAAACAAATTACACAACTGCCTACTCAGTTCTAGTGAACAAATGTTACTGCAACTTAAGTACTGAACAAATTAGACTACTCCTTCAAAACCTGCAGAATTTGCACATCAGATGAGCTGGTGATGTATACAAATAGTGGTCCCTTCAGCCCTTCAGCTCAGAATAAAACTCGAATTCATGGTAGCTTTAATGGGAAGTACACTTACTAATACAAATTCTAAAAATAATAGAAAATCTACCATCAGCTGGAACATATGTAATTATGTTTTGATTAGTGCAATTTGGGGCATTCTCTGTATTTGTGTGTTCTGTTGTTTTTAATGTAATTCCTAGTTTTCATTTTTTTACATGAGAACTGTATTTAAAGAGACTTTTTTTAAATGATAGGGTAAAACCTATTTATATTCTAGGCTGTCTTGAAAATACAGACCTATCGGTCTACTGTTGACCTTAAGTTCGCTAAAATTAGCATCTATGGCACAACTTCAAGAAAGCAGAAGGGAAATGCTTTCTTTTCATTTAAAATTAGACAGAAAAAAAAAATCAAGTGAGAGATTCTGAACAGTTTCAGGAAGAATGGCTTGTGGATATTTTAACTGTTGCTTGATTTTATTTTTTTTAATTTAAATATAATAGAGTCAGGTTTTTAATGAAGTAAATAATACACTCTTCTGACATTTTTTCAGATGAACAATTTTTCAGGAGGATTACAAGGCTGAGTAGTCAGTTTTTGAGAGGTGGAGTATAGTTTAGTTGGTGGGCCTGCTGTGATTGGAATTGATTAATGGGTGTTGTGATAAGCATAGAAACATATCAGTGGCAGCTTATCCTGTTTTCAGCTGTCACAGCTGTGCCTCTTCACTCTTCTTCTAGCCCTATCGCACCCCCTAGCAGCCTTTAAAGTACCTCTTTCCCTGTGGAATTTCTGTGAATCATTTACTCAAATGCCAAGATACTGTCGAAACAGCTGTTTCTGAGAAATTTTTTCAGGCTTACATGTTTTTTATGATGAAGAATATTACGTTAGAGAATCCTTTCCTACTGCGCTAGGAAGCATGCTGTGCTATACCCTGAAGAGAGTTAAATGATGGTTCTGATGGGCAGGTGTGCTCCTTAGTCAAGAACTTTCATCCCTGGCTGGCACAGTGACACAGTTTGCAAACCTGCTGGCTAAGTGATACCTCTGTTTCTGCTTCACAGTTGCAATAAATAATCACTGCTTGTTAATTTTCTTGCTAATGACTTGATAGAAGCTATGCTACTATGTGTTTAAAATCTTGGTAGCTGTCATTTTTTGTTCTAATGGTGAGTAGATTTTTATAGACATTTATAAATGCAAATTTTAGAAGTTCTGAATATGTTTTGAAAATGTTTCCCTGGTTTCCTTGTTGGGAACTGTGATCTCCAGTGTGATCACATATGCACCTAGGTAGCTTGATAGGAATCATGCAGTTTTAACAGAAGGCTCCAGGTTATAAATACATTAAGGAAAAGTAGTTTAGAGATAAAACACAATTATGTCCTTTTTTAACTGTGAAATGGATAAGCTGGCATGACATTACCTCCTGGAGAACCATCCTGTTCTGAAAGATGTACCAAGATTTTCCTTGACTGGTAAACTGATGTTGTTGCCCCATTGCCATAGATTTCATTCTTATTGGAACTCTCATTCCTAGCGGAGATGATGAAACCTGGAGCAATCTTACACTTTTCCATAACATGAATGTATGGAAACACAGTGATTTACAAGAATAATGAATGTCTTCTCTTTTCTATGTTGACAATGCCGATGGTAGCAGCTTATAAACATCTGTCTCTTACTGACGTTTTATATCCCAAAAGTAAAATGCTTTGGTGTCAAAATCACAGCAGACATCAGTGGTGGCTTCTGCAAAGAGAAGCATGAAGGTACCATAACTACATTGGAGCTTATGAGCTCGAAGGACAGACCCACTAAGGCTAAGGATTTTGGACATGCAGCAATAAAACTTGATGGAATCTCATTTTTTTTGGACTAGGCCCAAGCCAAACACAGTACTCCTTGCTCAAGGGATCAAGACACCTGGAAATATACTCTGCATATAAAATTGTTAATATAAGATGGTAAACATCTTGGTAAACACCTGGGAATACCTTTCAGGCACAAGGCCAGGCAGAAGCTCAGCCCTGCTGAGGAGACATCACGTTTTGGCCAGCAGAACTGGTCAAGCATGAAGCGAAGCTTCCCAACAACAACTGAGGTTTGGAGGATGTGTCCTGCAGTGAGAGATTTATGGAGTTCAGCCTACTTAATGCAGCAAAGGTTAAGAAGCAACTTGTTCATGGGTCTGTAAATGCCTCTCCAAACGGTAGAGAATGAATGCTATATGACTTCTAAGAAATTAATTTGATTTAAGGTCAAAATGCAAAAAACAGTAAGTGGATGCTTGTAATCCCTTCCCTTTCTCCCCCAAAACACTCTGCCAAATTCATCCCTCTAAATTACGCTGTTAATTTACTCTGGACATGAATTTTTACTTTTAATTTGTACTTTCTATTTATAAGGAATTACTAGTTTCAGAAAAAGCAAAATCTCTAGGACCTGAAGGTAAAAAATGCCTACTTACACTTTTCTATTTGTGCACTTAGATTCTTGAGAGCAAAATTAGAGCTGCCAAATTTAAAAATACTCCAAACACTAATTTTCATGCTATAATGTGATTTGGCACATGGACCTGAGACTCAGGTAGTCAATTATCCTACTAACTCCATTAAAGATATTCTCACACATCACTTCACATTACAAGCTGAGAAAAGTACTATACAATCAATACACTGAGGATATATTTCAAAACCAAAACTATGAACATTTCCAACAAAATGAAGCTTATAAAAGCATAACCACAGTTATGGGAAGAGGCAGAGCATTGAGACAGCCTTTATACTTAAATAAATGTACAATCTTCAAAGGCCTTCACCTTCCTTATCAGCAAGCCTGTGCACACTCTTGTCCAGAGTTTGTCACACGATTTATCTTTTCTAAGGGGGCAAAGGGTTTCTGTGGGAAGTGCCGTTAAAAGACTGGCACACTTCATCAGTGTGAAACAATTTAAAGAAATACTACTATTTTTAGTTTCAGTGGGAAGTTTAGTTCATTAAGTGGCTCTTCTAGCTGTCCTAGTCACCATGTCTACCTCTTCTTATGGCCAGCATTTCTGTCAGAAAACTAAAATAAGCTTGCAACATATACATCATCACTAGAGACAAAACATGAGAAAGGGCTGGATTCACTGAGGAAAAGTGCCTAAAGTATATGTGTATTATATCCACATACCAAGATCACAGCAAGAGATTTCATAATAATGTCAGACATCAATTAACACACATTTACCAAAAGAATTCTTGAAATATGGGATAGAAAAAGCAGCACTGGAAAAGAGATTAAGTGCACCAAATTAAGAAAGTTGGGACACATGGGTAAGAGGTATAATGGAAGTTCAAATCAACTAATTTTTAAATGTAAAGACTGTGAGAAGAGAAATTAAAAAAAAAATAGCCATATTAGCATCTCCAGTATTTTATAAGGACAGCTCTTTGTAGCTCCATTCTTAATTGTCATTATCTGTCATTTAATATCTGTGTATTCCCCACTACACCATTAACCTTACTAGAAGCTAAGAAGCTAAGGACTGGCTTGGCACTCTTCATTCATACCATTTGCTCACTGCCTTTCAAAGCATTGACTGGACAAAGAAGTTAACACAGCTAGCATTAAAAGTGCTACACAACCAAAGTGTGTCAAGTG
Source organism: Chelictinia riocourii (assembly GCA_026930925.1). Taxonomy (NCBI): domain Eukaryota; kingdom Metazoa; phylum Chordata; class Aves; order Accipitriformes; family Accipitridae; genus Chelictinia; species Chelictinia riocourii. The sequence goes on from JANZLP010000075.1 coordinate 29,486,147, forward strand.
CACACTTGCTGGTTATATACAGTAAGATCAAAACCAAGTAAGGGCAGGGATGTTTTTTGACTCAACACAGAACAGTTAGCTGCTAATTCAACTTCTGACACACCTCTGCACAGAGAATTTTTCTTTGCTCTTGTTTTTACTTGATATTTTCTCATTTTGAAACTTCTCATTTTACCAGGTCAGACTGTATCATCTTGGACAGCCTCAGGGGCTTCTGAGCAATCAATGCCACATAACCACTATATTCAGGGGGAAAAAAAAAAGAAAAAAAAAGGAGGAAAAAAAATTGAAATAAAGAGAACATTTTTTTAAAGCATATATGTATATGATAATTTTAAGTCATTTATAACATTTGTGAGAAGACTAAACAAAACATAAGCATGAGTTACTTGTAATGTTCAAATAAATGGTTAAAGAAAAAAAATCTGTCCTCTTGCATATTGTTGTAGTTTAACCCCAGCCATCAACTAAGCAGGATGCAGCCACTCACACACCCCTCCCAGTAGGAAGTGGAGGAGACTCAGGGAAAAAAATATTAAAACTCAAGGATTAAGATAAGAACAGTTTAATAACTAAAATAGAATAAAATATAACAATAATAATGCTACAAATATAATAGCAGTAATAATAATTGTAATGAAAAGTAATATAACAAAAAGAGAGAAATCAGACACAAGAAAAGACAAGTGACGCACAATGTAATTGGTCACCACCTGCTGACTGATGCCCGAGCAGCAATCTGCCCCTTCCAGCCAACTCCCCTCAGTTTATATACTGAGCATGACGTTCTATGATATGGAATATCCTTTTAGTTAGTTCAGGTGAGCTGTCCTGCCCATGATCCCTCCCAGCTTCTTGTACACCTGCATGCTGGCAGAGCATGGGAAACTGAAAAGCCCTTAACTTAGGATAAGCACTACTTAGCAGCAACTAAAACATCAGTGCATTATCGACATTATTCTCACACTAAATCCAAAACACTGTATCAGCTACTAGGAAGAAAATTAACTCTATCCCACCCAAAACCAGGACACATATGAAGTTTGTAATTGCTGTCCTATCTTTATGTGGTTAAAGGTGCAATGATGTCTTGCTAGCATTTTCTGCAAAGCTCTTTTAACTGTAATTAGTATGAATGTTAATGAACTAAGCTTTTTCTGATAAATATGGTCATCTTTTTTTTAGATGTTTTGTTGTTATTTAGTGAATTCTTTTGTTCTAGCAGCTTTTCCCAGTAACTGTGTCTTCTTTGAATAGAGTAAAAATTCAGTTAATTTTCCAATTCATGCTACAGTCTGGAGAGTGAAGTGATGTGATTAGAAATGGGTTGAATGCTGCAACAAAGTATTTGTGAACATTTGTTTGAATACAATCATGATTCTGTCTTGGAGCAGCCTAGTCTTGAGGCACCTGAAATTATTCCACCCCCCCAAGAAGCTGTTGAAATGAAAATATTCATGCTGAAAGCTTCTTGTGTGATATCTATGAGCTTGGCTAGAAAACCAAGAGTGACTTCTAGTCCCTAGTCTGCTAATCTGCACTGAACTTCAAGTTCTGTATCTCAGGACTGTAATAAAATAATGTGTTGTGGTAATCATCTATAAAGGAAGACACCAAAGACTGAAAAAAACCAGCACTTTATTTCTCATTTTAGAAAAAAAGAAACTAGTCTTGAACATGTGAGCTTATAATGCTTTTAATATGACTATCTTTGCTGGTATACCAGTAACATTTATGTACATAAACATGAATGGACACAGGCAGGCTGTGGTAGAGAGAACAAGTTTATGCCACATGAAATTTAACAAAAAAAACCACTAAGTCATATAGCTAAGGGAGTTTACACTTGAATACAGGTTCATACTATCCATGTCACCTCTAAGTAAATTTTATTTCCCTCTTTCTCAGATGTTTGGGGTTTGCTA
>JANZLP010000075.1:29642038-29655126 GCA_026930925.1 Chelictinia riocourii
ACTACCTTATAAGATTAACTATGGCTAGATATTCTTTCCATAAAGGATAAAATAATTCATATATACATTCTCTAAAATATACCTGTACTCAGAGTTCTCTGGGAATTTTGAAATGAGACATTTTCTTTAAGATTCACTCACAAACAGCAACAACACTTCTTAAGTATGTTTTGGATTGAAAACACTTGGAGACAAGACCAGATTCATAGCAGATAAAATTGTTCTTGTGCATGTTCAGCAACTCGTATAAACATGAATAAGGCACAGCAAGAGTCACTGATTTAACGTTTGGTTGTCTCAGCCATTCTCCAATACATATGAACAAGCTCTCCCTGGCCATCATTCTCCCTTGGGAACAAAATTTAAAGAAAACCAAACAATAGTTACACATCTTAGCAAGTGTCACTATCTTTTAGCTGTCAATTACAGGAGGAAATAATTCCAAACCATGTATTTGAAGAGTAATAACCCTTATGCAAATCTACAGTGATCATTCATCCTGTATTAAAATTTCCCAAGGAGAATTTTAAGGTTGGAAACTATTCTAGACAGTGAGTATAGTTAGAATATGTATATATTTATTTTTAAGAGACTTTTGTTTAAGGGAGTGAAAACATTAATTCCATCTGATTCCTCAGTATGAAAGAATATTTAACATAACCACTTCAGCACACTTTTCAGGTATGAGGCATCTCATTTGTAGGAGAATAACCAAGTGGCAGCACTGAGCACTTTGACAATGCTTGCACCAAGGAGCCTTATGATTAGTTTGAAAAGGAGTCCCACAACCATGTATTACTAAATAACAGACAGCTTTTTTAGTTAGAGCAATAGAAATTTCACATTTGCTTGTGAGAATACATCATTTGCAAATCTCTTTTCTGCACAAGCAGAACAACTGAGTAAAGGTAGTAGAAACTGCTGACTGACTTCCAGTTCAGTTCTCCTCTTCCTTTCCCATGTTATTATTTCCTAATTATTGAGATATATACCTTAATTAGAAAGTGTTGATTTCCTCAGTGCACATGAAAACGCAGTTTAATATATTTTGCTAAGTAACATTGACTAGAGCAGAAGTACAATTAGAATACGGTTGGTACAGCAGCAAAGCATTAAACACGTTCTGTGATGAAGTGTAGCGGCTTCTACTTTGATTGCTTCTGAAACTCTGTGGATACTTAATATACATTCTCTGATCCATGAGAAGCTGCCTGCACATCCAAATCTGTATTTGCCCATCTGACCCACCCACATAAAGTCATCGCACTTCAGTGTTGGTATACCAGAGATACAGCTTGCACTTTTCTTTTTCATCTCTCTTTTTTACTGTGATCTTAAAGGAAGTCAGTGAACATATGTTTGCCAGTTAATGAAATACTATGAAGAATATCTTATCATTTGAAACATTTAAGCTTACCTATATTAAAAATGCATCCACAAGAAATTCCAAGTATTAGCTGAAGAAATAAATCTGTTTGAATTATTACAGACTGTTAGAACACCTGCATTGCAGTTACATTTAAAATTCAGTTCATATACTAAGCCAACTTTGTGAGTCATGAATTTCATTGTTTCTCAAGTACATTTGGAACCAGACAAAGGAACGATGGTTTAGGATCCTATCTCCTCAATAATGTTATGATGACTTTTGCTAATATTTCCAATAAAAAACCAAGCCCACTGCTATCATAGATTAAAGGAATGAGAAATCAAAATGGCAGTGAAAGTGAATTCAGAAGCAAAAAACAGGTATGATGAAGAAAACTGATGTGCAAATGAAAGAGGAGATGTTCAGACAAAAGAAAGAAATGAATGAGAGTGACTCAAAAGAAGCAGGCTAGCTAACAAAAAATGGATTAAAAACAGCTAAAATAGCAACACAGACCTTTGAAGCTAGGAAAGCATTTAAAATGGGGAAAAAATAAAGCTCAATAATTCCTCTAAAAGATCTAACAGGTATCATGCTTCTAGATCCTGTCTTCAGTCCCAAGTGATTAATAAGAAGGTGGAATACCTTTGTGATGGGCAAATACAGAACAACCTGTTAAACACATGAAAAATCTAACCACCGCAATCTCTGACAATTGGAATTGGCTTAACATGCCCATTCCTAATTATTTATTAGCATATTACTTTCTTGTTGTCTGGTGTGAGTCTATACTTGAGGCCACCTAGAACTTTCTGTTAATACACTCTGTCCTCTTTTTACCTTTTCTAAACTTGTTCATGCATGCAGGCGCTTTGGTTTTCTGTGGGTAGAATAGGTCTGTCTATTACTGAATCCAAAGTCTGTACATCCCAGCAGGAGTTCAGATTCGGGAGCTAAGGCGGCCATGCTGACTGCGAGGGACGGAGACGTGTGCCACAAAATGGGGATCAATCCCAACTGCTGAGAACAGGAGCTCTCCTTGAGAGTAACGGGAGATTTCTTGAACGTACCAGATGTGTTTAGAGGAAAGCAGTGTAAAAGATTTTTTTCCAGAACTTCTTGGAGACTAGGATGACATTCAAATTTACTCTACATTTTTTAAAAGTCACATCCACTCCCTTGGTAGAAAATCTGAAAATCAGCATGGCAGAAAAGTACCAATTTGAGGACATCAGCACAGCACATTAGAGGTGGTTTGAAGAGAAAGTGTGTGTTCCAGGGGAGAGAAAACATGTTACCACAAGCATTACAAAAGAGTCCCAGCAAGGGAAGAACCATAAATAACATGATATCATTCCTGAACCTCAGTCTGTGAAAAGAAGCTTGGGGATGTAATGAGGAATGAAGACTATACACAAATTATGGGACAATCACGGTCATACACATAAGTCTCTTCACTGACCAACGAAGTGTGTGTGCAAATACACAAGTTCATGTGTACAAAATCATTAACTTTAGTGCCTGGGTTCCTGCAAGAGACTGTAATAAAACCTTGCACTCATAAACAAGATGATAAACATTGCAGAAACAGCATATATAAAAGCATATTTGTTCTTATTATCTCTGCTTTGCTTCATAGTATTTCATTAGAGAGCTGTTCTTTCCAAAAGCTGGAGCTGATCGCTAATTATCCAGCTCAGCGATCACAGTTATGTCCTGAAATGTTAGGAATTGGAAACTTGCTGTCCTTCTACATTTGCCAGGAAGGTCATCCATCTGAAAGCTCAAGAGAGATGTTCAGTCACATTTATTTCCCTTAATTAAAAATTGTTCAGCCCTTCCGATTCCCATTTCTATAATACACTGGAGTTGTGAATATAAATGGGTCTTGCACAGTTTTTAAACCTCTGATTTTTCTTAAATATTCTTAAATTTCACCCTTAAAATTTGCATTTAGATTTGTCATAAGTGGAAAAATGTAACCTTGCAAACTTAGATGGTATGGAAGAAAATGCATTATCTCACACGAACTTTCAAAAAACACCCTCCTTGCAGTCGGAAAGTACTAATGAAAATATCTAGCTGTAGAGAAAACATGTTGGTGTTTGGAAGCAAGAAGAATGAAGAAACCACAGGAGGACACACGTAGCATGAACTTTTCTTAAAAATCAAGTCTCTGCCTTGTCCTGCAAAATTCAGTGTGCCAGTGGTGTTTGATTAAAAACAACAGTAAACCAATTCTCACCATTAAAATCTTCCATCACGACTGTCCAGCATAATCTAGTTACGCATCAACGAATTTTAGTATTTTTATATACTTGCTCAATGACCGCAGCTTCAACTTGTGCAGTAAAACTTACCATATAGACAACAAGAAAGAGAGAATTTATGTTCTTTGCTACAGTGCCTAAAAATTAAAAAGCTAAACCACAGTTTAACTAAGCCCTTGCATGTAGGATATATCAGTATATAAAGGAAGGTCCTTGTATGCACCTACACATAAGCAAAGCCATTGCAAATTTATATTCCTTGGTTATTTTTGGAGAATGGATTTGCAAACATTTGTCAATGAAGACTGTAGGAACAGGAGAGAAAAAAAAAAGCTCTTTTCAGGAAGCAAAAATAATTAATATTCTTTGTACTTGCAGAGACACAAAGGCTTTCTTAATGGATTTTTTTGGTGATTTACTACAACACACTAAAGCAATACTTTATGATCAGTGAAGTAAAAAATGAATATTGTCTCATGTAGATGGTCATTCCTCATTAGCTATAAGGAACCTATTTTTAATTTGGAGATTTTTACTTAATTAGTGTCGCACATCTCAAGGCTGTCTTGTGTCAACTGTTGTAATGACTTGATGTCTATGCGCAATACAGAATGGGCTGCTAATAGAGTCTCAGTTTGAGAAAAATGATAATGAGGTGAACAAAGGAAGTGTTAATTACTTACACAATTAAAGTAGCTAATACCAGCAACATTGTAACATATCAACACTTATGTTATAGATATTTACATATCCAAAGCGTATAAATGTCACAGTGGAAAAATGGATGTAGAAGTTCTTTACAGAACAATACAGTGGTGTAATAGAATGGCTGGATACAACACAGAATACGATATCTGAATCTCTGCAGCGTACTAGCTGTATTAGACACTATAAAAATGCTTTTGACTATACACACATCATCTATCTATATATATTCCATTCTATCGCGTTGCAGCACAGCTCTTCATTAGACTGCCGAAATTCTATTAAAATAAGGGAAGAGGAGTTATTTACTGGATCAGATCTGTAACAAGTTCTGGAAATTTTGATGGAAATCCTTCTATGGCCCCCATTTTATGGACATCCCCCCTCCCCCCCAACCTCAGAAATGTCTATGGACTGAGATAGAATTTACTAAAGTTCATGTCTGCATCAGCAGAACTGGAATTCAGACCCAGAAATAGTCCTCAAGTCCCAAATAATGTGAAATTTCACAGGGTTTTATGAGATTTTTAAAAACAAGAAAGGACTGGAACACACACTGATACCTTAACTTCTTATTTTAAACAGCAAAAAATGAAGTTTCTCTCTCATCTACAATACATTAAGACTTTTTAGCAGATAATGTTAGTATCAACATGCATGTTTTATTTATGATTTCGGGGCAGAAATTTATCATTAAGATGCGTAACTATGTTCTATAACCACATGAAAATTTAGCTTAGAGGGCCAACGATTTCTAAGTATTTGGGAAATGTTGTCTGCTGAAGGGAATGGAATTCACCGTAAGCTATATTTGGAGTATCTTTGGGTAGTAATCCTTGGGTATCGATTTTTTTTTCCCCTTTCTTTTTCTTAGTTTCCACAAATTAAACTTTCATTATGAGAAGATTTTTTTATAATTTACTTCTGGTTTTTTTAACCAGTCATCTGACAAGAAAAAGCAATCAGTATTTTCACATTCCTTCTCCAATTGATTAAATCTTCAAAAATAAGGATGTAACAAGATTCTATATCTGGACTGATGGAAGTTGCTGGAATGTGTCAAAGATCAGAATTTATCTTTACATCTATTAGGTTGCTGTCTCAATAGGTGTAAATCAGCATAGCTCTATTCATGTCAGTAAGGTGTGCTGTTTTATCCTAAGCAGAGGATTGACTCACTATATTTTGACTTATATTAGGTAAATTACAAATAGGTGTGCTAATGGGTTTCTTTTTCCCCACTAAGTTTAGTAAGTCCTTACATGATGCTATGCATCTGCTTATCTAAAGACACATAACTAGTTTCATTGACTTAAATGACATATTCATGAACATAAGGTAATTAATGCTGTTTCTGGAAGACTGAGATCTAGGATTGTAAATCTGGTACATTTTGAGAAATAACAATATCTGTGCTATATATAATTGTGTGTGTGTTTGTATGCATGTGCAATTATATATTGTTAAAATCCATCATTTCTGTTTTCTTTCCACCTCACAATTGAACAAGACAGAAAAAAAGCAAACTTAGCTTAAAGAAATTATATTAGTCCCCATTCAAACAGTAGTATAAACCTCTCATGTCACTAGTACCTGTGGGCATAAAGAAACAGCTGTAAGAATCTTGTTTCTTTTGCAAGAGTATTGTTTTCATCTACAACTGCGTAACTGAAGATAGTGAGTCAAAACTGTTGCAGATCAATATTATATGGACTTTATTAAACCTGAGGAAAATACGTACGTAACAGATTATTTCATAATATTGTTGATCTGCCATGTCCTCCCATTCTGTTTTAAAAAACTTTCCCATTGCAAAGCACATTATCGTGACACTTCTATGGAAACAAAGAGTGCATATTTATTTTCCAAAATATTCTTCAAGACTTTCATAAGGTTACTTCATAAAATGTTAGACTGTGCCCTTTGCCTTTTCTTCTCATCATTTCCATCTGCTGAAAAAATCTGTGTGACATACAACTACATCGGAGTAACCATGGTGCATAAGGCCCTGAAGAGCAGGCCTAACCACTCATATAGTGCTAAGAGTCCTAAATCCTCCTGTTTTCAACCCCACTGATGATAGCATTCTACACATGCCTAATTAAGGTTTAAATACATGGCATGGTTCAGATTAAGATAAAAATAGGCTTTTCTGAATCAGGACCTCCTAACTGCTCTTCCAAAGTCCAATAAATTCAGAATACTTTGGATTGCTTTCACTGTACTTACAGGTTAGGCCTTTAAATACATGTTTAGAGAAAAATTTTTCATTTAGCCAAAAGCATATAACATGAAGCCTTTCTGTACTGAGATAGTCCTGTTAAATTATGTCCCATTACAAGGTTACCCAATTAAAGTACAGGCTCTGACCTCTTTCTGTAATACAAACAGGGAGTCACATTTAGGGGCATGAAGATGTAGGTTAGTATCTCCAAGGACTGTCACAGGAATTGACTTAAGCCCTTCTCAAGCATAGCTAGATGTGCCTTTTGAGCCTGGATCATCTTGTAATTTTGGGCCCACCCTCTATAAATCTAGTGAATAAATCAGTTTTCTCAGTGAGATATGTACATATATGTCCAGGGCATATATTGTGCATCATATATTTTTCTTAAGCTACAGTAGATTCCTGGCAGCATATATATATAAAAAAAAAAATTAATGAGTGATCAGTCTAGTAAAAACAAATGGGGAACTCCAACTGATCCCAGTTTGAAGTCCTTTGCTGGTATATTTATAATACCCAGGTGTTTTAATAGAAATTGAGAGATTTATACAGTAAATGATTTCATAGCTTTTTCCTGTTTGACTCAGCACATTTGTGCATGAGAACTTAATTTATGTTCTTAACATGTTCGCACACACAGAAATAGTTTTTGTGTGTAAAATAAAATGCCTCTTTAAGAAATGAAGTCAAGCCTATACTTCTAGTATAAATCTTTGTTCAAGTCAGTTTTGTATTAATTTTAAATATTATGCATAAATATATAAGCCAATTATGAGATTTTTATGAGAAGATAAAATGATTCCTAGGCAAAGTATTAATTTAAATTTCTTTTGGTTTTCACTAATGAATTGATTGTTGCTTTTTAGTGGGGTTTGTGACAAACTTTTTTTATATACTTCAACAGTACCATGTGGTTGAAATCAGCAGTACAGTTGAAATGAGACTATATCTAGAGGGGCATGACATTACATTCATAGTGTTTCCTCTCCTTCCACTTGAAGTCAGAACTCAGTGTATAGGTTATTTTTAATTTTTTTGAGTAAGAGAAAGGCATGTCACTGGGAGAATTTAGTGTACTAAATTGAACAGTAGTCAGAAAGGTAAGTATATGGAATTTTCTTGCTTCAAAACAATATAAAATATGTAGTTTTGATTCTAAAGACTGTCACTGTACTGCATAACATGCATGAATAAGATCTGAATTTGCATATCCTAATTTAATCAAAGTCCTTTTTATTTAATATTTGGCTAAGTATTGCTGAGCCTTTCAGTGGTACTAAGAACAGTGGAAAAGTTTCTGTCAACTTCAGGCCAAACCTTCTATTGGCAAAAGTAGCCAATCACATGCCATTAGCAGTAATGTTTGCACATATGAAATTTTAGACTTTATTTTAGTAAGATGTATTGAGGCTGATGTAAGACAATGTCATCTTCATTGTTTGATAAGCAAAAGCCTGTGTATGGACATTATTTGAAAAGGCAGAAACAGACCTCAATTTCAGCTGTGATATAGATGTGTCCTTGAAAAATACAAATGTCTTGATGCTCAAGGCCTGCCATGACATCCAGTTCTGTGTTTGGGGACGGGGAGAGGGGTGGTGCTTTTTAATTCTGTTTTCCATGGACCTTTGTGCATTATCTGCTACTGGCTTTTGCCAGCAGCTTGTGAAAACTGAATTCAACCAAATGAGTACAGGCAGCATATTGTGAAAAACCTGTCCATAGCTGTTCTTGTAAGTTTTTGAGCCAGTCTTGAGTGCAGAGCTGGTGTGAGTTGAGAGCAGTCGGACTGCTCTTTGTAGGGTACTGGGCTGCGACTCAGTTCTGCTTGGTTCTATTCCTGCATTATGCAGTGTCCATGGCACACTTTGGTAACTGTGAGCTTCCCCTCATCGGACTGCAGCAGCACTTTTCTCTCTCTCACCAGCGTTATGAAGACAAAAATCAGTTCATGATAGTAAGGTATTTAATTTCTACTGTAGTGAGGAACTAAAAAACACTCTCACATAGGTAACTCAGCCTCTTTTTACCTATCAAAGGGCCCTGATAAGTTGGTGCTTAAACTTCTCCCCTTTCCTCTGCGCCCAAACTTGGGAAAACTCAGTAACAGTTTTGTATGCTAACTCCTAACTTTAGGGCATTGAAGCAACACATCAACAGGAGGCCAAGACCAACAACATGTCACAAATCCATGTGCTTTTAAAGCAATAGCATAGACAAAACAGGCAAGATGTTGAGCTCTGTGTAGGCTATTAATGTTTAGTTTTAAGTTTTTTCAGATCAATATCTTCTATTGTTTTTTCTGCATATAGGAACAAATCATATTTTTGTGTGACATCGTAAAATATAAAGCATCTAAGAACTTCTGGGATCTTGTGAATCGGTTTGAAAATACCAATACAGACAATCAGCAAGCTGACTTCATGCTTCCGGTTATTTTCTTCTGATTCCATATTCTAGAAAAACCCAGCAAGTACATGCCACGTATGTATGGGAAAATATTGGATGTGGTTCTTTGTTCTGTGATTTTGGAGGAATGCAGACTAGCTAATTAGCATGGGTATCTCTGGCAGAAAAATCTCTAAAGCTCGTTATAGCTTAGTGTATACCTTTGAAAAGACAAGTGCTGGTGTAAGCATTTTTCAGATGCCCTTTCCACACAGTAGAGTTCTGAAATGCATTAGCAACGGGAGGCTTGCACTATTCCTGTCTACCTTCACTCTCAGGATTTGTCAATATGGCATTGTCCACAACCACTGGTTCTGTGCAGTTTTTGGATAAACTTTAGTCCCATTCTTCCCAGCCCCTAGCCAGGTGCAGAATTTATATACAATCTCCTGGCCTTGAGGCAGGAATGCTCCCCGGTGAGCTGTCCTGACACTATAGAACATCCTGCCATGAGTTTAACATCACTAGAGACATTTTTTCCCCCAAAGGAAATAATGACTTGCAGTAACACAGCTTGTTGTGAGATCTTGTTGGAAATCCAAACATGTGGCAATTTACGAGTGTCAGCAGAATTTTTTAGACTTGTGTGGCAATACGTGCTGTGCGTTAGATGTTGGAATCTGACCCTTCGGCTTTGCCACAGTGGTGTCCCAGGAAAACCATGTAGAGTTGCCTCTACTCTCTTTTGTATTTACTTTCTTTCCCTTAATATACTGCAATGTCATTTACCTATAAAGTAAAACTGCCTGTAGATTGTTTTTCATGATCTGAAATCCTGCCTAAGGCCTTTTTATTTTATTTGGTCAATCAATTTTACTCTATTTTAATTTTTATTTTTTTTTTTTACCATTCGTGCTTTCTTTTTATGGAATTCCTGACTAATTGAATTAGAGTTGTAAAGAATTAAGCAAGAGGCAGAAAACAGTGAAGATCATAAATTTATTTTTTCTTTCTCCCCCCAATCTTGTAATTATTTTTTTTTTAATAAGAAGAATTTTTTCCTACAAAAGATGAAACTCAAATTCTAAAATCCAATTTGAATACCTGTGTTCTGCCTAACTGGAACTGAAAGCAGTATAGATCTCATACTTTTTCATGACAAAACAGTCTTTACATTCATCCTTGAAAAAGTGAAACAGAGTTTCTGGTTATTAAGAACAACATAAATAAATCTGAACACACTGCTGTGTAATGTTCAAGTAGAAAATAATCTTGTTACAGACTGACTTGTCTGAAACTTGGGTTTGGCATGTTTAGCATGTTTTACATCATCAGTTTCTGTTACAGCTGTTGGCACTAGCCTGCAACATGATTGAGAGGTTTTGATGACCTCAGCTTCTGCAGTTTATTAAGTCATCCAAACAAATAAAGAGGCTCTGTCAAGTAGCTTGCTCCCAACATCTGACTTACCTGTATATTGTCATGGTCTAGTATAATTGTAATTTTAATTTTAAGTGTCTATCAGTAAGGAAGGGCAAAGAGAAAGCTACTATTCTGTGGCTGACAGGAAAGGGAAAAAGGCAGGAACCTTGGCTGCCATCTCTACTGAATACACAATGAAGGGCTAAGAAAACAGTCTTTTAATGGCCTCAAGATTTGGTTGTATTAATAAAATAAGATAGTTTTCATTCTGAAGGTCAGTAGCAATCTACTACTATTATCACAGGTATTGCTAAAACCGCATAGAGAGGCAGGAACATGTGTATAGCATCAACTGCAAGAAACAGAAAGAGAGTAATGTATTCATCTGAAGGAAGCAGATTGGTTTTTTGAATGTACATTTCCTTGGGCCAGAAACATATCTAGTGACTCCTAGTTCTCTGCTAGTATGCTGATGGTTCTGCATTGCAGAGAGAACAATGCCATTACCACAGTTTATTATTTCTTCAGAATTGGAGATTTGCAGAGAGCTTTTTCATCAATAAGGTTAGGACACATGATAAATAACAAAACTTGAAAACTCAAAGGCTTTATTTTTTCCAGTTTGAATTAAAATCTTTGGCTTTCATATGGAAATCCATGTGGTGTGGTGGTAAAACTGATGTTTTAAGTGAGGTTGAAATTAGACTGAAAACAGCTTTCCCGTTGGTATTTCAAAACATCTGTCAGGCAAGTAGGCTTTGGCACAACAGGGAAAAAGAGAATACCAAAGCAAAATTAAGCAACTCTGGTGATCCCCAAAACCCTATTAAAGCAGAGGTCAGTAAGATTTACCACAGTGGAAAGTCTGTACCCAGTTTCCATTCCCCCACACATGTGTTGCTTGGAAACAACTGTATGTGGCTGTACCACCCTGGGATGATCCCCTGTGCCTGGCTCTCAGGCCTAACTCTGCCATTTGAAAGAAGACAATGCTGAAATTAGCCTCAGCAGGCAGGAAAATATTTGGACACTAAATGCTCCTGTTTTCTTGTTCCTTTGGAAACTGTAACATAGCACATAATGCTTTGTAGGTGCTAGTACAAGATGACTCTTAACATTTTCATAGGAAAAATACCTGAAGTCAACAGCAATGAAGAACTTCACAAAGCCTATGGAGACTTTATGCAAATGTAAAATTTGCTTGCTATTCCTTTGATGTTGATATTGGAATCAAGGAGGTGTGCTAAACTTGAATCAAAATACCATGACTGTGGATAACAGGAAAGTAGCCAAAGCTTTTCTGGAATAGAATAATTAAAGGTAGTACTCCATACACGAAAGGTTGAAGGGAAATGTTTTAAAAATATCTTCCATCTCTGGAGGGAGGAGGTTGTCTTTAGTTACTAGAATAAAATAAAGTTAACTCTCTGTCATATGGTTTTCAGAGTATTGATTGTACTCTAGATATCTAAACCTCTGGGGGATAGGGGAGGGTACTCTGCAAAGGTGCAAGTTTTTTACCATTTCACATAAAAGCCTGAGTAAAATGTCTTATATTATCATTACTTTATGGAGTGCATATATACATATAAATCCCTCTCTCTATATCTCATTACTATACTGGAGTGTAATGGTCATCCTTACAAACTCGCCCCAAAAGATTTTTAAAAAATCCTCAGAAATTTTATATTTGGCTCGTTAACAGAAAGGGTGTTGTGGAAGTATGTAATTAGCTAGACACAAAATAACTATGTGGGTCCTTCCACAGGCTGCAGCTTCCTTCAGGAAATAGCCACCTGCTCCGGCATGGGGCCCACCACAGGCCACAGTGCAGATACCAGCTCCACCAGGGTCTCTCTCTCCCCTAGAGAAACCTTGGTCCTCTCAGTGTGCTAAGCTTTTGATTTTGCTTCTGATACTGTTGCAATAATTTCCATTTTCACCTCCTTAACCTCCTTAGCTGTCCTACCTTAGCTATGCTGTACGGACTTTGTCACTGAGTATTTAGTACATCAAATTTGTGGTTTTGTTCATAAAAGTTCAGTAATATTATTTTGATATAAATTTTATACGACTACGATTTTTCCCAGTTTAAGGAATGCATTTCTTAACTTACAGTATAACCAGAGATTTACAGGATATCAGAATAGGATTGTCCAACGTGGTTCTTGAATTTACTTATTCACTTACGTTCAAATATATGTTATCTCAGTTTTGTCAGCCCAACTCCCTTTACCTCCTCTGACTTTGGGGTAAATACCCATTTAATGGTAACCTCCCAACATTTTAAATTCTTTGCCAAGTTCTAGACTACTATAAATTTTTTCTTTTTTATATCACTAGATCACAGTCAATAGACTGAATATTCCATGCTTTATTCCACATCTAAATCTGTTTATAGGCCCCAACTGATTTTTAATTTTTTTCCCCTCATTGGTAATGAGAACTTTATTTGACAGTATATTTAGATACAGCTTTATCCTTTTTACAAGCTGGCACTTTCTAACATGACCCTTGGAGAACACATAATCAGACAGTATTATATTTTTTTATAAAGCTTGTGGTTGTTCTTGTTGTTTTAGTAACAATTTTTATGTGAATATAGCTTGAATATTTTTAATCAGTATGAAAACATATTTTAATATTACCTGTTATTCTAGTCCATATTAGTCTTTTTAAAAGGTTACTCTTGGATTCCTAGAAGTAG
>JANZLP010000075.1:30016877-30029624 GCA_026930925.1 Chelictinia riocourii
AGCCCTGGGGATCCTGGCCTTGGCTGAGACGGGAGAGCTCGTGGCGCTCGGGTAACTAGCTCTCCAGTGTCGCTTCTCCATGTGCTATGATCAGCACACCTTTTCATCAGATCTGGAGAGCAGAAACAGAGTCACAGTATTACAAACAAAATAGACTGACTATTTGGCAATATAATATTTGATGGACACAGGATTTAAAGTTAACTTCAACCCTGCAACTTCAAATACACATGTATGGAAACAGCGAGGAGAAACTCTGATGTTTGAAGAAATGTAAGAGTAAGAAACACTCCCACAGCAAATGGCATCAAAGCAATTGTATAATGGGTTTATGAGTATACACACAACCCTTTCTGGAATTGCGGAGTCCTCAATCATTCCAATGGAGATATGGCCTATATATGGTGAATTTAAGTATACTGCTGTAGCTTTGCTTTTCTTATTAATGTTTTGTGAAACCCTGAGGGTCTTCTGACCAAGGCTGAATGAACACTGAAATAGGCCGAACAGAGGTGTGTAAATATATATTTCTGATGGCTTAACTCACCCTTATCGCCTCATAGGGATTGCCAGAACTCGTACTTCAAATGTCTGATTTCACTAAGAATTTTGCTACAGTGAGAAAATTTGCCAGTATTTTTGGTGGTGTTGAAAACCAAAATATTCTGTGATCTGCTTAGTTGTGATTAGAGTAGAACACATATGCCTGTGTTCCAGTTCTTGATCTTGCTGCTGCTGTGCCATTCTTTCAGTCCGTCAGAGCACAGCAGTGGCTATGCTCTGTGCAAGCATCTAGCCTTACATCCTGTCTCCTGCAGATGTTTGCAAAAAAATGCATAAGGCTCAAACAACCGAATGAAGCTTTCCTCATTGCATTTTCAGTATTTCCAGTATTCTGGAGTTCAGAAACTGCTGTTTACATCTGTGTCATTGCGTTTAATAATTCCTGATGGACATTTCTTGCCTGAATTTTCTCCAGCCACCTTCTGAACCCACACACAATTTTAACATCCATGTATAGTGTGGAAGTATGGTTTGATTGAATAGGAACCATGTAAAGAAATATATATACCTGCTGCTTTGTAATTTCATGGGTTGCTCCCTAATTGATGTACTATGAGAAATGGTGGCCATTTTTTCTCAATTCATCTTTTCCATGTTAAGGTATGTTTTTATAGACTGCTCACAAATCCTCCCTCAAGCTTTCCTTTCCTAATCAAAGGAAACCTATCTATTTGATTTTTCAGAGACCATTCCAAAATGTTGCTTGCCCTTATTATTTTTCTCTATGCTATTCTGTAATACCATGTTTGAGATTGAACACTTTGAAGTATTCACAAATCAAGGGTACTGTGTATATGTAATGTTTTTTCCATTCCTCACCTAAGCATTGAGTTAATGTTTACTGTCCATACTGACTCTCTCACTTTGCTAAGCAATAGTAAATTATCTAGAGCTGCATACTGTGTTTCTGGTTTGGAGTATGGTTTTCTCCTCCCATCCCCCCACCTATGTAATATTTTCTTTTGTCAGCACCTTGAATCTTCAGCCATTTTATAACCGAGTTGCTCAGAGATTCTTCTCCAAGACTCAATCAGTTTAAGTTTTGACTGTCCTAGATAATGTTCTACTAGCAATTAAATTGTCACCAGAATATGCACTCCTCCATTTTTCCAAGTCAATTATGAATATGTTATAGCACAGGTCCCAGTACAGAACTCTATAGGAAGGTACATTCCCTTCATCATGAAAAACCAATTATTTAGTCATACTTTAGTGACCAACAGGTAGGATGGATGAATTCATATGCTGGAGGAGAGGTTCTGCTGCTTTGCCTGCCTTTTTTTCAGATTTTGTTTTAAAGTTTTGTGGTGACCTGGATGCGACACAGCTCATTCAGTAAAGCTCAGGAATTCAACAAGGCATCTCACTAGCCTAATCTGTGGACTGATTTTGTGAGAAGCATCCACAAACTCAATTCTTGCAACATTTTAAAGTTGCAACAACTGAATGTCCAATCACGGTGCAGTTGGAACAGGTTGTCCTCCAGGTATATGGCAGTTGATGGGAAGATCTACAAAAAATAAGTTCTTCATGATGTTATAATGGGAAGTCTGGATGGCTTCACTGGAAATAATAGTTATAATTTCAGGTATTGACATTTTAGAGATTTTAATTCATTTAAATAAAGGTTTTTGTTATTCTTATTAGCAAGGTATACATTCACTTTCCTTACAGAGTTTCTGTGATGTTCCTCCTCTTTTTCTCAGCCTCTCAGGACTTTCCCAGGACTGCACAAAGCAGCCATGGGGCTTACCTAACTGACCTATTCTTTGCTTAAAGACAACATCTGGGCTACAGGAAATTAATTTAGTAATGTTACCCTCTTCCCTGTAGGAATATACTTAGGATATTGAAAATGCCTCTATTCTCCAGATATTGCCAACTGTCAGACAGTCCTTTTGAGATAAGAGCAGTCCTTAGTTATTTTTAGCTGTTATAGTATTAAAATAAAGGAAAGTTATATTTGCTCTCCCATCCTACCAGACCAGCCATACACCACACCTCTTGAACAGATGAGTCAGTGTGAGTTCTTAGGCCCACGGAATTTCAAAACCATAGATCTGTTCAGATTAGCTGTCAAAATATGGGATGGCATAGAAAAAATAGTTTATTGTTTTCTCCAAAGTAGTTTTGTTCCTAGAAATAAGCTAATCACACTATCCTTTAATTAGTACTTATATGGAAAAATGAAAAAAGTTGAAGAGGGTGTACTGTAAGCAATACCTCCTTTTTTGTAGCCATCAACTTTTAGTGAACTAAAGAAATAAGCACCATTATTAGAAGATTCAATATCCATTTTACAACAAGAAATTCACAGAACTGTGAAGTCAATTCTAAGACATGTTGGTAGCATGCTTATTTTAGGTCCCCCCCCTCAGCAAAGCAATAGACTGCTAATTCTATTGCTATTTAAATCCAAATGGAATAGTATTTACACGGGCTGTATCTTCAATACCTTCCAGGTTCTCTTCTCTATCAAAAGTTCTGCATTTTCCTTATACAAAATTTATATCTTAAGGAAATACCTCTTGCTCTTTTTTTACTGTTAAAGAATATTATGTAATCAAGGCAGCAGATGAAGTTGCATTTCCCAACTTTGGTCATTCAGAGCAAAAAAATTCTGTCTTTGAGTGAGCCATCAAAGGCAAGATGTCTATATCACAGTTTAATTTTGACTCCAAATGTCATCTAGCAAGTAGGTAGCCGGCCGTGGGATTCTCAAGCACTTTAGCCTAGCTAACTTTCGTACTTCTATGGCATATGACATGGACTGCACATGCTAGTGGCTGACCCAGTGTTTAACAGTGATTCACCACTGGAAATAGTCTTTGAAATTCATAAATTCAAGGCAAGCCTGTTTTATGGGGACTGATAATGCTGTATTAGTTGCTGGAAGTTAATGAGGTCCTGTGTTTGAGTACAACCAGATTAAAATGAAAAACGAACCACATTACATTCTGTTTCGACAATTATTATCAGTTGGTTGTAATATAAATATGCAAATTTTTCAGCTTGAACTTTAACATCCTCTGTAGAGACCATTCATCTCTTTAAAGTATTAATTTAAGTTGTAAAGGGATCCATACATCATTGCATGTCATTTTGAAAACAAATATTAATCAATTTTACACTCTGAATTGCCACTGTGCAAGTGTAATGTCCATTATTTTGGAGCAAGTCAGTGGCAAGAAATTTACATATTCATTCCTGGCTTAAGAAATCATATGATAATACAAGTACAACACAAGAAATTCAAAAGACTTAAGACCTTATCATCATCTATTCAATGGCAAAAAGCCTGCCTTTGCATTCTCAGTGCATTGGTATGCAGATTAGGAATATGTTTCTCATTCCTATCAGTATAACCTTGAAAGCTGGTGACAGCTGAAGTGTAGTCATAAGTTTTCTCTTCCAACAGAAAAATAGAAAGGAAAAAGGCAACAAAATGACTGTAAAGGATACAGCAATTTCAAGTTTTATGATAAGCTTTTTGATAGTGTATCTGACTACTTAGCTAGACTGTACTGTGTGAGTATGTAGCTTGAAAGTGTGTTGTCTCTAGATTTAGCTAGAATTGTAATTGCAAGTGCATCTTTGCTACCTAACTAAAGTCCATATTTCTGATATGACAGAGCTAAACTTGTCTTTTATTAGTTAATATTATGGGAAATACTTAAAGGTGTTTGCATGTTAAATATTGTGAAGGACACCAAATTTTATATCAACTGTCCTGCAGAGAAAGGAGACAGAGTTTCCACTTGGAAAGCAAGCAGTCCCAGACAAACACTGTGCTGAAAGCCCTGTCCTACTGAAATGAAAAAGCAGCACCTGCAATCCAGGTTGTTTGCCTGCTTCTTGTGAGGGAATCATAGAGACTGAATTGTTGTTTTACAGTCAGAATTAAAATAGGCAAAGACAGAAGATAGGGTAAGTTAAACCTTGCTAATACTTTTCCATTGATAAGTGTATATCCTCACTCAGCGGTGGCTGCTCTTTCCCAGGTTTGTGTCTGTCAGTGATGAAGGTGAATCTCAGCTAACGCCAATGAGAATGCTGCATCCACTTGAGAAAATCAAATAGCTATTCTGGTTAGAACTCGAGACTCCAAAAATGCCATTTCTGAGCTCCTGACAACAGGTGGAGAAAAGAATAGCAGTGCAGGTATGCCCCTCATAACTACCTCAGCTTTGTTAATTATGCAAAACCAAGCTCTTTGACATAATTGGCCTAGCAGAGGTTATACATAAGCTCCCTCTAGTGGATTATTAAGCAAGAATTTATTAAAGCACACATCTTTTGTCCAAACTTTTTCTGTCAGTCAACATGAACATGAGACTACTATAGGCACTGCACTGTTCCCATGTATCTACATGTTGTTATCGCCATCCCCTGCTTGCTACCTCAGGAAAGTCTGCAAAACAATGCTGGCCATAAACATACAGTCATAAAGCAAGGCAACTGCAGCATTTTTTGGCTGGGCTTGCTGTTCTTCACTCCTTGGCTGGGTCAGTTTGATTGCTGCTTCAGAATACTGATGTTTCTTAATCATCTCCCTTTGTTTTCTGGTTAAGTGAATGGGTGAATAATTTGCCACACATTCTCTGTCAATCCAATATATTATGAAAGAACAGTTGAAACAATACACATGCTTTTCATTTCATAAATTTATCATTACAGTGTAATCAGATCATTTGCACTTATCCTGCTCTTGCACAGGCTAATTCTGTATACTTAGACCAAAACTGCAAAGGAAACATGCAAGACACTTGTGTTCCTTGTTTGCACAGTTCATACAGGTTGGAGGGAAATCATAAAGAGTACATGTGCAAATGGCCAGATAAAAATGCAACAGTATGTCAGATATGTCAACTGGATTTAGGATTATAACAGACATGTAAGCAATTAGGGTATTTGCTAGTTCAAAATACTGACATGAATGAACCCACATTATCTTCTGAAAAGCATAATAATATGTAATTGCAGTAACAATTCCTCTTCCATTATCTCCTAGACATCAACAGTGTGTACGTTCTATAATATCCTGCACAATTGATAGCAGGCAAGCTCCTCAGTAAGAGAAATACTCCCAGATGTGGTAATGTCCCAACACTGTGGCTGCTACCTAATATTAAAGAATTACAGTAGAAATGTTTCAATAGCAAAGGAGAAGCATTTCAGTTTTTATGTGGCATAGATTGCCACAGACACTGCCAAGCAGCTTTATAGAGTTCTAAATCTTCATTCAATGCCCCTTTACATCATTTAAATGAAGATTTAAACCTCAATAAAACTTTCTGAGTGCTTGTGGCCATCTTTGCTATATACTAATCAAAGTGGGGTACAAGCAGACGAATGCACTGTACTACACCTAATGATCAACACTATATCTAGTGAGATTTTCCTTTGTAAGATGAGTTGTCTTAAAGGCTCTTTTCATGGGTGGTGCAGCAGTACACATAGAAACAGGCATTTATATCCAGTTTTTATGCAACCCTTTAAAAGATTACTTTGGGTTTGTTAGGGGGATTTTTTCCCTATGTCATGTTTATTTTCTCTATCACTATTTTGAATTAATTTCTTATAAGGAAGACATTTGGGAGAAAATAATAAAAAGAAATGAAAGCTAATATTTATAGGGAAACTTTCCACAGCGTTACGGCTCCATTTCCTTGCTTGCTTATCAACCTCCAACTGTAATTAAGATATTACAGTGCAGTGAGTTTTGGCATTGAATCAGAAGCTTAAATGAAATTCAACTTCCAGTTAAGATTCAACACATGCTAGTGCACAAATGCACACACAAGACTGAGTGAAATTTGAAAGAAACTTTACTGTGAGAATATGCTGTTGACAGAGTATATGTTTTGTTTCAAAAATACAGCCACTCTTTCAGGAAACAGTCTGAAAAAGAAATAGCCAGTCAGTGAATTGCGGAGAGAATTTGATGTTTGGATCCTCTGAAGAGAAAAGTGTGCGACCATTGTATGGGTCTGAGCTTCCACAAACTTCCACAAATGCAAAGGAAAGCACAGCTTCCCTCTTGAACTTTAGACTCCCACCACAGAGTATTTCTTTATTTTTCATTATGTTTTTCTTTACATCAATGCTTTCTTTTAATGATTAAAGTCTGTGAAATTACTCCCCTTTAAGCAGTTACCTGCAAAGATGTATCTGTCTGGATCCATATAATTCTATACTAGTACTTTTTGTTCAGAACTGTCTGTTATGTGCTTTTCATGGATACTTTAACAACAACATTCTTCCTATTGAAAACAAACAATGAAAAGCAAAGCTTCATTGGCAAGGCTACTAAGAACATAGTGTGGCAACTACTTTCTATGAAACATTCAATTGTTTATGTGTAATCCTCAAAAGATATAAAATAAAAAATATGAGAAGTATATGTTATTTACAGTGACTGATACTGCCAGCAGATTTTAGAAAAGTTGTAAAAGCAGTAGTAACAGTGTGAAAATCAAGCTCTGATTTTTTTCCCTCATTCTTTAATGGGAATTTTGAAGAAGACCAAATGTCGCAACTGGTCAGCCCGTTTCCTCTTCGTGGTCAAGCTGGTTCTGGTTCTGTGAAAGCCAACATCTAACCTGCAAGGGGAATGCACAGTTAACAAGACACTCAAAAATGTGCTTTTCACAATGCCCTGATGGAGCTGTTACACTTTTCATAAAGCATTTCAGGTTTTACTAAATCAAATGCAGACAAACTGATTCCAGTTCCTGTGTCAAGAGATGCAAAGCTGGATGAGCTCTATAGAAGAGAGACCCTCCTCAGAGCGTCTGGGTGGCTGCTCCACTTGGAGAAGAAAGGG
Source organism: Chelictinia riocourii (assembly GCA_026930925.1). Classification (NCBI taxonomy): domain Eukaryota; kingdom Metazoa; phylum Chordata; class Aves; order Accipitriformes; family Accipitridae; genus Chelictinia; species Chelictinia riocourii. The sequence continues at coordinate 30,024,268 of JANZLP010000075.1, forward strand.
CAGCACATCCTTCTCCCTGCTGATTTTTGGCTCAAAATATTAGCACATTGACCTTAGGTCAAAATTCTTGTTTCAGACTGAATTGAACTGTAGTTTTCAGCAAATAAATTGTTGGCCCAGAACACACGTGCTTTACTCCAGTGCTGATATTCCTGGACGCTGCAGGAGATGCCACCTTTTGAACAGCGCTGCCATCCAGGGAGCCTGAATATCATCTGCCTGTCAGTCCTGCACAGTTGCTGGCTGCCAGTCCTGCTTCTCCTGCAGGCAGAGTGGTGGGCTAATACCTAGGGCTTGCGCCAGTAAGGAACCAATAGCCTGGGGCTGCAAGTGGAGCAAATGGTGTTCTCAGTACAGTATTAGGGAGGGATTGCAGCGTTCCGTTGTTTGTGTTGGCTCCCATTGAAACCTAGCAAGAGAATGTCCTGCCTCACCCACTGAAGTGGTATGTTTTTGAGGCAAATCCTGTTATGTAATGAAATAGCAGCAGTTTCACACAGCTAATGGAAAGAGAACCAAAAAAGTATGAAATATGTTGTTTGTGATGGAACATCTTTGTACGTTCTGTGTTGCAAATTTTTAGTGTGTTGCAACAAATCTCAAAACCAAAGTAATACCCCAAAATAAATTAAGACAAGCCCAAACTCCCACAGACTTCTTTTAGTTACAGGATCTTGAAAATAAAAGCAAATGAAGGCCTTTTTCTCCAAAACACCATAGCCTTGTCAAAATCTGTGGAGTTATCTCAACTTTCACCAGTGGAAAACCAGGCCTGAAGGTTTTGTTTAGAGATTTGCAGATAAAAGATGAGAGTAAAACTCAGGGAAAAAAGATGTATTTCCCTTTTGGGTTCAAAATGAGAACTGAGTTTAACATAATTTCCAAATGATTGATCCCAAGCAGTAGGTTAGGAGGGGGATGTTTGAAGCAATATTGTCCCTTCCTTTCCCTTGTATTTCTTTATAAATAACATATTACCTATATTAAGGTAAACTGAATCTGTTAGACAATTACCTGAGGGGATTGCAAAACTGGGGTCTGCATTATAAGGCAAGTGAAGTTATGACAGCTGTGACCCCAGAGGAATCAAGGCTGAATAAAGACTGTCTCCATTGCAGACAAATGATGATAAAGTGATCCTTTTAGCCAACAGTCAATGGAACCTGACAAGGCCAAACCTCCAACTAATGAACAGCCCAACCTTTGCTACCAGGGAGAAGTACTGAAAGTTTAATCTCAATAAGCATCAAAATACATTTGCCCAAACATTTTTAACAAAAGAGTGGCACATATCATTAAATGGCCGCAAAGTTAGATGAGTGAGGAGGAAAATAGGAGGGTGGGGGTGTATGTTCTTACTGTATCACAGGTGCACAAAATTGCCTTGATAGAACAATATCTTATTTTTCTTCTAAAATTGAATTTCAGATGGTACCTACGTCACACAGACCTAATAATACAGAAAGCAATTGTCTCAATAATTCCTATTAAATCTGTGCATTTCCAGATCCTTATAGAGTAATGTCAGTTACAGAACAATGTCAGGCTGACGGACGCAGCACAGCGTTAAAGAAAAAAAAATCATGCACACAATAGGCCAGCTGCACATTAATAAATATGTAATGTTTGATTAAAAATATGGATCGTATTTTTCCCCCCAATTGCTGACTACCCCTAAGGCAGAAGATGTGATCTGGCTTCCACTGATGGGTTTATTTCTTGCTTGCTTTGAAAATACAAACTAAAATGTTTTCCTGTCCCAGCTGTTTCCCATTGTTCATGTTTATCAGCTCAAAGGGTGAACGGAGGAATAAAAAATACGCTCGCATTTCAAATGTGCCAGTCAGTCAATCTATTGTTAAAAGAAGAAAGCCTAATTGTCTGTGCTGGCAAACTTCTTTTTGGTGAATGTCCAGTTTTTAAGAAAAGCTATTCAGCTGTGCCATTTGTTTAATACATGCATAAAAAAGCACATAAAATCACAAGTTTCTGTGAGATGGGATGGGGGGTGGGGAAAATCACGTCTATAAGTTATAGCCTTGAAACACTCAAGTGATAGCCTAAGTAATAGTCCATGGATCACTTTTTTTGGTTCTTCATTGGTCTGAATAAGTGGCTAGAAGGAATTTTCATGGAATAAGAGCTAATGATGTCCTAAAACTGAAATTGCCCTCCTTCTCCAGATCTTATGCTTAACTTTGCACATTTGAGAAGCAGCACTTCTTTCAAATTACTTCATCGATGCAGTGGTTAAAGTCTTTTCCAGTTACATTCACAGTTTTGTGTTTTTATTTAATCCACTACTATTCTTCATTTCTTGCCAAAATCTAGTCCTTCAGACTATTATCCTAACAAAAAATGTGAATTGGGATTGGAAGAGAGCAGGAACTACTTTACTGCATAGGAGAATCCTGTTTGTTTCCAACTCTCGTGATAATTACATAGTTCTATCCTGTCTTTCTTTGACTTGCTCTCCAGCTCGTGCTAGCAGCGCTACTCTTCCAGCTTTCAAACCAAGCTCAGCTAGTTAGAACTGACACTCATTTTACACTATGCAAATGAGCAAAAATTTAATGCACAGGCTACTATATTGACCAGGACTGTTAGTCCATCTTTCTGTGACTAGCACTGTTGTTAATTTGAAAGCTTTTTGAGGACAGGGTTATCTTTAGTTCCTCAATTGTACAGCACCAAGCACAAAACATTCTTGCAGTCTGAAAAATTAAAAAAAAAAAATCATCAATATAACAAATGACTGTGATGCTTTTCTAGGAGCTTCCCTGTTTTGCTAGGCTTTTCTTCTTTTTGATGGGGGAAGAAACAAGTAAGTGGCACTATCATCCAGCTATCACCCCCTTGTGACACTAAGATGAGATGTCAGTCACAGCAAATTGTACAGATCTTTCTTACATTAGTTCAATAACTCCTCATGACATCTAAATTACCATTCCTGGGTGTCTGGGTTAACACCTCACAGAAATGAATAAGGCAATAAGGTAATTGTCCCACGTGCTCTGCAGATTGAAGTAGGTGCTTTGGTGACCCTGAGTTCACATCTCTCTGGAAGTTTGAGAGCTAAATACTGCCTAAAATTGGAAACTGGGAGTCTAGGGATGAGCTACCTTACTCAAGCTGAGGGCTTCAGGTTTTTCTAAGTCTGCCTTTACTAAGAGTTACTGGCATATAGGAAAATATTTCATAGTGGAAAGCACAATGAACTGGCTCCATAAAGAGTCGGTTCAAAGGTGATCAAGGCTAAGTAGCACTTGGAATACAGTACTATGCCAGCTTTTACTTGTTTACAAACTTAGACTTGGTCCTGTATTTGCATGGTTGTGGGTCTATCTATGAACTGACATGAATGCCTCTATGGTCTACAGCCACACCTCACTGTCTTTCAGTATCTCTGACCTCCATGCAGACTTCTAATGGACATATTCCTTGGTATCCCTGGCAAGTGATGTAACACAATTTCATGGACTAGCAGTGGTGTGTGGAACACAGTTTGAGAATCATGTTGTTGAAATACTGCTTCTATAATTGTTAAACCTATGTGTCATGCTAAAAATTCATTGATGTGCATTTTTGTGCACAACAGATGATGTTTCATGCCTTATTTTTTGCTTTCTGTTTGCTGAACTATAGCTTATATATGCTGTATCTATAACTGTAAAGTCAATACAAAAACCAAGACATCATTTCCAAGTGAGCCATATTAAGTTAAGGAACTTGAATGGTTATGTGGAAATTATTAAAAATAAATACAAGACTTTAACAACAGTAGGTAGATTTTACATTATTTTTTCTGTTTTATTTTTTAAGTTGTCTTCTTTTCTGGAGAGTGTCTTCACAGTCTCTCCAGTGTGGCTCAGCATATATGATAAACTGCCCTTTTTTAGCAAGTGCTGTCAGGCAGTTTTGACGATGCATTGGTGAGGTGAAGCCCTCCTCATGGTCACCCATTTCAGAAACTTCACTAACTATTAATTTATTGACTTTGAATAATAGAAATTATACAGATGTATTCCAGAGAAGGCAAAAACAAAAAGGAGAATTACTAAAAAAAAAAATGTATATGCAGCAGGTGGAAGGGAAGCATTCGGGAAAAAGGACCCATGGCTGAATTTTAGCTATTTATTTGGAGGATTTTTGTCATTGTCTTAGGTACTTCTTAGGCAAAATACCAGCTATACAGCTCCAGAAGAACAGTGCACCTTGTGACAGCAGGCTAGCATCAGGTGAAGGTCCCCTCCAGGGGGAGGTTTGGTGGCCAGACAAGCAAACGGACATACTGGGAAGGGGTGTGAGAGGAGCCTACAAATCCTCTTGGGGGAACACAAGCTCTCCTTAGCAATCCAGGAGCCCCAGTGTTGGAGCTGCTGTAAACTGATTCAGTCTCTTTCTGTTTTTAAAAATTATGGAGAACTGTGGTCTCTTCTATAAAGCATTCAAACGGCCACAGCTGGACAACATGGAACAGTGAAGTCTGTAGATGTTCAGGGCAATTTCTGTAATCCCACTATTAATATTCTGTAGCTTCACTATTACATTGTAACAGGCTTCTTCATTAAAGACGAAGAAAAATTCTGGTTTAAATTCAGTAATTGTTGAACTGCTTAGAAGGTTGCAGTTAGTATTATGCAGTAGCTCATATTAGATTATGAGCTGTTCATCCTATCAGTTCTACCAGATTTGGGCAGATTTTGCAAATTACACACACACACACACACACACACACGGAAAAGAAACTGAATTTAAAAAAAGCCTATAGTGCTATGACTCTGAATTGACATTTAGGGCCTGATCCAGTATTTGCTTACTAGGATTCCTCTGCAATGATATGGTGATGTAATGTTAGTAGAATTTCTTAAGATCTGATAAAGTGCCAAGCAATTGCTCTCCTGAAAACACTAACTCGTGATTATACTGATTTACTGTAACTAAAACTCTGGATGTTGCTGGCTGATGATGTTTCAGCAATAGAGATGCATGATAGATCTCCCCTGTCCTGTGATTTGTGTAATCATTTGCCCCAATCAGTATAGACATGAAATAAGAACAGATCAAAATGGAGCAGAGCTCTTCATCTGTGTTCAGGCCTAGTTCAGAGCAGTAGCAAATTGTGTCTCATTAAGTATTAGTTAATACCATATATGTGAATATGACTTCATAAAACCAACAGAGACCTCCTATTTAGTCATCTGAAATAGAGGTCAGCAAGCATAGCAAGGATTGGAAATTGCCACTTCTCAAGTGCCATTCTGACAAACATACTCTAGCCACAAAAATAAAATGGTGTGCCTAAACCACAATTCACTTAAGAATTTGCTAACCTTCCAAAACAGAGAGGAATTTGC
>JANZLP010000075.1:30438552-30449988 GCA_026930925.1 Chelictinia riocourii
TTCCCAAAAGCCGTGGCTGGTCCTCACCTGCCATTAGTGGCCTACGCACAGGCGCAAGAGGTGTGCAGTGAGTAGTAAATAAGCAATATATAAGGTGGGTACTGAACATATTACCCCTTGTCCAAAGACAGCATTAAGCCCGCAGCCACCAAGTGTTATCAGCTTGTAGCTTTTTACAGGCTTATATAAAATAAGGAGATCACGGCTCATGCAGCCATAGATTGTGACACCCAGGAACACCATGCAGCCATAGATTATGACACCCAGGAACAGCTCAGAGAAGCTTTCTGCATTTACAGGGACAGTACAAAAGTTTGACTACAGCCTGTGCAAACCACAGAACTTCCACTTCCAGACACAGCTCTCTGCTTTTTTTCCTAAGGTTACCAAACCTTGAGCATGTGTGATATTCAGTGATAAAACTCTTCAGCAACAAATTACTTTACAAACATACACTCTATTTCTTTGTAATGTCCTGAGAATGACCATCACAGGTAATTCTGTAACAAGGATATTCTCATAGAGAAAATGCTACTCTCTGTTCCAAGACCCTTCATTTTCTAATTTTCCAGTTACCTTGGCTCGTCTTGCCCCTCAATATAAATCTGCCAGAATTTGACAAAACCATCATGGCTTGCTGTGGCCAACACAGTTCCATCTGGAGAAAGTGCTCCCTCACTCAGGTACTACACAGAGGGGGGGGAAAAGACACAGAAAAGTCATTTTATAGCTTTTTTATTTCACAGGAAGAAAGAGTTCTCTCTTCAAACAGGAATTTGACTAACAGTCAGATAGTACAGGAGGTCAAACAGGCCCTTGGAAATGCAGGCGAGTTTTTTCAAGAGGACGACACATTCACCTTGGCTCTTTAAGCAAAGGTTATTTACCAACAGTGTATGTACATAGCCAGCAGCTTGTGGGTGATAATGTGGATGAGTAAAAAACTGGTTTTTTACAGCCCGCTGTCCTAGGAACTGCAGCTCCTGAGACACTATAACCCAAAGACAACCTAAGCAATCTGTAGCAATCACCTATGCAATGGCAGTAAAGAAAACAAAATAGGTTTATACCGTGCTGTGGCCTTTCACTACGATGAAGCCTTCTTTGATGCTAGGCACTTCCACTGGCCAGGAGCTGTGGTTCGTTCGGATAATGTCCAAATCCCACACCTCTGCCTGGAAAACAAACATGTTGTAAGATAGTGATGGCCTGGCCAATGGATAAACTACTTCTGGTGGTGCAAAAGAGGGTTTTTGTTTTATTTTGTATTTGCTTTTTCAGGAACTTTGTGACTGAACAATATTAAGGGAGAGGGAAACTTAGTTAGAGTTGCATTTGCAAATCTGTGCTAGTGACTCACCTAACCAGGCTACTGGAATTCCTGTCACATGCTAAGGTTGTGGATTGTTCCTTCTAGGAGTAAGGAAAGATACACAAACCCAATGCAAAGCTGTTGAAGTATTGTTTTGCTTTTAGTTACAGACCTCCTTCTCTTAGTCCTCCCTCTCTGAACAGCCACATAGGAAAGGCAAAAATTCTTGTTTAATTTAGACTTTACTTTTGGCAGAATCCATAATTGAAATCTGCAGGAATTGTGAATGTTCAATAGGACTTTGTTGTAGCAGGGTGATGGCAATCAAAGGCATCTATCTAATGAATACTGAATCTTCTGCTATGAGAATGTTAAATTCAGACCTCAAGAGGCACACTTGCCATTAATAGTGCTTGATTTGAAAAATAACTATTGAGTATAAGCAAACTGAATATAAACAAACTAGTGCCCTAAATAGTGTGTTTCAGTCATCGACTCCATTTCTTCATTTTTTAAATTTAAATTTCTCAGAGGGCTAGATTAAAGGAAAGCAAAAAAAAAGTCAATTGCATTTCAGATCTGCTATCTAAAAGGGAAGAACTCCTACCCATGTGTTTGGAAAAGACTGTTACAAAAGCTGGAAAAGGAATTACCATTTTGGAGATACTGACACTTACTATTTTTAGAAAGCAGACATCCTGCATGTAGAAAAGTATGTGAAACTACATTTAGCATGAAGCCATGTAAACCGTAAGATCTTACAGGCTCCTAATTTCATGATGAAGAGAGTTAAATTATAGATTCTAATAGTATCTATAAATACTTTATCACTCTCTGAATTCTTTCTGTTTGCCTTTTTTCCTTATGTCTTTTGCTGTAACTTCTTTCCTTTCTACTATCTGAGTCCTCTCTGTTCTTCAGAATGCACTAATTCTTTTTACATGTGATAATAATATGGGCACATCGCCTTAGGCCTCAAATTTACAACCCAATCATTTCAAGACCCCATTGAAGGTTTACCCTTCTTTGTTTTAAAAGTTCCCATGGACTCAGTTATGCAAGGTTACTTCAAAACCCTTTTTCTCTGATTCCCTTGAGACTCATTTTTTTCCCAAAATAATAATTGCCCTGTTTCCATTGTTAACAACATTTCACTATTTTTAGGATGAATGAAGCTTATATGGAAGAAAAAATATTTAAAGTGCCTCTCTAATTTCATTCAGATTGGTATTTTCTCTATTTTAAATATAGCTCCCAAATTTACTTCTCTCAAATATGTATGTACTAGTTTTGACTTTCTTTTTTTTTTAATACTTAGTGCCTGACTCTCCACTTTGTTATACTAGCTTTTTACAATTCTAAATTCCTGATGCGAAATTATCTATACAGACCCTGATCTACTTTTCTGTTGTGTGCCTGATACAGGGAGAAGGGAAGATGAGGAGGAGATGAGAGCAAAGAACAGCTTATTCTGAAATGAGATTTGACTTAATTGTGGAACAGCTTATGCCTGATGACGTTCATGATCCTTTTTGTTTTTACAAGACTGATAGTATTATACTTTTTGCAATTCTGTTCTATGTTGTTCTGGGACAACTTAAGGGTTTCCCATTGTTGAATTGCAAAGCACTATCTTGAGAAATTAAGAAGCAGCAGGAATCTTACTGTTCTTCAGAGAAGTGTGTTCCATCCGCATGTCTCCCTAGTTTGTCCTAAATATCCTGTTGTATTCCTGCCTAGGCAGAACTCCGATTCCTATTTGGGGGTTCAAAATGAAAGTGAAATATTGGTAATGTAAATGTGCTTCCTCGAAGCTACTTTTAAGGCTCCCACCATAAAAACCAGCTATATCTAATTTTAAGTCTCCAAGTAAAATCTTTAAGTCTTCAAAGTTTTTAAACATCAAAAACTGTTTTAACTCTCCCTAAAGCACAGTCTCCAGAAAATACTTCTGATATAAATATAACTCTGAATGTAAAAGTTCACAGAAGTCACTGTGTCACTAACTTCACACAGCAGCTTTAAACTGAAAGCCCAAGTCTGTCTGCACACCTGTTTAGCTGCAAGCCTTTGCTGATAAATGAAGTTGAGATGATTGTTGAGTCTGATGATCACAAGATGGCCCTGCCTTCAAGCCTGCACCTGACTACTGTGCCTGGCCAAACAGCTACTATGGGTCCTGGTTTGCTCCATGGTGTTCAGGTGATGGGGTTGGTCTCCAATCCTATCTGGAAAGGTGTATTCTGCAAGAGCAACTGGGATTTGTAAACCTCCATTGCTTGTCATCATTAGAGCATGCAGCTGAGCTATAACTGACCTGTGTCCTGCCATTCTGTATTTGTGGAGCCATTTCTCAGGACGTACTAGGTCTTATCTCTGGCTTGCTGCCACAGGGAGTGTGAATGCATACTGAGAATCTTTCTCTCAACTTTAATGGGTTCTGGTTCAGGGCTGTGAAGTGTCTCATTGTCTTAAAATTTCCTCATGGTCAACATTTTAAGCATATGCATAATGCTATGCTGGACTTTAATCAGAGGTACTTTACTGCACAGGCAATTAGAAGCAAAAGTAGCAATGCTATGACTAGCCTGTTGCTATCAAGGTCAGTGAAAGAATTTAACAGCAAAGGATATATATTTTTTTTGGTGGTGCATACAGGTAATTTTCAATAGCACTGGAATGGTGTGTTCAGAGAAATGACAGGCAGTATAAACAATAAACCAATCAAATACCATATGGATACCATGCACTACGTTCCCTTCCAGTGCAAAGTACAGCATCTTAGGCCATGCACTGCTCCTGCTGAGCAATGCCTCCCAAGTCCCGTCAGTCTTGCTGCAGCTGTGTGACCGTAGGCCTGAGCTGCAGGAGCTCACAGCACACAGGTTCTGTTTTATCCCGGCTCCAGGTATCAGAAATATTCCTGTTGGCTCATTGCAGGGAAGCTGTGGTGCTGGAAGCCAAAAATGCCCCATATCTGGAGGAAAAGCTAAGAAGCTTCAGGCTTGTTATTTTTTTTTCTTCTGCTGTCGAGGCCAAGGGGTGTCCCAGCTGCTCTGGGCAGGGGACACCTTTCCTGCCAGCAAGTGCAGGTAGCAGAGGATGGAGCCACAGGAATTTCAGCACTGGAGGATAAATCAAGGCAGCAGCTGGTGGCACCACAGCCCCTGATACAGCACAGGTGTTGGGCTTTTTGCCTGTGAAAGCCTCACCTTGCCAGCACCTGGATCAACTGCAGCGGCAGACAGCAGACCTCTCCATCACCCAGGGCTGCCAAACACCCTTTCCCTGCTCCTGCCTGGCATGGGCACAGGGGTCAAGCCACAGAGCTGGCATCAGGGCAGTGTTTGCAGTAACCCTGAATAAGGCACTGGGTCTGCCACCCCATGGGAGAGCAACACGTCACGACTGTGGTGCCTGGTGGGCAGGTCACTGTGCAGTGGTCCAGCTTCTCCCCCATACCTCACCTCTGGTTTATGGGGGACATTGCGTCCTATTTACAAGGGCTGCTGGACTGTGTGTGCATTTTGGGAAAGGGTGGGCCCCTCTATAACGCAGAGTCTGCATGGTAGTGCTGGGGCCCATGTCTGTTTTACTGGGATAGAGCAGCAGGGACCCGTGGTGACGGCAACTAAGGGAGAGGATGGGGAAGGACTGGCTGAGCACCCATGGGGCTGTGGAGAGGGGTGCAAAGCCAGCAAGCTCTGCTCTCAGCTGGGGCAGGTCACCCCCACCCTGCCATGCCACCAGCCAGCCTGGCACCATGACATCGCAGTAGATCACGTCTTACACTTGGAGAGCATCACCCCTGCCAGGGGGCATCTCCACCTCCTCTCACAGCCCCCCAAGCAGCTCTGCCTGCACCTCTTCTGTGGGTCCTGAGCTACTCCCCAGAAGTGAGAGTCATCAGCAAGGCCACCTCAGCTGGGCTTTGGGGCCGCTCCACTTTGGGGAGCTGGAGTCCATCCAGCCAGAGGAACCCCACAGAGCTCAGATGCAGCGGCCTGCAGGCATGTGCTGGGCAGGGGCCTTGTTGCCTGCTCCTGACAGGGAGGAGATGCTGTGTGTTGGGCCGCATCCTGCAGCTTTGGCTGGGTCTGGGCCCAAGGTTGCTGACAGGAGCCCCCTGTGTCGTCTGCCTGTTTCTCCATTCCTGCAAGAGCCTGGTTTAAGTTTCTGTCACAGTCAGGGATGGCTGAGCGTGTAAGGATCCAGGATGGACCCTGAGGAGGTCCAGATGGATCCTGTCTTCCACGAGGAGCCAGCACTGATTCAAGCAGTGACAGGCACCCTGTGTGTCAGCGGTCTCTCTGCCTGCCTCTTCTCCATGGGTCACACAGTCTCCAGGGGCTGACACTTACAGGCTGGTTTTCAGGGCAGACTCTCTGCCAACAGTCTCTTTTTAGTAATGCTCAACAAAGGAGGGGAAATTAAATAACAAGTAAAAGAAGATTAAACATTGCATATCAGATTTTTTTGTATTTTCACATGCCCTAATAGTGGAATGCAAGGTACAGACACAAGGTACTGTACTGATTTAATTTGCTTCATGATTTTATGAGGTATGTGGGACATCCCATATACTACATGTATAAAATATTTCTGATGCTTCATTCTCTGATCTTCCCATCAGCCTGAAAATTAACCCAGAGCTTATCTCCACCTTGTGGCGCTGTACAACACTGGGACGTGGAGATGGAAACATCTCGTGTCTCAGTGGTTCAGGCACACTTCGCTCCACACAGCACAGGGATCTGTCTACTGAGTCACTAGATTAAAGGGCACGATGCTGCCTGTTTTCCTTCCAGCATTTCAAATTACAATTGCAATACACCAAAAAGTGATCTTACGATGGCAAACATGATGCTCTTCTTTTATTTGTTCACCAACAGCTCTGTTATTTTGCACTGGACTGGAGATGCCTGTATTTCTGTGTCAGTATCTGGATGACTTTGAAACAGTTTCACCTTTTAAAGAACCATACATATTCATTGTGAATCAAAATTAAATTACACATTCCTTTGAAAGCTGAGGTGAACCCATTTAGCTATGAATTACCAGAAGATATGTATCACTTCAGTAAAGAAAATATCATCCCATCCACATGTAAAATTGTTTTTCCATGTCAGTTAGGCCACACAATTTCCAGTTACAAAACACCACCTATAAAGATGAATTAAGTAATTTACCTTACTACTTTTTCTGTAATGGTTACTTACATTGGAAATGTATGTTTCGACTGCAACTTTAGCACAAAGTTATAGCTGTTACTACAAGCTGTTGCCTATAGGATATTTGAATGCGAATTGCACAAACTATCCCCCTGGCGTGTTTAGTTAATGTAATAACTTGTGGGACTTTCCAATTACAAATTGAGGATTGTTAATAATATTAAAACAGCTATAAAATATGGAATACCAATGTCTTAACTACCCCTCAAGACTTCAGCATCAGTTATCATTTTTGGGTGTTTCTACTGTACAATACTTTTGTTCAGAGACATTGTAACCAAGCAAGAACCATTTAAAAATGAGCACGGGAAAAACTTCTAAGAGATTTTATAAGATGAAATTTATTCTGGCATAAAGTTTCTTTAAGGAGAGATTTACCGGAGTTTTTTAATAACATATAAGGGGAAGGAGGCAGATGAAGCTCTTTCATGGTGGCAAATGAGTAAGTATCAAGAACAGGTAAAGCAGAAATTCTGTGACTGACCCTTCTTTGGTTAGCTCTTCATAACTAATGGAGAGGCTCTCATCACAGCTGAGTTAGTGGCTGACTTAGATTGAGGTTTATCCCAAGTAACGTCTAAATCAGTGACTGAGGAGAGAATGGCCAGTGTTCTAACCGGGCGAGAGACAGACAAGTGAAATCAAAATGGTGTAACATTACTGAGTTGACAGATACAACTGGTAAGATCTCAGACACTGAGATTGGAATGAAAATCTTTCTAGGTCCTTTGTATATATGCAGATTAGGCACCTCCTGGTTTTTTCCTGCAGCTTAGTTCAACAGTTGCAAAATCAAGGGAAAAATTAAAAACTTCTGCAATACAAATCTGCCAGAGCTAGCAGATCCAAAATCTGTGGATCTGATGACATCTGTATCAGATTTTCTTTTCCTCCGGTGGATTTTCATCAGCACATATTAGACTTATTTTTTATGCAACATAATTTTGCAGTGCATGTTTGCTAGCACCATTTGCTCATGATCTCAGTAGAAAAGGAGAGGAAAAGGAAAAGGAGAAGAAAAAGAAAAGGATAATAGGAGAGGGAAAACAAAAGGAGAAAGCTTAGCAGTGCATAGAAAAAGGCAATATCTAATATGTAAGTTTGAGTACCAGAAAGCCAAGAATGTTTTTCCTAGCTACAGAAGTATCTTAAGACGATAAAAGATTACATCCTAAACCATACACTTTTTCAGAAATTGTATATTCTTTATCCATTTATGTCTAACATTACAAAGAACAAATAAACAATATGAGTCAAGTACAGATTGTGTAATTTGATTCAAATGACAGAATATAATATGGTTTTGTTGGAAATATAACAAACGACAGGCAAGCAATACAATATTTTCTGGCTACAGCACAGATCTATGTACAATTTCACAAAACAAATTAAATAGACACTGGGGGGATAAAACACTATGTTAGTGTATTGTATTACAAAGGTAAATGTTAACACTTCCAAATTTGGCTCAAGAAGACATGCCAAATTTACTGCAAAAATATCTTCAGGATAACTGGTCTCAAAAATTACTCCCTAAAACCTTGGTATTTGCAATCTAAGACAGAAAACAGAAATAAATTTGTTTTAGCAATGCTATTTGGTAACACCTAAACATATCAAAGACCAATAGAGGACTAGATTTCACTTTCTGAATGGCTTAAAAGAAATACAGAAGGTACAGGTATAGTTAGTTTCTGTAGCGCCTCACAGTGTCTCTAAATTCAAGAAGTTACCACCACAGGAACTTTTTCAAGTTCTTTAATTCAACTTGTTATTATTTAATTTGTGTTAAAAAAACAAGTACTCTATAAAGAAACAAATGCTGAAGAAGTTGAAGAAATGTAGGCCCATGACTGCACAATACATTACCTGTTTTATCATAATTTTATGCTGTAGTTGCAACGCTGCTGTAGCTGTGCTATTCAAAAATACTATTGAGGCAAAGTTAATAAGGTGAGGTAATATAAGTTACTGAAGTCATACAGAGTGTGGGAGAAGTCCTAGGGACAGAAACATTTCTCCTCAGAAGTTTTTTGTTGAACCATTAACAAAAGAAAATTATCATCTGCCACCTGACAGAAAAGGCACCAAACTCAAACTAATACAAATCATATATTTGTTTTATGTAAAGTATGCCTAAATGGGCAAGAAAGGTAAGCACCTGACAGCTTGTACTGCGAGCTCTCAAAAGTTTGTATTGATCTAAATACAAAAGCAACAAAAACAAAAACCAGTCACAGTTTTAGTAATCTTCAAAAATATCAGTCCTTTTGAATAATTTAAACTTCAATCAGGACTCCTTTAGGTACATAAAAACCCATAACATACAGAAAGGTAGATCTGACACTATGAAAACTTTTGGATGATCCATCTCTATATTCTGCACACTCTCTGGTGTGTGGTACCACTGTTGCTTGGTGTTGGTTTGGTTTAGAGAAACAAAAATCCCATCAGTAAAACTGCTTTTTATCTTTTCTTGGTGAAATTTCATATAGCATTAGAGGATAACTCATTATGTGATCCTTGTACTACTCTGTCTTGCAACTGGCGTTGCCTCTAGTTCATTTAGCGCATGCCATTGTTATCTCCTAGCCTTCCCAAGTGGAGGTCAGGAGCACCTAATACAGAACATCCCTGCCATTACCAGGGAGTATCAGTGCTCTGCTCTGTTTCCATCATAGCGCCTGCTGCTGCACCTTGTCTTTAAATACAGTGTAATACTGTTAGTTACCTAGAAGTCTCTGGTAGAAAGCTTTGAGAGTTTTTATCGTTATAATCAAACACTGGGGATCCATGTGGTATAAAGTCCTATTATTACTTGTGGTGTAGGGTCTTAAATTGAAAATATGTGCACTTAGAAAGTGGCAAGTTTACTGGTTTATAATTACAATGTAATTCTGCAGGTGTCTTAAGAACTACTGGTACTAGTCTTCCTTAGAATCCAAAAGGTCTAATTATGGTTTCTGAAAAGTGATCTCAATTTCCCTCTGCATTTTATATTGACTTGGGTTCTTTGCTAAGTGCATTTCCCTTTACCACTTAAATCTCAACCTGCCATAAACCTAAGACCTCAACTGTGCGATAGATGCATCCCCATGTTGTAGGTATTATCATTGGCTTTTTATAGACCAGTAAAGGTCAAAGGAGCTATATGATGAATCCGTGGACAACCAAAAGGTGTGACTGAAGTAGAAACACCTCCCTATTCACAAAGGCACCCTTTTGATCATGTGTAAACAACACTAATTTTAAATACTAGATCAAGCTATATTGTGCTATATATAATGTTCATCCAGTACACAGACTCTTATACAGTTACACTACAGAAATATTTTCTGAAGTAGTGCTAACTTATTTGGTTGTTACTCCAAACATGACAGTTCTGTACACTGAAGCATGCAGTATCAATATGTAACAATCTAAAACATTATAAGAAGTTTCAACTATACTTTGGTACTCTGAATGATTACACAATGACTAATTGCTTCATAACAGAGAATTTTACTGCAGTGAAAGAACTGCAAACCTGTGGTGAGGAAAACCAGCAGGCTCATATATAGAATAAATGATATCTATTTTCTTAATATCTGGTCTTAACTCTAAAGTTATTGCCAAGAACGGACACACACCACACATTTTATATCCTACAGTTAAAGTTCTTAGAAGTATCATTAGTTGCTTTCTTTGGCAATACAACAAAATATACCTCCATCATTCAGGTAACTGGATATGGTACTAGTTGAAGCAATTTGCTGAACACAGGCTTTTGTGCTCAAAATATATTACAGAACTCCACTGTATCACTAATAAATACTATAGCTAAAAGTCATCAGAGGAAGGGAGTCTACGTATATGAGCGTAAGTAAAAGAGAAAGTCTGGGTTTATTTTTAAATCTTCACATGCAGAAAAATCTTCAAGTTCAAGAATCTCAACCTAAAAAATTTTCTTTTAATTACAAAAAAAATGTTACTTGACTAAAGATTCTTATAAACACTCCTCAGTGAATGCCTTCAGGAAAGACTGTGAATATCATCCCCTTGTGAATAGTTTCACTCAGGTACAAAGTAAGGCAGGAAACAATAACAAGAGGAAGGAAAATTGAGCAAGACCACTTTACTGCTTGTTACTGGAATGGAGTGTAAGGGATTGCAAGACCAAGGGGATCTTGAGAATTAAGTTATTTGAATGGGTTCCTATAAAATTCCATGGCAAAAAGGACACTTGTGCAGGTGGAGCCTGCTTGTTCTCATCCCCTGTGGAATTCAGTCTTTGCCAGGTCCCCACCAGGGCTCCTCTTGCTGATTTCATCTACTTTTGCTTAAGATGTTCAGTTCCCTCACTGCAGACTAGAGAAGTACTCTGCCTCAGTAGCAGAGCAGTCTGGATTTTCTCTCACTCTCTTTGGACAAATGCAGCCTTTTCTTTAAAAGTGTACTATATTCCGAATTAATTATTCACCTGAATTACCCATTGACAAAGGAGTCAAAATGATCTGTTTTCTACTCTCCAAAGAACAATGTCAAGGTAATAAGTTGTGTAGGTACAAGGACACCCCAATACTGCAACTGCCATTTCCTGTTAAGGATAAGAAAAAAGTTATTAGGAACATAGAAGCAGGGTTGCAGAAGATGCTGGCAGTAACAGAGGAGTTCCTTCCGTGACAACTAAGATGTTGGCTGCAATATTGCCAGAAAAAGCTATTAGTGCAGCAATATTCAAAGAATAAATGTCAGACAAACAAAAGGATTAAGGGACAGTGTTTGCAACTGAAGGACTGTAACTGCTGATTACTGATTTACCTATAATAGCTTTGCCTATGACCAGATTCAGGTTCCTCCTACTGAGTCTTCATCATTTCAACACAGTGATCCTTTCAAAGCTGTCTCTCTTTG
>JANZLP010000075.1:30742171-30753170 GCA_026930925.1 Chelictinia riocourii
ATAATCAAACGAGGCTACAGCACAGGAAGACTGAGGCTTTGCTGTGTTCACCTCCTGGCATGCTATTTTTACCTAGCCGCATGCTGTAAGCCTTGCGGTGAATACGGTTGTGCCCGGGGAAGCGAAGGTCCCGCAGACACACGGACAAGGCAATGATACTCTTCATGACCTTCATTCATGAATTCTTAACACATTTTAGATTTACAAAGAAACTGTTCCCTCAGCTCTGAGAAACAGGGACATAAACCTGGAACCTCTGTCCACACCCATCCTCTGTATCAAAATATACCTTACTTCAGCAGTCCATCAATAGCCACAACAGTGCAAGACAGGTCTTGCACATGATCTAACAATGATTTGTTTAACATTTTTGTGGATTTGGAAAATAATCTATTTTCTATTTAGACAAACTGTCATTCTTGTTGAATGCAAAATTATTTCCTTATGCATTAAAGCTGCAAGAACTGAACTTTCCTTGAAAAACCATTGGAAAAATGTGATCCTTCTACTACTAAAAAAAACCTCCCAAAAACCAATAAAGTGAAGTTTCTTTTGCTTGAAGAACTATCATGCAACCAGTGATTATTCTCATTACCTACTCATAAGTATAAACAGGTACAATAGCTGATAGCCTTTGACTTCAATGATAATGAAAATTCAATGAAAAACCAAAAAGGTTTTACCACGTATAGGGCAATTTTCCCAGAGAACGGAGGAAGCACCAATCAGCATCTGACTCCAAACACAAATAGTAAATAAATAATAAATAAAGAGTAAATAAAACACAGCAAACTTAAGAGAGCATACAGAAAATCTTTGTACATTTTGAAAACATTTCTTAACTTTCTTTCCTCTGTAATAAGCAGTTAATGTAGTATACCAAAACCAGGCCCATTTCAAAACTTCCCAATAGGTTGGTAATGTCAATGGTATAATTTACATCTTAGGTGAAATACACAAAAATGGAACTATTTTTAAAGCAGTATCACTTGTGTATCAGCATACAGTGAATATAACCTGAGTGAGAATATATATGGGGGTTTTTGTAGCCTATCTATATTTAAGTCAAACAAGTTAGTGTAACTTGTAATTTATCTTACAATGGAATTTACAGCTATCCATTCAAAGTCTATAGTAACAGATCTTTTCACAGAAGTTTGTGAGAGTAATGAGGGATTATACTTCCCACAGTGTCACACTTTCACAATGTCAGACAAATAGGATAGAGGCCTGTGACATAGCCCCTGTACAGCTATTAATGGATCCTACAACAGCATGCATGTTGTGGAAAGCATCGATTACTGTAGCTTTGTTAAACATCTTTTCAGTATCTTCTCTTGTTGTGATGGCCTATATAGGGAGAGCGTAGAAGATGATTGTTACGAAGTCTGTAGGGTGTGAGATGTGCTGTTTCTCCATTTTCATAATTCTCTAGGGGACAGTCTCCCTACAGCAGGTAAGTGGAAGGAAGACTTTTCTGCTAAAGGTGAGTTTCGATTTTTAAAATCAGTGTATAGAAAGACTGGGAAAAAATTGACAAGAACTCCTTAGATGCAGTAAACCAAAATACTTTTTGTGTTTGACTTGCACTTCAGTAAGTGGGAAGTCTACATCCTATCAGGACCATAACCCTATTCTTTGTGCTTGGTTGACTGTAAATTTTGATGAACTTCTGGCAAGTTGCAATGGTGACAGAAAAAAAAATAGTGTGCAGGAAGATGCAGAGCAAAGAGATGAAGCTCTTGGGGTATAGAATTATTTTATAGTTAAGAGGGCAACAGTTTGGGAT
Organism: Chelictinia riocourii; assembly: GCA_026930925.1. Lineage (NCBI taxonomy): Eukaryota > Metazoa > Chordata > Aves > Accipitriformes > Accipitridae > Chelictinia > Chelictinia riocourii. The sequence continues at coordinate 30,743,961 of JANZLP010000075.1, forward strand.
GTTTCCGTATTACTGTGGGTATCATCTGCTAGAATTTCTTTCCTATTGCACTCTCAACGAACTTCAGATTTATTCTTTGTAATCAGAGAGCACTGCCTCAAAAATCACAGGATCACAGAAAGGTTGAGGCTGGAGAGGACCTCTGGAAGTCACCTTGTCCAACCACACCATTTCCCCAAAAGTTTCCTATCTTCACAAAAGAAAGAATCCTTGAAAAGGCGCCAAATAAATGCATTTGGGATATTGGTGAAATAGATGCTTTTATTCAAATGAGAGATGAAATTAATTAGCCATTTTCTGGAAGCTTCCCTTCTATCTTTATGCTTATCGTGTGAGGAAATGAGGCTTTACAATTAATGAGACAAGAAACATAACTACTTGTGACTGTTCTGTTGTATTTGAGCTAATTCTGCACATCAGTGGTACCCAGGCACTTCCCCAGGGTCCCTTCTTTTTTTGCACCCGCCAACCTCAAAGCAATAACATGCCCTGGGTCTTACATCAAGGTTCCCTATGGGTTTGCAGTTTTACTGCCTGGGGGGTGGCCCGGGAGCAACGAGTAGCAGGCTCTGCAGCCAGGAGGGTATGTGTCAGCAGCACAGAGTCCAGGGTGATGACTCCCAGCCAGCACACATGGCGTGAGTTTGGAGGGTTCTCAGGCCCAGTGGCTGGTAGGGGAAGGGCCCTGGCCAGTCTGGCCCCAGCTGCATGCGTGACCTCAGGCAGGTCTCATCACTCTGGGGTGTGCAAGTGTGGGGGGACAGTGCTGGAGCCAGGGCGGCTTCTTTCCAAGTGCTGGAGCAGAGATTTGAAAAGGGCTGCCGGCAGTGCCCCGGGGGCACAAGGGTGCATGGACCAGCCCTGGATGCATCTCCCACTGCCTCTGTGCCTGGGAGTCAGGCTGTCTTTGCAAAAGTCAGCAGAGCTTCCCACTGGCTTATTAATAACCTGACCTGGAGTGAGTCCTTGATGCTGGGATTTCATATGGGCTGTAGTTATTAATGCATCTGAAAAACGGAAACCACAAGTGAGATGCCATCTCCAATTTGCACTAATGGAAGGATCATTCCATTTTACTTAGTGCAGACAGGTATGGACATTAAAACAACTTTAAACAAATACCCTGTGCAAAAAGGAGTCTAGGAAATAACTGGTCACTGAACCTCAGTGTTTCTGCACTCGTTTGCTAAGATAATACAAATGATGCTTAATTAATTAGAAGAATTAGTTTGATAAGGGCTTATAGTTTTTGAAAACAGATTTGAAAGCTATTTCTGAAAGCCTGTGTCTTTCAAGAACATGTTGCACACATTATCTGCCCAGAGTGCCTTGAGGCTGGTACCAGGCAGCCTGGTCTGCATACCCAAACTCGCACCATTGCTGTAGTGACAAATTGCAAAGCCATTAATTTGTCATGCACTTCTGGTTTGCTTCTCTCCACTGTGTCTAATCACAAGCTTGGGAAGATCTCTCTGATGTGGGTTGTGTCTCAGGGCTCCTTTGCACATCATGGCACCTTCAGCAACTGTTTGCTGTGCTCAGGCCTGTTAATAATGTGGCCAAGGCAGGGTGAGCACTTTGGGTTGGACTGGGTGGAGTTAGTGTATTCTTATTCCTTGTGCCATAACACTGTTCTTATGGCTGATAATTAAATTGGGAAAGGGTAAAAAAACAAGGAAAAGCCAGGAGATCAGGAAGGGGTTAGGCAAGTGTTCCATGCACCCATAACTACCCCACAAACTGTCTCCGCTGCTGGAAATCAGCAGGTTTGCCACCCTTCTCCCCGGGCCGTACCAAATGCTCGGTGGCCTGGCAGACCTTTGCCGTGTGGGGAATTTTTGGCTTCATGTGTTTCCAAAGAAGGTAACCCAAACTGCTTTAGGAAAGCATCCTGAGACTTCCACAAAGCTCCTAGGGCCTAACTACTTTGAATTCACAGGTTCAAACCACAAAATTTCTCAGCTTTAGAGCCTGGTGTCCTGTAATCTGCGAGCGCAGCAGAAACAGGAGCTCTTACTCAGCACAGTCCTTCTGCCATGTGAGATACTTGTTTTTGCCCTGGAAGTCCTCAAAGTGCTGGTGCTGTAGAAACAGTGTTTGGGGAATCCAGGTTTATTGTATCCTGCTGATTCCAAATCCTATTTACTCCTTTTACTGGTAAAGGGATGGTTTTTCCTAACTGCAGCCCTTGTGAGCCAGTCAGGCTGGAGTAATTCCTTTTCAGGGTTTGCCATCAGTAGCAAAGATTTTGCCAGCCAAATTAGGCCCTCAGAGACAGCTATGCCAATGCAGCTGAGACACGTGCATGTCTCCAGCCATGATCAGTGCAGCCAGAGAGACTCTGGTACCCAACACTTCTGCATGCCCAACTCACTAGTGTCACTGCCTTGGGTTACATATGGTCTGGTGGCAGGCAGGGCAAGTATACAGTTGTAATGGACATAATGGTCAGTGTACCAGCTTCCACCACTTACAAATGAAGGGGAATTGATCTTATGTTTGGACAATGTCCTCAGAAAAACTATTATAGCAACCACAGCAACCCCCCATGTTTCCACTTTTAGGTCTCCTAAAGCTGTACAAAATGAAGGGGTGTTTGCTCAGCTCTTTCGGGGCTCCTGCACCTCATCTTCTGCCAAGGAAGTGACAAACATGGTATGCTTATCTAGATCCATCTGGGCCAAATATTAGCTACAACTATCTCCAGCTGTCAAATGACTTAATTGGACTGGAGGCCCCTGTGCACTTCAGGGTTTAGATCTCTCCTTCAAACAGCCACTTCCATGCTCTGTCGATGCATTCCCCACAGCACTGTCACTTGTGTCCTCACAGCCACGGCTCTAATTGTTTTGTTAAATTTTGTACATGGTTTGTAGCATCTATTATCTCTTTTACATCGTCCTTTTTGAAGGGGAGGCTCCATGCAGGCTCATTCGTGTAGTTCCAGCAGACCTAAAAAGTCGGTCTTCACTTCTTCTAGGTACAGCACCATCTGCAGAAATCAGAGCATAAATGCAGAGCAAGAAAGGGCAGCAACAACAAGAGCAGAAGAAAGCAGTGTGCCTGGGAGAGGGATATGAGGAGAAAAAGAGAGAATTTTCTTTGATGTACTCGTTTCCTCTTATTAGTATCCATCTAGTGGTGCTCAGGCTGAGATAGCTGACCTGTCCAAAAGTTAGTGATCCACACACAATCCACTCCCAATAGTGCAAAAGTACAGACATCACAGAATGAAAATAGCAGAAGTCAAGATGAAGGAGGAAACCACGGGCTGCTAGATATGAGTGGGAATAACCTAAGTTAACCCAAGTGGCAGAGGTACTATCTTAGTTTGTGGAGAGTGAGGGGAAAAAAAAGTCTTAACAATCTCATTCTCCCACCTATAAGCACATCTCTTCTGTGTTTTCTATGCTGCTACTGATAAAGACTGCACACACTTGAAAGGACCTGGCAGGGTACAAGGTCAACCTTATACAATTTCCTCTAATTGTGTGGGTCTGGCTGACCTCCTTATTCTAGCGCAAGAAGAGATAATGGCAGGCAGAGGTGACAAGGGAAAAAGATGGCCAAAACTTTTTCTGCCCCTATGGCAGAAGACTGCCTACGGTCACAGAGTGCCATTTCCATAATAGAGGCTCTTGGTGCATGGGTGCACTGGCTCCTCGCCACTGCCTGCTGGCAACGGCAGCCTACCCTCACGAAGGACATGGCATGAGGCACAGGGCATTACATACCCAAATTAGCCCAGCCCGCCTGGAGCAGATGGCAAGCTTAGGTTTGCCTCACTCTCAGCTTTCTGTTCCTCTGCTGAGGCATTGGGTTGTTCTGCTGAGTAGAAAAAGCGGGGAAATACACACCTGTATGCTGTGAGCCAGCCCTGCCCTCTCCTGTGTAATCACCTCCTTCAGCTGCAGGTTCCAGAAATTCTGTGTCCCTTTTTCAGCTCAATTTCTTAATTTAGAGCATGCTTTTGTGCTGCAGAGGGTGTTATGCTGTTTCCTGGGAGATTTGTGGGTGGGTGAAAGCGATAACTTATCCCCTGGGTGACCACTGCCCAGACATTGTATGATGGCCCCTTTAGCGTTGTCCCCTCCGGATCAGAGGGGAGTGCATCTCACAGCTCTCCACAGTGGCACTTGCACAGCTCTTCTCAGAGAGTTTCTTGAAGTCTCACCAGTCCTGGAAGGAGGTGCGTTGGGCATTGGTGCTAGCTTAAAAGTTTATTTGAATTGCTCCCTGGAGACGGTGCCAGCTTTGTGTTCAGCTCTGTTGGAAAGAGATGAGAAGAAATTTCACAGAGACAGTAAGTCAATATCAGCGCTCAAAGGTATCGCTTCATAATAATGCCTTTTGACAAATGGATGTCAGTTCTCCAGAAACTTAGCTCAGGAAAGCAGAAAATGAAAACTTGCTGCAAGTTTTTATTGCCAATGCTTCATGTACAGTCACAGGGAGTCTGCACTGTCTCCTTTCTTGGCACTTGTGTTCCTGAGGAGATGAAAATCTACTAGATGGACAGCAGTAAAATAAATCACTGTCTCTTAAAACTATGGAAAATAGTATCACAGGGAATAATTACTCAGAACCACTAAACAGTTCTGTAAAGAGGAAATGTGTTTTTAGAACAGATCTATCGCAGCTAGAAGGAGCTGCAGCATGTGCCTAACAGGTCTATGGCCGTGCTGGCCCAGGGTCTGGGTTGCTAACACCAGCAACGTGACATGCCATGAGAAATACTGGGGCAGGTGGGCAGCGTGCCTTCCCCTCCTACGGTGGGTCTGCTGGCGGTGATGGTTGTGGCACCTCCTCGGCCAGCACCCAGGGTGTCATGGTTTAACCCCAGCCAGCAACTAAACACCACGCAGCCGCTCACTCACTTCCCCCCCCACCCAGTGGGATGGGGGAGAAAATCGGGAAAAGAAGTAAAACTCGTGGGTTGAGATAAGAATGGTTTAATAGAACAGAAAAGAAGAAATTAATAATGATAATGATAACACTAGTAAAATGACAACAGTAATAGGAAAAGGATTGGAATGTACAAATGGTGCACAGTGCAATTGCTCACTAAGGCTGAGCCACTTAAAAACCAAAGTGAACTTCATAATTTGAGAGTATGTGTCTGAAAGATGGCAATCAGCTATTAGGTGATTGCTCCTATTGCAAGAATAACATGATTGTGGTATAGCAGCAATTCTATGACTATACAGAAATTATTGTGAAACCTTTTGCAACAACTCTTCCATTTTGATTAAGCACATCCCACTGAGTATGTGTTCTTCACACATGACAGAATATAGATGACAGAAGCCAAGAGGAGAATGAAAATGCAGTTGATGACATTTTCCTTATTCAAGAATCCTGTCATTGAAAAATAGCCTCCTTTGGGAAAAAGAAACATCTCATAAAAAGTACTGAAATTAGTATGCAATTTCCCAAATTAATGTTAATATTATTTTAGCTATTACTGAAAGCTTAAATTTTTTATTAAAGGCAAAAATTTTGAGACTGATTTTGATCTTTCACAGAAGTATCAATTAGAACATCACAAACAACTAATTTTAACTGAAAAGATGAAACCTGATAATTTTTTACATTTCAACACAAGCAGCTTTATTTTATTTCATTTTTCTGATTCGTTGTACATCAAAATCAATTGTAATAACAATTGTCTTTGAACTGCTAGTTAATATGTTATTTTTTAATGTGGCCTTATGCAGGATTAAAGATGAAGACACCCCAAGCAGGTGAGCTGACTTGCTCTCAGACTCCATTTACTTTTTTAAACTTGTGACTCCTTTACATGTAGTGGGAACTTAGAAATTCATTGCACCTCTATACACCTACATGTAGAAATCTGCTCTGAGATACCCTGAGCTGCAGCCAGGTCTTTTGCCTAAAGGCTTGTTATCCTATCCAAAGACTTTATTGGAATTAAATTATATGTTGAGACAATGTATGTCTTGAAAGGAAGCTGCTGTTTTAGTCAGTGTGAGAATTGACATGGGGTATTTTGTGGTGTGGTGAGCCAGGATGCAACCAGCTAATGGACCCAGAAGTAGCATAACTCTTTGTCTTTCTTACCTTCTCTATTAGCCTTGCTGAGAGGTGCTAGCCTGCTCTCAGAGTCACACTGGCTGCAGGTTTGGTTCAATGAACGGTTTTGTGCTGAAGGACCAGCCTGTGTGAAGCTTATGTGGGGCTTATTGCTTGTTTCACTGCGTGAGGAAGTTGTGCCCACAGCAGCCTTATCACCCGCAGATGTGGTTTCAGCATCTGTAATAGCTCCCTATTGCTGGCAGCGTTAGGAAGCTGCACACCTTCTATGCATGATCATTTTTTTTTGGCGTTTGACTTCAGTGCTGTGCTTTCAGAAGTACATGATTAGGTCGGCTGCTTCTGACATTCAGGGGCAGAGACTTGGCTTTCCAAACACACAAGGTTTTGTGTTCAGTAGGTTGGTGTGTCCAGGGGGAGTTCGTAAGTGAGACGAAGGAGAAATGGATAATTTCAGGAAAACAGTTCTGTTTTAAAGAGAGAAATTTGTATGTTCTCTCCTAGATAGACTTTTTGACGTGGTATTTGAATGCAAGAAGGAGAAAATGAGAGGGAGGAATGAATAAAATGTGGCAGGGACTTCTTTCCTGTATACTATCAAAAAAATTAGTCTGTCTCTGTACTTGTCAAGGATGAGGTCAAGATGATGGTAAATTTGGTTTGAGTAAATGTCATAAATTAAATAAACTTCTAAAGAATGTATCTGGATTAACAAAGTATTATAAGCTCAGGAGGAAAGCAAATTTGCCTGTCTGATAGAAAGGAAAAGGATTTTTGAAGACCCCAACCCATTCTTCAAGATACACAGTAGCCAGACACAATATTCTGTCTTGGATAAACTTTGCAACCACTGGGACCAAATGCTCTGTTCTACTGGGAATACTGCATTATTTACTACATTTATTTCAGTGGCAGCTATTTCAATTTTTTGGTCACTAATTCAAGATAGACCTTGGTTTTGGCTGAAGAAGAGTGGGCTAAAAGGAAGACTATTAATTAATTTATCTCCAAGAGCAAGCTGGGCATTACTGCTGAGGATCATGCAGAAGAGCATGCTGTTGGGTATTTCAGGGCCAACTTGCAGTGTTACCAAAGTGTATGAGCCTTTGGACAGAAGCATGGCATACATACACTGGAATATTAATTTCCAGCATTAGTAGGGGAAGCCATGCTTATGGGAAGGACTGCAGTATTACTGCTATAATTAAGATTTTGAATCCTTATAGGAAGAAAAATACAAATCAAGGTTTCATTTGCAAAGTAGCAGTAGTGGCAATCAAGCTTCAAGATGTGGGAAAAAAAACATGAGAAACTCTAATTTTCTCACCATGTAGTGTTTTACAATTAAGAATGTATGCCTTTAAGCCAGTCTGGCAGGACAGAAGGTCTATTTACAGTATTGTCTAATACAGACACATTTCAGTCTGAAAGGTATATAAGGAAAAAATTAAGGTAAACTCTATGGTGATTAACACTGTATGAAGCAGTCCAACTCAGTATTTCACAGTGACAAGCCACCACTCTTCAGTAACCAACTATAATTTCAACTGCATGTACATCCATTTCAGAAGCAAGCTCAAATTTTAAAACCAGTAATATGGCAATTTCAAGGACAGGTAAAGCAGGCTTCCTTCCTCATTGTGAACAGCAACCTGTTCTGGCTTTGGTTACTTTACACTAAAGGGAGGAGGTTGTTTTTCATGGTTCATTCACAGTTCCCATTTTCCTGGGACTTCCATCACAGTGGTTGCTAACTGTTGTATGTGGAAGCTGAACCAGATTAAAGTTCACACAGACAACAATTCACATACCTGCAGTATCTCTAAGACGGCAACAGGCTGCAGTACCCCCATGTAATGCTGCAACAGCATGCCTTCCGTTATGCCTGGTTTTGTCATGATGTGGTAGAGCACAGCTTCCATCATCCCCTTACACACAGGTTTATTCAGATTCCCATCCACAATCCTCCACGGTCTCCCAATGAAACAGACCTTCTCGCAGGCCCTGCAAAAGACAATTTAAGTTCAGCTCTGTCAGGAATTACTCCTCTAGCTAGATTTCCCATCATCATAATTTCTGCCTAATAGAGATTGTTACTACATCCATTGCCAGTGTTTGCTCACATGCTAGGTTTAAATTCTGCAGCTGCTCTGAGCAGAGACTGGTGTTAATCTACTAGACAGTTCCACAGACCTGAAGTATTTGACACCAGGTGTTCACCACCCCAGAAGCACTTTAAGAACTTATACCACCCAACAGTTACCTAATGACCAGGAAAGCTTGCTTTGTTACTAGCTCTAATATCCTCCAAAAGTTATCCAAGACCTTCAAGAGTGCTCAGATAGGAAAGAAAGCATCTTCAGATGACATGAATAGAAGTGTGATCTGTGTGTAAAGTATAATAAAAGAATGTTTTATCCTCCATTTACTATTTTTGTACAAAGTTCTACCTCAGAAATTTAATTTTAACTGTTCACAAAAAAGCTAGAAAAGAAGATAAGGTGGTAGGGAGGAAGCTTTTATGTGCATCTAAAACGTATGTTAATCTGTTTCAAAGATTACCTTAAAAAATGATTTGTTTTCTGTTCACTGAACCACACTGCTTCACTGGAGTCAGGGATGACAGAACTCAATGTTAAATAACTCCGATTTCTTGAGTCTAAAACCTGGGCCTTCTCATTATATGCTTTATAACTGGAAGCAAACACTGAAGTCATCCAAATAGTTATGAAATTCAGCCTTTGCAGCTTAGGCACATTCTAATTATTCTTGTAGGATTATTACTCATATCTTATACGAAAGACCTCAAATACAGTAGGAGGCCTCGAGAATTTAGACAGAAAATGAATTACAAAGCATACCTTGAACACAAGAACTGACATTCTGCCCCTGGCATGCTGTCATCAATATTCACCAGTGCTTGATACTTCAGATACCACAACAAACGCAAAACAAGAAGTTAGAATATGCATTCTAACTAGTATTTTGTACTCTGTGTACTCTGTTGTTCTAGCTACTGCAGATACCATTCTCTCCTAGACAGAGTAGTGACATAAGGCCATCGCTTCAGATCTTTGACAAGTTCTGAAGATGAAGCAGCTTACAGGATGTTTTAAATTTATTCTTGCACGGACTACAGTACAATTTATAAAATAG
>JANZLP010000075.1:31339141-31351042 GCA_026930925.1 Chelictinia riocourii
TAAGTACTATGTAGTCCTGTGTTCAAGTCCATACCCTGGTCTTGGTTTATATGCCACTGTAGACATAACTTCAGAGTACTTCTCGACGATATGGTATACCCCAATCAGAAGCTCGAATCCTTAAATTGTAAACCCTTGGCATCAATTCATAATCCAAGTCTTCTGAGGTACTAATAATACCACTGAAATGGTTAATCACAAATGGCAAAGGATTTAGGTTTGCAATGCTATAGGTCACATAACCATTCTCCCCTTCATCAGGGTCTTTTGCACTTACTCTCACGACACTCGTACCTATTGGCACATTCTCATCGAAGGAGGCTTTATAGGATGTCTGGGTAAATTCAGGAGGATTGCTGTTCATACCTAGTACCTTAACTAATACTTTTGCAGAAGCTCTTCTGTCACTTGTCACAACTTCAAGTTCAAAATGGGATGCATATTGTGCTTTTATGGGTTCTAAAGTGGTAATAAGACCAGTGTGAGTGTTTAAATTGAATTTTCCTTTGCCTGCTGTATTTTTAAATACATATTTTAAATGTGGGTAACTAGGCAGAGCTTTCACCATTATCACAGGTGTGTTTGGAGGGGCAAATTCACTTATTTCAGCTCTATATATGTCTTTTTCAAATCTGACAGGGCCAGACTTAAATTGTGGTGATGTCACATGAATAACTTTTACAGAAGAAAACTGTGGGGGATTTCCTTTATCTTTAGCTTGAAGGGTAAGGTTGTATCCAAAAGGGTGGCTCTCCCAATCGACGTGACCAATGGCTTTTATTCTGTATTCTTTACCTCCTGGAACAGACCTCACTGTTTTAAACTGTTGAAGAGGATCACCTGCAACAATATTCAATGATGCTATTTCCCCATTTGAACCCTGATCATTGTCCTCTACAGTTACAATTGCATAAGTTGGATCTTTGTCCGATTCTGATGGAGTCAGTGTAACAGCTGTAATAACAGGGGGTGCTCAGCTAACTGCAAAACTATTCTTAGAGAGTAGCTATCAACACTTCACTGTCATACACAGAAATATCAAGTGGGATTCTGTGCTGGTTTGTCCTAGGTCAATTAATCATAAAAATATCCATTAATAATACGGGAGAGGTAACAAAGAGCCTTTTATAATTAACTATGTCATTCAAACTCTCCAAAGGGAGAAACTCAAAAGTCACTGTATTGGAAAAAATGTAAGCAGAAAGAATCAGCAGTAGAAAAGAGATAATTGACCAAGCAGCTTAAGAGATATTTATAGAGCCCTTCTATAGGGAAGTGTCTTAATGTCTCCAGATCAGTAGCTGCCCTGGATCTGAAACAGGACAAGTAATTCTGTGTTTATTATCTATTCCAGTGCGTTGTCATTCTTTTTTGGTTTTGATCGTTGGTCACATAAGATGCACAGGAAGGCACTACTTGTAGGTAAGTTGACTCAGTGTCATGTGTCAGTCACCGTTGAGAAAATCCAAGTGTAAGAGAACAAGAGAGACAGATAACCAGGGAAGAGCAAAGCAGGTACGCAGCAGGGCAGGAGAGATGCCTCTGCCTCACCTCAGTACCATGGGCCTTGGACTTCAGTTGTGTCGCTGAGCTGTGTTTGGGTGTCCAGGTCCAACCCCGGCGGTGGGGAGCTCTCGGCGTGCTGCTTTGCCGAACGTCTCCAGGCAGGCACAGAGTCCGGCGCTGCCTGGAGTGCTGCCAGGCAGGGTTATGTGAGGAGGGGTAGGAATAAACACATTTAAAGGTTACAGTTCTCTGCTGCATGCTGGGGAAATGTTCTGGGAGCAGGAGGCATTCACAGGAGGGTCTGGTGGGTGCTGTCTTGTCAAACTGCCTCAGAGGACAGGGAGATTGTGTAGAGTTCATGATGGAGGAAAGGCAAGGGATTATTTACAGGATTTCTGTTACTTGTGCTGCTCAGGGCATAGCTGCGCTGTGCAGGGCTGTAGAGACAGAAGAAGTGCAGGTTAGCTCCAAAGTCTCAAGGAGCATTGTAGATACAGTACTGTGATACTGGTCTCTCACACAAATTTTCTACAGGGGTTTAGTGAAATACTTAGTTTAAATAGGCTTTCAGGGAGTTCTCAGCACTGCTGTGAGATGGGTACAGCTGGCTCTGTACCATGCTCCCTGTTGTGTCTGAGTTCCCCCATTGAGGCCAGGCTGGAGGTGTCCTTTCCAGGACTGGTTTCTCTGCTTAGTTGCATAGCTTGCTCTGGGCTTTGCATAAGGCAACAGGTAAGCAAGGTGGGAGTCTGGTTAGTTTGTGAGCAAGCCCAATGTCAAGCACAAAACTAAACAATGGGAGTTTCCTACAGTTAAAAATAAAAAAGGTCTTAAGCTTAATTTGTCTGCCTTTAGAATACCTTCCAAGATCTCTCTTGTAGCTATCTCAAATTCTAGCAAAGTTTTGTTTCTTAAGATAATTATTTTATAAAACATGCAGCTGGAAAACAGAAAGGATCTACATTACTCCTTTACTTAATCCACTTTAGTTACCAGTAAGCATTCATTAATAATAAAATATCTATTTTGTACTCTTTTACCAGTCTTCTATCTTTTACAAAAAAACATACATATGTTATATGTGGAGAAATACTAATTTTCCTTGTAATTAAAGTTTTAATAGCCAAGCTATAAACCTTAGACCTAAGGGTCTATAGAGCAAACAGATCTTTCCTATAGCTATACAAACACAACTGCTAAAATAATCCAAATCTTATTTAATATAAAATCGTACCAGAAGCATTAAATACATATTAAAGAAGCGTTTTAAGGCGCTTTTTTCTGCAAGTGCCAGATGTTATGAATAATAATCCATTAAATCCTCTGAATTCTAAAAAAGCATATTCCATAAAACTTTCATTTAAATCTTTAAAAGAGCTCAATCACACTGAATAGTGATAACAGTAAAATACTTCTGGTAGCAAACCATTAGAATTAACTGAAATAAGATTTGATATTATAAAATTACTTAAAAGTGTAACACTTCTCCCATCAGATATCCTTACAGCATTTTATGTAAGCAAAGCAAATGTAGCTACCCACTGAATTACTGCAATTTGTCTTCCACAATCTGAAGTGTATGTAAATTTCTCTGAAAAAAATATGCAACATCTGCCCTTTAATGGTCAGGTGAATTTAATATGTTCACCTTAAGAAAAAAGAGACTAAGTAACAATGACCTTATCCTCTTTATCACTAAAGTATTGGGAGGTGCGGGGGGAGGAGAAAAACCCACAAATAAAATATAGGTTAGTGGAAAACTAAACATCTTTAAAAATATTGTCCCAATAGATCTTAGTTTACAGTGGATCAGTAGTGTTTAAGGATGAAGACAAGAGCAAGCTATAAACTGCTTCAATAAAAGTCAATTAACCCCTCATGCTTCCTGCTGTAGCCTCCTTTACCAACTGTGTAATGTGTAGCAGAACAGAATAATTTCAAGTATTAGGCAGTTAAATGAATACTGCAAGAATAATTGCCTAGTGAGACAATAACAAATGGTAATGCATATGCAAAGAAAATCTTTTGCTATCTTGTGGCTTTAAAAACCATGCAGTATAACACAATAGAACCTCTTTTCTAGTCATCTCCCACTAATATCCCCAGGCTGGGAGACGTCTGGAAATAGATAAAAACCAGGTATTTTTTAGGTTAGGATATTGTATATGAATGATGGATACTTCTTCCTTTAAAGCAATATAACGCTGTGGAAAAAACAAAACTTCAGGGGTCAGCGATGACTAGAAAACAATTTCTTTGTTAGAATTTTAATGTGAAGATATCACTTCTCTTCATTAAAGTTATTGAACTGAAATGCACTGCAAGACTGCTAATTGATTTCAGTGTTTTTGAAATGCTAACTTTTCTTTAAAGATCAGCCAAGTTGTATAAATATGGTTTGCTACACAGCAATTAACTTTAGGTGTGTATCACTTTCCACAGTAATTCCAGACCTTACATTTTCAAAAACTGTTTTCAGAAAGTTATGGCTCTGCCAAACATGATGCTGATATAGATTTTACTCCATGAATCTCCCACAAAAATTACCCATGACGGTACTGTATTCTTCCAGTCACAAATAAATTACCCTCTCTTCAAGACACAATACAGCATTGATTTGATTTTGTATGATAGAAAGTGGAAATAAGTTTACAGGACTAATTATTTCAGGTGGAATTGCATTACATAGGCATCTCATCAAGGTTTAAGTGCTGATTATTGCGATGAGTTGTCTACACACAGCAGCTACGTTGGAATACGTTAAAAATTCAGGGAATTCCCCACCTACTGTAGCTTTCAGCACCTTAAATTTGCATGTCATCAAATATTCACCACTTTCAGTCATGAAGTACTCTCTAGTTTCATCTGGGTATTGGTAGAGTGCTCCCTGCTGAGTCAGTCGTTTTTCGCATTCATCAGATTCCTGGACTTCCATTTGCATTTTCATCTGTACCCTCTCCATTGTCATCTCTGATAATTTCTGGATTTAGTAGTATGCTTAAATGATGTATTATCTTGTAAATTACCTGTAGTCTGTATCTAACCTCTTATCAATGCCTGAAAGAGTCTATATGGAAACAACAGATATGAACTGATTTAAGTATTTGAAACAGTCAATTTCCTTTTTAAGCTTTACCAAAAGCTGATGAAGATGAACTGTACAGTCCTTTATTTGTGATCACACTGGAAACACCGCAGCACCCGGAGACTGTGCACCTAAATATATACAGTAGAGCAAACAGACAAGGAGACTGCAATTAAAGGAGGTTAATATTATATTGGCTTTTCCTAATTTATTCCTTCTACAGCAACAAATACAAGACTTGTATGGCTCTGCTCCCTGCTGTTGAAATAGGCAGGTCTCAAGTCTCAGTACATACAGGAATAGTTTGTGACTCAGAAAAGTGCACATGAATGAATTAATCTAGTGGGTGCTTTCATCCTAGAGAACCACAATACCATATTCTTCCCTTGGATGTTTCAACCTGACCGCTATTTAAATTAATGCCACTTTATGTAGTTCCTACTTAGATCAATGACACCACATAAACATAACTGAAAGAATCAATTTCTTGGCACTTCTACACATATTTCACAGAGCTAATGAATTATAACATAAAAGCAAGTTACATTCTGAAACAAAGAGGTAACAATTTGGAGCACTTTCATTAAAAATTACAGATTTATCCTTGACTGTACAATACAAGGCATGGCCTTTTTCCCGATTGGACTCCTGGTTCTTGGGATCTTTTCTTTGTAGTCTATACTTGATTTATTCATTAGTCATTGTTAATCGGTTATTATTGTGCCCATCAGTATTTCCAACCACTACTTTTTTCTGTTGCACTTACATCTCTATAGTTTTGTGTTATACACCACAGAATTTGTTGCCTGCCACAGAATTAGATAGCAGGCTGAGAATTCATTATGCTTGACTTCACTTAGGATGAATTTGAACTGAAGAATTCTAAAGTACTGGTGAAGATTGTGAAGCTGTTAATAAAGCAAGTACGGTAAAACTGACATAGAAGATTAGCTTTTGTCTCACTCTAAATGTAGTGGCTAAAATGTTGGTCTGGATAATACTTGCCCTGGCCTCAGTAGGGAATAAGGTTGTAACTAAAAGTAGCACGTGACCACTGCAACAAATAACAGTGGAAGAAAAAGAGCTGCAGTTTTTCTGTGAATAGTAACATTCTACTAGGAATATAAAATAAGGGAAAAACATTTAAAAAATCTTTAAAATGCTTTTTTCTACAGAATTTGGGAAATTAATCCTTTGACTCTATTTTGAGAAGAAACAGGGCAGAGTATCTATATATGGAGGACTGACAGTTTTAGCCATACAGTTTCTCTTGGGTAGAGATTTCTGGTGAAAAAACTGAAGATGCTTTTGCAGTTTGTCAGACCATTAGGAAAATAAGGACTCCTTTAAGACAGTCTGAAATTGTTACACATCTGTTTGCCTTTAGGAAACGCCATCAGGGATTAGGTCAGGAAAGGTATCACTAAAGAAAATTCTAAGTTCTTTCTGAGTGACATAGAGTGTATCCTCATTTTCTGTAGACTTCTCCGATAAATGCAGGTTTCAGTACAAACCAGTAAAGCCTTGCAATGTCCTGATTCATGCTTGCTACTACCTGACTGGCATACAAGGCATGGCACCCCCATTGCTGCCAAGGCTTTGACTATTAATCTTCCTCCTGGGGCCATTGTGCACAGTCAGCAGAGGCAACTTTCTGGAGTAGTGGGAAGCTACAGCCCCATGATAGAGAGGGCAAGAGTTTGGCTCAAAAAGGCAACAGCCACAAGCTAGAGGAGTGACGTTAGTTCTGTACAGATCTGAGCAGAGACAAAATGTTAGGTCAGGGAAAGAAAGCAGAAAAAGATCCCTTATGAAATTACTATGTAAATAATGCATCACATATTATGGAAATTATAATGATATTAAATCACATGGGAATGAAAACTAACAAGGTCATGAAACATAAGCACTAAATAAAAAGAAATTTACAGTTTCCGTGTTTTGTTCCGCACCAATTGACCTACCCCTCCAAAAGAGTGTCTAATCCTTTTTTGAGCCCATTTAAACTCTTGATCTCCACCCAATTAAAAAAATTAAAAAAAAAAATAATCCACAATTCAATTAGGAACTGTGCAAAACACAAAGTTTCTTTTATTTCCTGCCTGAAAAGTTCACAGGTTACTGAAACGAAGCTACAGCACTGCTGAGCACTTTTATCTCCCATCGGCTTCAAACAGCTCCATGAGCTCTTTGCAACTATTAAAAAGTAAGCCCAATATAAACACATAACCTGAATTACACAAACATTTCCTTTCTCATTCATGTTTCTCAACTCTGCAGAAATGTTGACTTTATAATGATATTTTAGACATATTGGGAAAGTGTGCAACCCATTACATAGCCATAAATATAACTATGAAATTACACTGGTTTTCTGATCTTCTAAAGAATTAGCAGGAGTATGAATGTCCCAGCTTGCAAAATCAATTCACATATTCAGCTTAAATGTTTATCCGTTCAAAACGTCTTAATTTTCAGTTCAAATCATTATCACGAGTGCTGCAACAGATCTAACTCAAGTAACAAAAAAAAGAGAGAAAGCTAAAAAGGAAATCAGAAAATGAAGCCTCTGTGATGAGAAGGTCAAAATACTGTTTAAATCTGAAACAGAGGCAGTGGCGTTTATGCCAATACAGAGTCTGTATTACTCATTGCTTTTCCCCAGCTGGATAGCTATGCCAAGCATTATATTCTGCTGGGTTTCAGCTATGCTTGTGTTGGACATTGCTCCACAGATACAAGATATAGAGCTGCAACAGAGGGAGTCATACACATTGTGCTCCTATACCATTCATTTGGTCACAGAGCCATAACAGTTGCTATGTCACGACTAATCCTCTCTTTTCTGGTCAGCTTTTTTATGTTATTGCTGAGACTGTACTTATTTCTTTTTAGTGACTTGGTAAGGTAGATAATACTTCACACAGGTCTCTTGTTCACACAGATGCAGGCAGAGTGCAAGCATGCTTTGAAAAAGCTACCATGGTGTCAAAGAGCGCAGATGACTGACATGCAATTCATGGTCATTGTAAGGTGCAGACAATCAAAGCTGTGATGGAGAGCTTCCACTGGTAAAACATGGCCCAAATAAAATTCAGAAAGGTTTAACATACTCACTACAGATGACGAGGATCCTGAATAATTGCTCCAGGGAGTCTGTGCAGTATACAACCATTTCAGTGCGCTAAATCTGAGCGGTGATTTGGTTTGAATTAATGTTTCCCTACCACCACTCCTGCATTGATCATGCTGCCAGACCCAAGATAAAATGTCTATCAACAGCCTCAAGAAGCCAGGGAGAGATCAGTAGCTGCTGGCCACCAGTGGGATAGGAGATTTCCCGCTCCACAGCAATGCCCTGGTAGGAACAAGAATGTGAAAAGCGGCAAGTAGGTTGTCTGCAGGCAACACACAATTAACCTGTCTCCAAACATGCACAGTCCAGAACTGCAATTAATTTACAGGTCAATCTTTCATGTCCAGCTCCCCTCTGTTTCCCTCTTAAATGCTTTCTAACAGGTCTTAGTGGTTCAGCTTCATAGTAAGTCTCACTAGGATGAGAGACCGAATCCAAGAAATAACCTCACTATTAGAATAATAAATTTCTTGTTCATCTTATATTTCTTTCACATGGAAAGGCACAAGACTGAATAAAGGCACATGGTAGAATTACTTCTCACGTCTGTTTTAATTTGGTGAATAAAAAATATGAACTTGATGTGTGGATGGAGATGCAAACAATGGAGTAGCATGGGTAGAAATGAGATCTGAAGTCCATCAGTAATTTGATTCAGCTTGTAATTGTGGTCATTAATGGCTTGTTTTAAATGGTTTCTGGTCTGTTTTGGAATACTGAAAAACCATCATCACTGGAATCAACACTGGTGGACTTAGTACTAGTACACATTTTGGATGGGGATTCACGTGACTTCTGCTGCTTTCCATGGATCAGCTCTCACAGAGGGAACAAAAGACCCTGATCTATATCCTAATATTCTCCAGTCATACCATTTACAGTTTATTTGTAAATCTTGAGCAGAAAGCAAGACTCTTGAATTTGTTCCGTCAGGCATCCAATAAAAGTCTCATAAAGCCATAATTCCCACACACACACCCCATTTTGTCCTATCTGTTACCTTCTGGCCTGTAGTTCTGTTTGGAGGGTGGAGGAGGCAATGGATTATTTTTTTAAGATACAGTTGCACCTGCTGAAAATTCAGTACACCTGTAGAGGGAGGCTAATCTAAATCCTCTTCACCTGCCATTTTCCTAGGTTACAGCCATGTTTCTTGCAATGTGAGATATTTTCAGTTCAAAGGATGCAGATAACATTTACAGAATTTCCAAAGGTGTTGATCTGGCAGCATTTCCTTTAAAAGTGAACTTTCACTTGCCATCAGTGTGGAGAGGGTTAACTAGCACCAAGCACTTTTGAACCCACCCTTAGCACACTAAATGGAAAATTTCTTCTTTAAAGATCATCCTTCTATTTTCTTTGATACCTTTTTACCCACTCTTATTCTTCCGCTTATCTGTGGTCGTCACATGGGTCTCTCATCTTTAGAAATGGGTCCCTTTCCTCAGTCCTAGCCACTGTTATTTGATCTAATGCAAAATCCAAGTGGTTTATGTTTGTTTCCTTTTCATTTCCTTCACCACATTTTTTTCCTCTCAATGAGCTTCACAAAATAACTTTCCAAGCCTTGCCATATAAAGCATATTCCCTCTGAAGCCACATTGGTAACTTTTATCAGAGCACACGTCCCCATATATTTTGTGATCTCAGCTCTTAAAATCTCCAGGAACTTGCCTTCAACTGAAGTCAAATTTACTAGCCTATTATTTCCTATTACTGTAGTGCTTCTTTCATAGACTAAGATAATGTTAGTTTCCTTCATGTCCATTTACACCCTTCTGCCTCCCTACAGAACTATTAAATATTGTAATTCATTCAGCATTCTCACAACCCCAGTGCTGCTCCTTTTGGGCTGTCCCCATTCCTCATGTGTGGCACTAGGTGTTGCACCACTGTGGGTCATCCTTGCTGCCTCCTGCTCCAGCATTTCTTAGCCCCTGCCACACCATAGGTATCTCTATCTCCAGCCTCTGCAGGCTGCAGCCTGCCCCGTGTCTTCCTGGGGCTGGAAACCACTCCTGGGGTCCCAGCTGTGCTCAGCCTCAGGTTTGGGGGTGACCTATTGATGCTTTCCCTTTGAGGACAGCGTTGTCGCCTTGTCACTGTGCTAATGCTAATGTCACTCCAGGTGATATCTGGGGGGTGGCACGGTGCCCTGTGAGGTCACTGGGGACATCTGCATGGTGCCCGCAGGGCATGTGGACACATATGCGGGCAGAGGGATCCACTGGGGTTGGACCCTCCTTGGGGACCCCTCAAGGGGATGCCAGCACCCACTTGCGAGGCCTGGGACAGTGAAGGGGATGTGCCAAGGGGACTGTGGGGCTGGGAGCCAGTGGTGACATGCCAGCAGGCATCCCCTGGGACAGGCAGCTTTGCTGGGGCAGACTCAGCATCATTTATTGCTTGTGCCTGGCAGGTGATTGCCTGTCTGGAGGTGCAGGGGGTGCCCATGGAGCCCCAGGGTGGGCAGGCGAGGCAGTGGGTGCTATGGTGAGGAGGGACTGGAGGGACACAGTACCAGGTGGTGCATGGCCCATGGCATGCTGGGCAGAGGATGGACTGAGACCTGCCCTGAGGCTGCCCAGGGCACTGACCCCAGAACCCAGCCCAGAAATGGCCCAAACTGGGAGTCTTGCTCCCCAGCTTTATGCTTTGGAGCAGCAGGTGGGCAGGGTCACTGTCAGAGCCCTGCTCCTCCTCAGCACCGCTGGGAGCTGCTCCCCCAGGTCAGTGCGTGGCACACCAGCCCCAGTCTGGCCGCAGAAGGGTGTTCTCCGCTGGCTCGTGGCTTTTGGCCCAGGGCATGTGGCAAGCCACTAAAAGTTAATGGGAGCCAGGGGAGGCTAGCAGGGGGTCACCCACTGGAAATGATTCCCTGATGGAGCAGCGGGTACCACTGGTGTGGGGCCATGGATTCATGCAGGAACAGGGTTTGCCTATAAGAAGGGACCCCAGGTGTCCCTGCCTGTGCCCTGACACTTCATTTCTTCTGCCTGAGCTGGCCAAAACACAACCGTGTAGCCACTCAGGCTGGAGCCCACCCTGTGGCTGGCAGGGACAGGGATGGGGACAGGGATGGGACCAGGGGCACCCACCAGGCAGGGCTGCCGGGTGCTGGGCAGGGAGAGAAGCTGCCTGCCCCAGCCTGGGGGCTGCACCCAGGCCCGGGCAGGGCAGGCAGCAGACAGAGCAAGGTTTAAGCCTGAAGCTCAGCTGGGGCAGCGCTGGATCCTGCCTTGCTTTCCCTCCACAAGACTCACAGTCTCCTCTCCATCAGCAAAGCAGCTCTGGCAGGGGCATGGAGGGGGCCAGCACAGGCTGCCCTGAGCCTACAGGCAGTGGGGGCGTGAGGCAGAGGGGGTCTGCCTAGGGAGGCTGAAGGCAGCGTGGGGCGGCCCCTCCCTGGGAGTTGGGTAACCTTGTTTGGCAGGAGGGAACAAGGTTATTTATAGCCAGAGAATGGCCAAGCCATACAAGGGCAGGAGGGATGAGGTGCCTGGCTGCCCTTCTTTGGTGAGCTGCATCCCAGAGGGGCTTCTCCCAGGTGTCCCCCGCCACCACTGGCCCCAGGGCACAGCTCAGGCATGGATGCCTGCTGGCCAGGAGCAATAATGTGGGGAGATGGGAGCAAGCAGTGGGGGAAGAGCCTCTCAGACTGTGCTCAAGGGGGTCCCCATGCCCAAAAGGCCAGAGTCCCTGTGCTGTGCCAAGCAGCATCCTTGGGTGGCCAGTATCCCTGGCTGGGGAGAGCATCCACTCCCAGCCCTGTGCAGGCAGGTGTGGGCAAGGCCATGCCCATGCTGGGCTGAGCAGCGCTCACCTCTGCCAGACAGTGCTCCTGAAGCTGCTGGGCAGGGCGCTGCCAGGGCAGGACCGGCAGGCCACCGTGGGTTGTTAAGCCCCAGCCCCAGCTTCCTTTGGGATGGCCTGGGGCAGCCAGGGGTCTTCTGCCTCCGGGCTTGACCCACTGCCTCCCTCCCTGCAGTATGGCATCGTGCTGGACGCCGGGTCCTCTCACACAGCCATGTTCATCTACAAGTGGCCTGCAGACAAGGAGAATGACACCGGGGTGGTCAGCGAGCACAGCATGTGTGATGTGGAGGGTAAGGACTGTCCCAGTCCCCGGGGGCTAGTGCCTGGTGGCAGGGTCTGTCATGTCCCCTGTGGGCTG
>JANZLP010000075.1:31627552-31638944 GCA_026930925.1 Chelictinia riocourii
ATTTGATAAACTGTATTCATAATCTCAATAAAAAATGAGGCAACTATTCACACAGTACCAAACAATGCAGATTTGATGAGTATGACACTGCGGGGGCAGCAAAAGGTAAGTACCATGTTGATTACTATCTAGTGTGGGAAGACAGTGAAGTATGCAACCTCTTCACTAGCTAGCAGAGGATTAGTGAACTATATTAATGCTAGTAAATGCTGATGTGCTGTTCACTTTTATGTTTAATGTCCAATTTGAAAGGAATTAGAGGAATGTAGCATCAAGTGTTCAGCAGAGTAGTAGCTGATTACTTTTGCATGACACAAGAAGTCTAATTGGGAATAGTAGCTATCCAAAACCTGTAATCTTAACACTTTTTCTCAGATGGAGGACAGACTTGACAAATTAATTGATTTTAATGGCAGAAGCTAATTGCTGGATGTTAAAGCAAGCTGTCACAACTAAAGTTCATGTAAAATGATATCAAGTGAGGCCAAAGGTTCTTTGCTTTCTGTTTTTCTTTGTTTAGGCTTTGTTTATCCCTTCAGCTTTGAGTTTTAAACACTACATCTCTGTTAACGGGGAAGATGACAAACATAACCAGTATGGTCTGAATTTTCATTGAGGGAATGGGTGGAGCTATTGCAATGCTATGCCATATGGTGGAGGAACACCCAGAGTGGCATCTTAACTGCATTTAGAACAAAACCATCAGTGTCTTTCAGTTTTGTTTTCACTTGTTCTTAGTTCCCTGTTAGCCTACTTACTGTAAGTATAGCTGTTCGTAAAATCCATAAACAGCCTCTTTCTGTGCACAACAGAACTAGCACTGCATGAAACACAGCAACTGAGAAAGCTTTCTTGCACCCAAAAGAACAAGTTTTTTGTTTGGATTTTTTTTAATGGCAAAGAAAATATGCTTTTTTATGCAAGAAAGTTGGTTTGTGATTCTCCTCTATCAACTGTACAGAGTGCTCAGAGTGGAATGAGCAGAGGAAAAGGTCAAGTCTAAGTCTGAATGTAGCCAGAATGTTCCTGATCCCTAGAATAAACTAATTTTCTGTAACATGGTATATATCGCTAATAGTTTTCAATTCTTGCTATTTCCACTGAAATGGGAAGATACAGGAATATTTCTTTGATCTTGCTCAGAACTTCCCTGTTGTCTAGGATAAGATACTCATAATTCCAGGTAGATACAACTACTTTTGTGTGAACAGAACAGCCCTGAGCTTATCCATGATAGTAAAAAAAGTGCCAAGACCCAGCAATAAGCAACAAAAAAATCAAAATCCTGGATACATATGTAATCTCCTTAGCACCATACTGAAACAATAAAATACTATAATCGCCTGAGTGCATTCAAGTAGTTGTCCATGTGGTAACTAATGCGTAACTACTGTGGTGTAGTTCTGCTGTGAACCTTGTGTAGCAAACGGTGTGGTTCAGATACCCAAGGCACCCTGGGTTTGTCAGTTTGCGACCAGCAGGATCCAACTCTAAGCAATGATCTTCAAGCTCTCTGCTCTGCTTCCTGCATTGCTCCTGGTTCTAGACAGCTCACACTTCAGATACATTATTGGGTTCCATGCTGGCAAAAGAAGCATATAGTGAGTGACGTGGTTTTGCAAGCTTAAGTCCTGTGGTGATGGTGAGCCTGAACTTATCATTCCTGTTGCGCCTGAGCCAGTTCTGTGAGGTGTCTTCATACTGTGTTTCCCAGCGTGTCCCATAACGTGGTATTTGGGCTTTCTTTTCCTACCAGTATTAATGTCTTGTGTGTTCCAGGCACCTTTCCCACCATCTTGGAAGGCAGAGTTGACTGAGCCTAAAAGAAAAAGCATATCAGTTTAAAAATGTGAAATACACTTTCATATTTATTGCAAAATGTTATTTCCTAATGCTCACTTGTATGAAGAAAGAAAAATATGAAAAATTGTCAAAATACTGTGATACGTGGGAAAGCTGTTCTTCACTAAAAAAAGTGAAGATGAAAACCTTAGTATGAGTAGGTAAAAATCTCTAGGAAGAGACTGTTACAGAACTGGTAAAGTTTTTTCCACACAGTCACACAGGAACATCACACAGGTCCATTCACAAGTTGCTAAGGACAAGAGAGTGCCTGTTGGTAGTAGGTAACCTGCTGGGTATACGGCAAGTGCTCACATGTTCTTTTTGCCTATGAAAAAATACTAATTGATTAATGATACAATATAATTGTAAATTGCCTTTTGTCTAACACAGAAAATGAGCATGCAGAGAGTCAGTTTGTAGTGTGAACATGACTGCATAATTCCCATTCTTTTTATAGATAGATCTGAGATAATGCTTAGATTTTAATGGGTAGAAAACATGGAAGAAAAGGGCTTTGACATGAGGAACTACAAAATTGCCAAGGAGTGTATTTGATGAGTATCTTTTTATTAACCAAAACGTTCCACACAGGTGGCCAGTGTAACCATTCCCATTTTTCGAACAGACACTGAGGCGCAAGAAAGAACCAGCTTGCCTAAAACTGCTCGGTGCTCGGTATGGCGGATGGAAGTGGTGACCAAGCTCCTAAGCCTCATAGCAGCAACAAGCTCCTTCCTCATCCCACTGTGACATCTATCCTGCCTAGGCAGATGTGCAGGCCTGACATGAAGATTTTTCACAACTGGCTCCAGCATCATCCACCTGGCAACCAGTAGCACAACAGCCCTGCTGCTGTGGAAAATGAGGCTTCTGAGGGCATCCATCTTGTTTCCCCTCAGGTGAGCTGGGGCGGCGAGGGGGCGGGGTGTCGGTGTGCATGAGGAAACAGGAAGGCTGGAAGAGTGGTTAGTGACTGACATAGTGTTTAAGGGAAGGTTTTGTGAGCTTGTGTGGCAGCCTGGGCAGCAGCTCTGCTGGTTTTCTATGCATTTGCCCCATTCTGCAGCTGAAGCAGGCAGGTTGAGACCAAATGAATGCAAGATGCTGAGGGGAAAGAGGCTGGCAGGAAAGCAACAGGGGATGGTGGAGCACGAGCCAAACCCTGCTCAGTGGCAGACTGTGTGGTAACAGCAAAGCCCTCAGCTACAGGGCAGCTCCACAGTAGGTATGTGGTTTAGGTGAGCTTAAATGTCACTGCTCTATCTGCACGGCTAGGCTTGACAAAATACAGTAATGTCAGTATTAAACCAAGAACGGCAAACTGCAGGTAGCCCACTGTGCTGAACAGCCTACATACAAAGTGAGGTATGTCAGAGAGGTCAAGACTGTACTTCTGTTTTTAAATAATTGATAAATGATACACTCAAATGTGTTTTCTGTTAGGCCTATAATTTAATGGTGCAAATGCTATGTAAATGCTGTAGCTATCTGTAGTAAAGGAGATAGAATTCAGTCTTTTTACTTCAGTATAGAGCAAGGCTTCTGCTCCTATGAATTAGTTTGCTGCAACTGATGGCAGAGATTTTGTGGGTTTTTTTTTCTTGTCCTGAATGATTGAGCTATGCCTGAAAAATGTTAAGTATTGTGTTCTTATGCCAAAATAAATATTCATGCTTGGACTTAATCAGGAATAGATGAATCACTTGAAAGTCACACAATTACTTAATCAAGCGAAGACAGAACCCCAGTGTGATTTTTGGGCTTTGTTTGTTTGCAGTTTTAAAGGGAAATGGCCTTTCGTCTTTGCACTTGGTCTGATATTAGCTATAGGGTCCCTTAAACTGCCTGGAGTCTGCATGAACATGCTTCTTGAAGAACTTGTTCTCTATCACTTACGTGTATTGTGGTTGCGTACATATTCATTTAGGTGCTGGTGTGAGAATATACATATGTTGTAATCTTTATTTCCTTCTCTAAAATCTGTTCCTGAAGTATGCTTCCTGCTATTCAACCTTTGTTTGCTGAAAAAAACACAACTAGAAGCAGTGTTTTGAGTGGAAAATAACAGGGACTATCCCTTATGAGCGAGTGATGTGACATTCCCCTCTCCCTCCCTTTAATGTTTTATAAAATGTCTGTCTCCAGGATAAAGTCCTAAGGCCTTGACTCTGATTCCTAGCGTGAGGATGAGTACAAAATTTTTTGTGACAAATTCAACAGTTTACTGTTGAAAGGAATTTTTTTCTAAGTTTTAAGATAGGTATTATGTAATGTAAATAATTTTATTCTGGCTGTAAACAAGCAAAGCTACAAATGAGTCCTAGTATTCAGTGCTAGCGCTGCTGTTTTTCTTTTCTCTTTCAGTGCCATATTAGGGTAATTTGTGTTTTGGAGGAGCATTTCTGAACTGCCTTTTGCAACAGCAGAGAAAGTGCCTGAGGAAGTTCCATGAAAAACAGTGAATCATAAGTGTCCTTCTAATACTGACAGTGTTTCCTTCTGTTTCACAAGCTTGCAGGCTGTGTTTGATATGAATGCCTTTCTTGCTGGAATTTTTTGTAGCTGCATCCAATCCTATTTTTAGACCTGGGCCTGATTTATGTTCTGGATGGCTCTGTTTTATTGGGAAGCTTGTAGCTTTGCTATAATTCATGTATATGTCCTGTTATTTTCATAAATACAGTTTAAAATAGTAATTACTTTGCAGATTCAAAGACTACGTAATGTAGTAGTGCCACGTGAAGTGGCATAAACTATGATAGGGTAGTCTGGTATTTAGAGGAGTCTGGTTACAAAACTAGGTGTGTCTCTGATGTGTTCAGTTTCTCTCTTTTATCACAGTATGTAAACCTAAGGGCCTTACAGAAGTGCAAACTGATCACATTCAAAGTATTTTTAGTGCCTCTGACTGTTACTGTGTATGCTCAATTTTGTACATATATGTTGGTATGTAATTCTATGCATACAGTGGAAATACTGTAATGCTCAAGTAAAATGGATAAACAATAAATCTTAAAAACCATGGATTTTAGAAATGTACATTTTTCACCTGTGTATGTATGCATTTATGTTTAGAATGTTGTTCCATTGTACTATTGAAACTGCAGCTGTGTATGACAAAACAAGTTTTGCCATCTGCCTTATGGGTAGCTAAATTCTGTAAGATTGCATTATGTCATTTTAAACAGCTGATTGAAAGGAAGCATTTTTTAAGAGGAAAATGGTTTTGAATACATTGGTTCCCCTTTTCAGTCTCCACTTGAGTATATTTTAAACTGTTTCAGGAACAATACTTTTAATGTACATAAGAACTAAAATATTACATATTTTAATCAAAAAATAGAAACTATGGTCCAAAGACATCAGAGTTCTGCTGAAATATACCAATTAAGTTTTATTATCTCATCATTTGTCACTAAGTCTAGAAATCATTGTGATTAAAATCCAAAGTAATGTATGATTTTTTCCCCTGGCTGCTGAATGAGCATACAGTATTCGAAGTATTGAGTCTTGGAATTATTAATTTTAAGAGAAAATTTTGCTGAGCAAAATTCTATTCAGAGGCTATTAGTAAAAAATAAAAGAAAAAAAATAAAAGGCTGACTTGCATGTATTTTGGTATGTAAACACACACATACCCTTTTTAAAACAAATGTTAAAGATTAATCCAAACTGTGAGCATTTCAGTTTAATTTTACATAATTATTTTGATGGTCACAAAACAAGTTTAAAACAGTTTCTGCGAAGAAATACCAGTACTGACATTCTTGTAACAGTAGAGGGAGCCACTTGTTAACTCTTCAGTTTAAACGTAAACAGTTGCATGCGTGGCCTCCGAAGAAAATGTAGTCTTACGGGATGATGTATGAACATAACAAGTATTTGCACGGTTAACCTCTCTTAGTGCAGAAGTTCACTTGTATGTCTTATTGTATCGGTTTAGACTTTTATTGGTATCCTTACTACTCTATGTTAGGTTCCATTTACTTCTTGGCTCAGGGACTGTACTTTTCTTCTGTTTGCGAAGTTTAGGTTTGAGATGCAAATGAAATTGGTAGTAATATATTTACCTTTTATAGGAGTTCTTTGAATTCAACATTGCAACCAGAAATCTGCTGTTTGGACAATTCTGATTGACAAACGTTAAGATACCAGTGCATGAGAAATTAAATTTTTAAGGGGGAGGTGGGGGAGAAAATAAATTCAGAGAGATTACATTAAAAATCAGAGAAGATATCACAGTGACTCACATAACAGGACAAGAGCAGAGCTGGCTGCCTAGTTTTGCCAAAACCTGGTGAGCAGTAAAACAGAATCTAAAAGCAGAGGCAGGAAGGTGCCAGCCTTTTCAGTGGGACAGTGACTTACGAGCACACAGGACTAAATGATACTGAAGCCAGTCCGAGTCTGACTTCTTTATGCAAGGAGCTTTACTGCACCTTGAGTCCAAATGAACCCAAGTCAATTGCGTGTTTTGCAAAGACAGAAGAAAATTGAATATATCTAAAAGGTAGAGCATGAAGGTCTGGCAATATTTTCTTAGAGGAGGAGATAGATATGTTGTGGTTTATAAATACTTTTCTGTGGGAGATCTTTGCAGCAGAAGGCCTTGAATTAAAAAGAGCACATCAGAGTCCTTTGCCAGATCTCCTACTGGCAGAACACCAAGAATATGGATAAAGACATTCTTGACATTCTGAAGTGAAGCGGCATTAAAATAGTAATATTTGACATTTGCTGGAAACAAATCAATGTTTTATGTTGCATTTGTAGCTACCCAAGGATTCTTTACATTAGGGAAATAGAATTTGCTATATTTTAACTTCTAACCAAATTTTTATTCTTTTGGCTTATGTGTCTATCAGCTGCTAGCACCTGATCTAAAGAGAAATTTCCAGGGCTGAATGTAATATAGTGTGAAACATGTAACATCAACACTCAGCTTTACGATGTTCAAATTTGTTTCCCTTCCAGTGTTGAGCCAGAAACTGACTTTTGAGTAAATGAGTAAGGAGATAGCTCTAAAAATTTAATGTTTTAAGACAATACTAGTGTGATCGTGAAATTAATTTGCAGAGTGTCTACTGATTTGGTGTGTGCACACAATTATTTTTGTTTTAAACCATTCAATACATTAATTTTTACTAAAATTTATTTAGGGCTCTGATTCATAAGCGGTGTATGTTGTCATGGCCTAAAATGTTACTGGTGTTATTTGACGGAGATTCACTTCAGCTACCCTTGCTACGGCAAGACTGCTGTGTGTTGGTTTCTCAGCTGTCACAGCTGGCATATTGGCTTAAACTGCTGTTGGTCATGAGTCAAAGCTCTCAGTACTCTGCCGTCAACAAAAATGTGGAGAAGATAAAGATATAGTAGCTAGATGGTTATCCTTTGTTTTATAGCATCCATCAAAGCCCTACTTTATAAATGGAAATCAAATTAAGCTTTCCCGTATTATAGCAGCTATGAGTCTTCCAAATTATGATGGATTGAAATAATTCATGCAAAAGCTCAGGATATCTCATCTATTCCATCTGGTATATTTAGTCTCAGGGCCTTTCAGGGACTTTATTCAAATTTTTCTGGTAGGAGGTGAATGTAATTGCTGCTTGAGGAGCTATTTGGGAGGGGAGGTTATGATTTCTTTTAATATGATATTTAATTATACACAAATAATAAAGCAGCTTAAATAACTTTGTAATGTTCCTGTAAAAATGTTATGGTCCTTTATTTGTTTTCTCACTGATAGGCTCTTGCTTGTCTTTTTTTGTGTGTCATAATGCACTAATGGTGAGTGATACATAGTAAGAAGGATGTAATGGGAGTCTGCCTTAAGTTGTGTGTATCTGTTCATAAGCCCTTAGGTGGGAGAAGTAGAGAGTTGGCAGAGTTGCCAATGGTTAGTCAGTGCTGTAGTGGCAGAGACAGAAATAGAATCTAGTTCTTTTTTTCCCATCTAAGATATATATGACACCTTGTTACTAGGACTGCTATTTAGTTGTGGTAGTTATGGATTAAATACTAATGTTGCATGCACATATTCTCTCCCTTCTATAAAATAAAGGGTAGGTGTACTTTGAAAAAGTTTCGTTGAGATAGTATCTCCTAATGCTGTAAACAAGCAGAAACACTCATAGACAAGATGAATTCAGCTAAATTAAAGAAGGCAAGCTGTTGGGCAAGGAGATACCTTGTTTGGTATCAAAATAAACAGTAGAGGTTGTGTGTGGTTCTATCTAGAAAGGTCTTTCCAGTCCAAAGGTTGGCATCCTTACACAATAAAGTGAATTGTTCTATACTCTGCTATAAAACTGTCTTTTAAAGAAGTATGAAAATTTGAAGTTACGAAGGTTTCTTTCCATTTTTTTGCTGGATGAAACAAGCACAAAGTCTCTCCGTTACAATCTTGTTTAAGACTATTTTGGGGTTAGTGAATGCAGACATGGAGCAGAAGGTCTGATCAGGCATCAGTGTGTAGAAGGGTGGGAAATACAATAAGCAGTGTTTGGCAGAAGTCTGTGAAACACACAGAGTGGGTATATGGAGCGAGTTCTATTCCATGAGTAAAAATTTGACAGTGTATTTGAAAACTTTGTTTATATTTTAGAACAGATCATGTTTGTGAGTTGTAACAACTTGCCAAACTGCCATAGACAATGCTGTTGTCTGACTTTGTACAGACTGTAATTGTGGAAGGAGCTGCGTATCGAATCATATTCTACTGTACAGTACAAGTTTAACAGGCTTAAAATTTTACACTTTCTAACATTTGATCTGAGTTAACTGCCTTTCTGAGAATTGCCTGTTCTACTAATTGATTTGACTCTCTATACTACTGAACAATGTTCAAAATAGGTGCACATTTTCTGTTGTGCATATTTCAGAAGAAAAAATAGCATATACATTGTGTGGTTCTTATGCAGCTGTTGGCTTTCAAGTGTGTGAAGGTCTGTATCAGGACCTATCATTATGCAGCTCATCAGGGCAACATATGCAATCCCTGCACTTGCAAAAAGGTAAAGCTGCTTCCAAGACTTTCCTGCTAGGACAGAAAAAAAGAGCACAACAGATTTCACCATCTCTTAACAGAGTTGTGGGCAAGAAAATATGGCACATGCTGTGATGGATGGGCTGCAACTTTGTCTGTGTTTCCCCTTCAATCAGGTTGTTCCCTGAAGCTTTCTGCAAGCATTATAATGAAGACATCTGTGATACCCTGCTCCCCTTGACTCCTAAAGCAAGTCTATGCACTGACAAGGTAATTTAGCTCATGAGTGAACAGAATATATACTGGAATGATTGGTAACTGGTATTATGGAAACACCTGAACCACCTGAATTATGCCATGTAACCTGCAAATTCAGAGTAAAAGATAGGCCATGTCATGAAGACTCTACTTTCTGATTTCAAAATTTAAAGAATTGGGAGGATGATGTAGGCATATGAAGAGTTTTTTCATGGCTGCTTTTTCATGTAAGGTTTAGGGGTTTTCTCTCTAATTTCCTAGTTACCTTGTAATTTTGAGCTTGAAAGAACATATGCCCAACTCTTAATTTATAAGGACAACTTTTAATGTGACATTTTTGTATGCCTATGCAAGTCCATTTTCATCTTGGCTTTGGTCACCTTGCTGCGTCTTATAGTGAGGTATATCATAATGTTATGGTGAAAAAAATTGTGTAGATATTTATGGTTTATTTATAAATAAGCTAGGAGGTGGTTGGATAGACCAATTATTCCATTATGTTGGTTTGATTCCCTATGAGAACTCTGTTTCAGAGTTGAATTAATTTAAAAGTAAAAATAACTACTGAAAATCTTGCTATGGTTCTCATTGGTATCTTCAGGTGCCTAAATACCATTTGAGCTAGTTAGATGTAATATTTCTCTCCAAGCTAGATATAATCAATCAGCCCTGATATAAATTAGCACACTTATTCGAATAAACTTTTGCCTGTATATGTTTTTCCCAAAGACTTAAGTAGACTACCATCAAGGAGCCCTATAACTGTTCCCCTATCATTGCAGTTCACAGCACCCCATTTTGATGAGTTACTGTTAAACTATTTACAAAAGCTCTTTGTAGGTAGAAATCTATTTAAAGGTGCTGCAAAACAAAATATTTACAGATTAATGATAATTCTTGAGATATACAGAGGATTCTTCACCTGTAAATTCTAGAGAATTATTACTAAGAAGTAACATATTGTTACTTCCATTGATGGATAGAGAAATTAAAGTGCGAAAAAACCAAGGGTTTTGCAGAAAGAGGTCTGCTTAGGCAATTTGGAAAACCTGTAGTTTGAATCTGTAATAAAGAAAATCATAAGAAAATATTTTGTAGAGAAAATACACTTTGTACTGTTGGGGCTGTTACCGTCACAATATTTCCACAATTTTGGGGAAAAAAAAAAAAAAATAAGGCAAATTTAATATTTGCATCACTATATATAACATATATTTCTATATATAGTTGTTGCCTGTTAATACATAGACACTTTCTAAATGATGGTAATGCACTATGCATTTTCTTTCCCTGTTGTCATTTGATGTTTGATATAATAAACTTCTAAAATAATTTTTAAGAAAGAGCATTTTGTGCATTTGAGGAAATCAAACCAGCTGAGCTCAATTTTCTTATCCTTCTCTTTTCTGCTTTTCAGTAGTGATGATACTCATCTAGCTATCAGGTATGCTTTTTTGTTTTTTTCAGTTTGTTTTTTAAATGTAGAGTAATTTTGTGGACAATGTGAAGATATAAACAAATATTTCCTTACTCCCAACTCATCCAATTTTAATGAATGGCACTCTGGGAGTTTCTCAGCTTCTATATCTCTCTCTCTCTCTGGGCAGTCTTTTGTTCCAGAAGGTACACAGGACCTTTGCAGGGCACTTAGGGTTCTAAAGATACAGAAGGGAGCTCTACAGAATTTTCAGAAGTGTATAGGTACCTAGATACCTCTGAAAGACCACAGTGCTTGAGGTACTTTCTAAAGAAAGTGTGGCTTTAGCACCTAAGCACTTAACATTTTTGAAAAGCCTATCTTTTGCATTCATATAGTATTACCAAAATGTGACTACCCCAGGAAAGGAAGATCAGATGTGGATTTACAGTGGGAGGTAAATGTACTTTAGATCCCATGCCATTAGCACTGTCTGGGGCAGTATGTCATATGCCACAGGAATGCACAACTGCAGCCACATGGCTGTGCAGCATTTCCATGTGAACTGCCCCAAATGTGACTACAGGTTGTTCTTGCAAGATCCACTGTACTTTGAGAGAGGGAAAAACAGGACTGATTTCACAGTAATGAAACTGTGGATGTGCTAAACTTACTGGATGTAGTTCCAGTTCTGATCATTATTAAACTTGCTTTCATGAAGAGGGAAGAGTAGAGACTCAAAACTGGAGTCATAAACGTGAAGCAGGTTGTACTATAGCAGCTGCACAGAAAAAAGCAGTCTGGATTTTGAAGTATGTGGGGAATGCTGCACTGCTTTCACTGCAATTTTTGGTGCAGGTCAAGATTGTTTTAGAGGGTTC